>CM052548.1:31740944-31759853 GCA_028533065.1 Trachops cirrhosus | reverse complement strand
CTAGAACACTCACCTTCAAGGGAAGTCTGTACTACAAGAGGCTTGCCCTCCGGAAGATAATTCTGTTTTTTGGGAAGTCCCCCTTGTACATATATGGTATTTTACTCTGGTCTATTTTAATTAGCAACTACATAGTTCTGAAAAGCTGACATGTCTTTAGCTATTCTTTTTACCTCTTTTTTTTTAATTATGAGCTGATTTGAATGATTTAAGGTTGACTAATAATTTGCAATTAAACAAAAATTTTAAAATACTGTATCAACTAGTCCCTTTTACCATTTAAATGCAACAGTTTAGTGAATTTTACCAGTTCTGCCTCTTACTTTAGCACCTTTTAACTGTACATTTCCAAAACATGCAGTTTTTAGCAATCTCAAAGGTGTTAGCACAGCATGCCATCAACATCACACGGTTAGTTTAAATTCAAACAAAGGAAACATTGAGAGGGAGCTTACCACGTCATCTGTCAATGTCCTAATATTTAAATGCTGCAAATTAAAAAAACCGATCATATTAGTAATTTATAACAGCTTTTTAAATTTTTAGTTAATAGAGTACATTTAATATTCTATAATGCTAGGTTGAATGTAATTAAATTCATGACAGTCTAGTAAAAATGCATTATATACTGTTTTAATCACTTTCACAAAAAGATAGACAAAAGTTGCCCTGAATATGGTAGGTTCAAATGTCTCCTAAAATTTCTTGTATTTGTAAACCAAACTAGGAACCTAATTGTGGCACGACAGATTCTCCCAAGTAATCATATTAATTATTATTAAGTATATAAACTTAGAATACAATGGATATTTTTTAATCTAATTTTCAGAAATTTGTTCATATTACAAAACAGGGAAACTTTAAATCTAGCATTAGCATGTAGCATAGTAGATAATGAAGTACTTTGCTGGTTTAATTAAGTTAATTCTAGAAGCGAAGAGAATACTAGAACAGGTATTTGCATCTTTAACGTCAGTTTGATTTATCACTAGTGGTGACAGTAGACACTTATTTCATTGCTATCTTCTTTGAAAACCCTTTTTCTGATTTCCTTGCTAGATAAACATAAGGACACTTTAGAAGATGAATAATTTAGTTTCCTGCAAAGTGGAGTTCAAAAGAAAAAGTATTTAGATGAGTAGGGGGAACAGAAATCTAAGTTTTATAAATTCCGGAGTAAGGTTAAGATTTCGTATCCCAGTTGCTGGAATCAATATCTGATCCTCCTTCTCTTATTCATTGTGGCATTAGATCTTTAAGAGGGCAGAACAAGGGTCATTGCATTTCCTAAATAGGAAATCAGAGATATGTACTATTTTGTAAGTATAGAATAATGTGTTAGCAATGAGTTCACCTTTATGCTCATGAATCTACTTCAATGATGATCCAGATTAAAAACTGTTACAGTGTAAAATCACTATCCCAGATTCACTTCTGTCTTTCCCCAAGATGTTCCTCTGTCTAGTACAGAGAAAACAGTAACTCTAGGGGCCCAGAATGAGCTCTGTATACACCAAAAAGAACACTGCTAGATAAATGACCACACCATTAGCCATTACCCACAGCACTAGGTGCCAGACTGAACTGCCCATTAAATTAGGAACAAAGAAGTAATAATATTAGATTAACAAAGGGTTAGTATTTAATTTGGAACTGCAGAATTTGCTTTTAATTAATACTATCTCCAGACCTTGAAACTGATAGGTATGCTCAGAGGTCCTTAAGAGTGGGTGTGATCCTTGGCAGGACTATAAAATTTCTGAAGCACTTAGGGCCCCAGTCTCATCCCAGAGACCTTTACCAGGATGAAACCCAAATCTACACAGCTCCCAGGTTCACAGAAAAAGGAGCAGGGGCAAGACTGCCGCTGTCTGTGTGCTTTCCTGCTGAGAGAGATTTCCAGCCCATTGCATCTTGGCAAACCGCATCTTCCTTTTCTCCACCCAGAGCTACCACCCCAATCACACACCTCTCACCACACCTGAAAGGGGTCATTTCAAAGTTCTCTAACAAGAGGAATATAGCCAGCTTCTGACAATAGCATTCTAGGCGGCCTTAATGCTTAAGAAAAGTAATGTCAAAGAAAAAGTATAAAGCTGAAATCCTATTTAGAATAGTAGGCTACAAGAAAGAGAAACATCTACTTAAACAAATGAAATATTCCCAAACTCCAATTTGAGTCGCTGGAGAAAAAAATGCTATAAAAATTATGTTAAAGAGAAAGACAATGAAAATAAGCAATTTTAAGAGAGATGAGGGTAGAGTCCGTGCAAGACTGATGAGCTGCAGAATGCATAGAAGATATAGAAAGCAGAGTACCAGACAGAAAAAGTAGGGGTTGTAGGTTACATGATACGGAACCCAGAAGATGTAAATACCCAAAAAGAAGGTTTTTCATACCTTCAAAGGCTTAAAACTGCACAGCCTTTTAGAGTTAGAAAAAAAACAAAGAGTGACTTGTCTAGGAACAAGACACATAATGATTAATTTTTTTTGACATGCCTTTACATTGGGTTGGCCAAAAAGTCCGTTTAGTTTTTTCCATGAAATAAGATACATTTTCATTTTCACCAATAACTTTATTGATTTGGATTATTTTGAGTATGTCAGCTATCTCCCTCATGGTATATGTTGATTGTTCTCAATTAATGTCTCAATTTGATCGCCATCAACTTCAACTTGTCTCCCCAACCACAGAGAAATCTCTAGCATGAAATTTCACCAACCACTTTCGACACATTCAGTCCATGACAGCACCTTCTCCACACACTGCACAAATCTTTCCTTGAGTTTCAGTTGCATTTTTACCTTTCTTTGAAATAATAATGCATAATACTCAGAAAATGTTGCTTATTTCCTTTCATCTTCAATATTAAAATGGCTACACAAAAATTCACCAATTTTGATAAGTTGTTTAAAATGCATGCTGATATGACAACTGTCACACTGCAATCTAACAAAATTGTTTCAAATGAAGTTAAAGACAACTAAGCACTACTAGGGCAATCATATGAAAAAACTAAATAAATTTTCGGCCAACCCAATATGTTTATAAACATATATGTTTATATGTTTAAATGGTCTGACTTTTCAAAGGGCTCAATTTGTTAAATGTTTGACTTGTGTCTTTAAAACTATATAGGCACATACATAAGCCCCATTATAATCTACATTATTCTACATGACTTTCACACATACACACACACACACACACACACACAAAACAAGTGATGAATTTCAACACAATTATAATGCAGGGGTAGCTTAAGTGGAAAAATAGGAAAAATAAGAACTCAGGGGAATGTTAAAGTTTAACAGTGTGAGAGAAAAGCAGAAAAGCAAGAAGATCGAGTCAAGTTCATTATTCCTTCTCTTTGGGAAAATGCGTACCTAAGGATTCTCATCACCAGCAAGAGAAGCCAGCAGCACAGGAAATGAAGGCAAATTCAAAGTTTCCATAATAGAACAGAAGATACTGACTAATAGAGTAAATGACTAAAAAACTAATCTAAAAATGTGGGTGTCTTTATCAAAACATTAAAGTCAGAATTGAGTTCCAGAAAACAAATGACATAGCTATTTGTTTAGACACATTTAATCTGAAAGAAACCACCAAAAAAAAAATTTTTAATAGATCTAAGCAAAAGTAAATTCTGCTAAAAACTGAAATGTCTAAATCACAGTCTACTTTAAACATGGCCGAAAGAAAAAGAAACAAACACTAAACACTTGGTGAAAAAATGTAAAGGTTATATCAAATGGCACTCTTTTGTGGAATGTTTGAATGTCAATATTAACTCAGGTTTATTATCCAGGTTACACTATCTCAAGGTCCAACCTGTTTAAATTAGAGACTTCTAAACAGTTGAGGGAATAAATGACTGACATAAAATCCTCAGATCATTACACAGGGCTTTGGCCTTTTGTAGCTACAAAACTACAAGGCTGATATCCTTAATTTTTAAAAATAGAAAAACTGTAGTATAGAAAGTATTGCTTTTGTACTGGTACCTGAGGTACTGTTTAAATGTGTGGTTGGCCCAGACACTGAGAAAATGAAGAAGCGTTTCTGTTTTACAGCTACAAGCCATGCTCTTTACTTTCGGTTGGGGAAATAGGAAGAGCACACATCAGTCCTGTCAGTCCAGTAGCATGTGCTGGTACCCACGCCAAGAAGGAAACAGAAACATGAAATTGACTATTAAGCAGAAGCAAATAGAAATGCTTTTAAAAAAATAATAACAATTCAATCTTTAGGGTCATATCTGTCCCCCCAAAAGCATAGTTAAAAGCATATTGTTTTAGACATTAAAACAGTCACACAAAGGTGACTTTGTGACCTTTAGTTTTTTAACTGGTCTATGATCCTATAGATATTATTATGGTTTTAAAGGACAGAATAAAACTGGGGATAATATCAAAACATGAACAGTTCTGAACACAGGACTACTGGTAATTGGTTAGTGTGTGGTATTAAAGCACATTAGGGCTCTTTCCTAACTTGTTAAAGTTAGTAGCCCTAACTTGTTAAAGCCAAAATCTCACCCTTCTTCCTGTTTGTCTACTTGCAAATTCTATTTTCTCCCTAAAAAGTAAGGAGTATCACATATAGATATGTTTTCTGCTAATGACAGTTCCTAGGTTGAATGGGCAAGAGAATCACTCTGGAATTAAGTCTTTATAAACTTTTTTCTTCTAAGGAACATAGGATCCAAAAATAGGGGGCAGAAACACAGATCTCTTTATTCCCATTTAAGCAAAGCATGAAAACCTTTACTGAAGGAGTTCTGAAATAGATCTAGAGCTTTCAGAGCACTGTACTAAATGCTGTAAATATCACGAGGTATGAAGAAAGAGTCCGCCTCCACCCATTTACTTTACAAGTAAGTAACAAAAACCAAATAAATTAACACAAAGCAAGATAAAAAACCCCTGGGGTACTCATGCATTGAAAAAGATTCCAAGCTGTAGCCAAAGATTTTTAGCAAGTTTTATATTTTCTTTCATTGGTTAGCACACTTGAACTAGCAGGGAGCAAAGAATCTGTTCACTGATGTCATCAAATATAAGACAGCCACCACCAAGTGTCAAGATATCAGGCTTGGATCACTGTCTCGAGAACCAAATACATGGTGATATTTAAAAATCATTCTTAGCTGTTGCAATTCCATTCAATTTACACCTTTTAACTGGGTCATTATAAGAAATTACCAACAAGAACAAAACCTGAAAGATTAACGATTCTGAGCTCACTTGACTCAGACCCAATTTTCATAAATTAGGTTCTCTGGACCAGCTGGTTAGAGGGCACAAAAAACAAGCCAAGATTATCCTTGTAAAACTAAACCACAGGGCCTCGGCTTCCCAACATTCTGCTTCAGTAAGTCTACGACAGGGCGCAGGACCTGCATGTTTAATGGGCCCCACAGCAGGCCCAGGACTGAGAGAAACCGGCTCCATGCAGCCCCCCACACCAGCCACTAAATACTCCCCCAGCCTGCACACACATGAGTTTCTCATCACAAGGCTCACTTTAAAACCGGTGCCCCTGAAAAGAGCTAAATGAAAGGTACAAATAAGAGTACAAGGGGATTTCAAAGAAGTGATAGACAGGGAACTGGTACAGTTGGGACAGGTTTACAGCCACGAAGTGGCAGGCACCAATTAGTACTGTTGAGTTCTCTTAAAACAATCTCGGATGTCAGGATATATTACCAATTACATCATTTATTCAAATGATTAGTCTATCTCTAAGCTACAATATTTCAATTTCACAAGCATATGCCTAGACCCTAAGTATCAAAGATTGTTCATTATATCCAATCATGACATGACAGTATTTGCTTGTCAAAATGAGTCAGTGACAGGTTACTTACTGACACAACAAAGTGATACCTTAAGGGGGAAAGAAAGCAAGGATCAGTCTCTTAACCATAATCTGTGGGTAATGATAATAGGTTGAAGTGTTGCTCACACTTGTGCTAAAGTCCAGATTTTTCCACCAACACACTTATGAATATGTATTTTAACCTGATGACATTTCTGGTTCACACACCTGTGTTTATTTTAATTTGAATATGAATTATAAGTATGGTAGATATATAAAGTACACTACTACTAACCATGACACTAAACACACCTACATATTCTATCTAAGGGTCATCTCCCGGGCAACGACACCACACACATAGATGAGAAAATATTCTTCAAGGGCTCCAGATTTAACATCTCAGAAAGGTCCAAAAATAACACTGAAGCTTTCCTAGCACTGAAGATAAGAGCAGAGCTGGCCCTTTGATTCCATAAAGAAAAGCTTTTAAGTTTACTGGCTCTTCATGTGGTCAATGTTTTTAATCTTAAATGGAGAAAAGTGAGAGAGGAGATGTTAGGTACAGCTGAGAATTAGGAAACACTTCCAGCTTCTTTTAAATCTGTCCATTTATTGAAAGCCACAATCCTGACCACCTCGAAAAGATAAGCACCTGTCCATTAACTATTATCCAAGGCTCCTCCACTCTCATCCACCCCAGAAGCCAGACCTTCCTTTCCCACAATTCCTTCTTTGGGAAAGGAGAGTCATGAAAAAAGATCGGCTTTCAGGAGGAGGCATCATTCAAGCATCAGCAGATGTGAAAAGATTCATTTTTAAGAGAACATAAGGTTTTCAAAAGGCTGCAACATAATTGCTAGAAGACAACCACCTCTCTAGAAAAACCAATTATCAAATTGTTACTCGAAACTCTCACCTAGATTACTCATCACAGGGACTGAGCACCTAAAAAGTCATTTTTTATTCTAAAAAGAACATTAGTGTTCCTTTTTCCATCAATACATGTAAAATTTGAGGTAAAATTAAAGGGGAATCATAATGGCTAACTAGTAACACAGCTTGAATATCTATTTTAAGACGCTCTCTTCGGCTGTTTCAGTTCTTTTCACTGTACGACCAGATCAAAAGCTCTTCTCCAATGGACCCAGGAAAAAGCCATGAATATCTTTGAAAAGCTTTACACATAGGTTTAGTTCTAGACCTTTTTCATTATCTGAAGAAGGCTGAAAAGTATTTAAACTATTAGCTATCAGAAGATTTCAAATGGTCCCTGAGCTTTGGGGATCACCTTGAGGCTTACCCAAATTACTCGATTATTTTTGACAGTGCCTCACCCTCCTCGATGTCTTGTCCAAGACACAAATTTAGACTGAATATCTCTGAGACTAGTAGAGCACTATGCACCATTTCATACACATTTCAGAAGGATTTTATTTGTTTACATTCTAGTATCACCATAATGAATGTAATTTTGTTAAGTCTTTTTAGAGAACAAATTAGTGAAACAAATCCTGTGTTCACATTTTTAACCTAGTAAGTCTACTTCTAGAACCTATACTTAAGAAATAAGAAATACAACCAAAGATTTATATACAAATATGTACCACTACAGCATTATTTTAAATAGCTAGAATTGTAATCAACCTCAAGTTTCCCAGACTATAAAATAGATTAAATAAATTATAGTCCTGTCATATGGACAGTGACATAGGAAAATGCTTACAACAAAACAATGTTACATTTAAAAAGTGTTGCATTTAAAATGGCACATGCAATATAAATCCAAATTCATTAATACATTGATTTATGGAAAAAATAAGACAGAAACCATTGTTAATTTTCAAAAGTTGAAACAACTTTTTTCTTTCTCACACATTTCTGTATTTTCCCAGTTGTCTAGAATGAGTAAATTTATTTTTATAATGAGAAAAGCTTTTTACATTACTATGAATAATACTTTTCACACCAAGCAGAAAATATAGATTAGTTCCTTTTCAAAAAATAAAAGTACATATTAGTGAAAAAACTAAAAATGAAAATCTAAAAGATCTGATAAATGCTATGAACAGACTTTTTAATGGGCTGTGTTTTTTAATGCACATTTTCAGATGTCAGAATATTAGGCACATTATTCATGTGTTTTCTAATTCACATATATAAATTAACCAATCTCAAAAGCTCCTTGGTTTTGTGAATTATTGATGTTGTCACCTGCTAGAAACTTAATTCCAAGAAAAATATACGAATCACTCCATCACAAGCACAAATCCTTCTGACACAAATTCAATTTCTGTGGCAACAATAATATATTGACTTAGCTTTAGTTTTCTATTTTATGACACTTATTAATGGCAGAGATAAAAGAAATCTAACATTTTACTTTATTGTAAATGTAAACGATCTCAGGTTATCTTGAGAAAGTTAAACTAAATACCATTCACTTGATAACCCCTTCATGAATGAGGACATGGATAACAAAAATATAAAATATAAAATATAAGACTTAACGATTTTTCAATCAAGACCTAGTCTCATAATCCAATTATTTTTCTACTACACAATTTAATTAGGCTGTCAACCTATAGAGGACACTGCATTAAATATAAATAGGGCTCAGTTCCATCCCTTAGGAGCTTAAAACCAAAAGAGCAGCAAGACAAGTTAATAACCACAATACTGTACAAGACAGTGGGGTAAGCACCATAGCAGAGGCATTCAACGATGACTAGAAGGAAAAGCAGAGCCTCTACCTGCTAATTATATATGCTTAAGTATATGCTAATTAACTTGCAAACATTACAGCAATGACCTAAGACTAAAGTCAAATTAATTTTAAACCATAATTTAGGTAAGCTATAATACACAATTTGTTCTTCTTACAGAATGGGATTTCTAAAACATTCATTCAACAAATATTTATTCAACATTACTACGTGCTTGACAAGGGAAACAAATAAATAAAACAAAGATTCCCGTCCTAAGGGAAGTTACCTTCCATTGGGGAAACAGACAATCAACACAGAAGTAAGATAGAGAGGCTGCTGGAAGGTCATGAGTGCTCTGCTAAAACTGAAAAGCAGTGCAGGGTAAGGCGAGCCCCCAAGGAAAGGCAGGAGGGTCTGCAGGTTGCAAATTCAAATGTGGGGAACTGGGGTCGGTACTGGCCTGAGTGAGAAAGTTTGAGCAATGTTGAAAATGGACTAAGTTGGAAGCTGAGCAGAAATTGCTTCAGATAGAAAGAACTGCCACAACAAAGGCCAGGCGGAAACGGGCACCTGGGCTGTGTGTTCGAGGAGCCAGGAAGCCAGCGCAGCTACAGCCATCCAGAACCCAGAGGAAAGGGGGGCAGCAGCAGCAGGTCCGTCCAGGCCATTTTGAGGATACGGGCTTTTATTCTTCGAATGGAATAGGCACAAGTGTTTAAGTATAAAAACACATTATGAATAATCAACTTAAACAATAACTCATGTTTGAATCTGCACATCATCTAAGATACACCACAGGGAAGGAAAACAATAAGCCTGGTCTCAAATACTCCTTTCCCTTCAGGGCCCTTTAAGAGGCTAGTTTGGTTAAGCTGCCAGGAGTCTTCACTAAAAAGTATCAGAAATACTTCCAAAACACTGTAAAGATCACTAAGGCAATTTTTGGACAAACTCAGTTAATTCTATTGCATTAACAAAACTACATATTTTTAAATATAGACTTAGTCCAGGGGGTTGGACATCAAGCATGTTTTGAGAAAAGAGGAGGAGGAGAAATTTTAATTACAACAGCTTCAGCTTCATTAATCCCTCAGTCCCCTCGGAGGTCTGGGCATCAGCTTTAAGGAGTCCTCCTAAAGGGTTCCACACAAGTGTGAGAGGGACACGCAGCCTCAAACACCCCCTCAGACAGCATCCCTCTTTGCCCTTTCCATTCCACTACTTTGTGAGCAGTCCCCAGGTTAAATCTACCTACCACAGTTTCCATTTCAGTGCCACAGTCCTTCCCCTCTCAACACCTGTGCTCAGGCTGTTTCTGTTACCCCACACACCCAGCTATTCACCTTCCAAAAGCTGTCTGATTCAGGAAGGTTCTCTAATTCTCCATGACCTGAGGTATGCCTCTTCAGTGATTTTTACATAACGGCTTGCACTTACCGGGCAGAAGCAAACTGCCTAGGTTCTAGGATCAAACTCACCTGGATGGATATCTAGCTCAGGATACCGATCAGCTGTGTGACCTTGAGCATATTAACCTTCACAGCATCGGTTTCCTATCTGTACCAGGAGAATGGGAAGCGCCTGCCCCCATAGACTTGTTAGGAGCCTTAACTGAAGAGGCCAGGTAAAGTATACAACATACTTCACCTGGTGGTGAGGTGGCTCTAATAAATGGTTGTCCCCTTCCTTCCCACTAATGTCCCCAGAGGCACCACCTTGGTTCAGATCAAAGTCACTCACCTCAAGGCCACCCCCAACAGTTCCCTCCCCCCTGAGCAAGGGAATCATTCTCTAATCCATTTACATCAATTATAGTAACTAATGTAAATGTGTGCACGTCTCCCCACCCCTCAACCTCAGGCTTGGGTTCCTGGAGGGCAGGGGTTTTTGTCATGGTCACTTTGCCAGCAGCTCTGTTTTGCGGGGTGTCAGGGATACTGGATCACCCCCTCTCACCTGCTGGAGCCTCTCATGTATCGTTCTTTTTCTTTGGGGCTCAGATCTTAGGGCTGAGAACTCTAAGCAGTCCATTTCCCATTGCCAGCCCAGAGCCACCTCATGGGCCTGATGGGTACGGTAAGCAAACTGAACAGGTACTGCGCATAGAAATTTCCAACACCTTCATTACCATCAAGAAATAAAAACCCCACCCCTGTCACCCAGAGCTCTCTTTTCACAATTCCCTTGGTCACACTGATCACTGTTTGTCTTACAGTATGTGTTTGTCTTCTGGTCTCATTTTTTTCCATTTTAATGTGGCAGGGACCTTGTTTCTCTCACCTTTGAACACATAGACCTACCACAGTGCAGGGAACATTTTCAGTCAGTGGTTTTCAACCAGACTGTGCAAGAGAATCATCTGAAGAGTTGTTTCCTTTTTCTAAATCAGATGCCTGAGTAATATCCCAAACCAAATGAATTGGAACACCTGGAGGGGGTGCCTACAATAAGTAATTTTAAAGTTCCCTCAGGTGAAGCTAATGTGCCACCAGGGTTAGAAACCACTAAATTAGGTAAAGTACAGGCATACCTCATTTTATTGTTCTTTGCTTTACTGCACTTCACAGATGTGTTTCCTACAAATTGAAGGCAAGACCCTCCACCAGCAAAAGAGTATGACACACCTTACTGCAAAACTCGCTTTACTTCGGTGATCTAGAACCAAACCTGTAATATCTCTGCACGCCTGTATTATGAACTCAGTCTTCTGGTTCCAAGCATATCATCAAGGAATTGCCACAGACCCACATGTGGAGACATGGCAGACACCTGTTGATTTATATGCATCGTGCACACAATCACTTCTCTATGTAATAGGTATGGGCCCCTTTATGAGCCAGCCGTGGCCACAGCTGGTGTGAGCAGAGCTTGACACTTAAACCCAAGCCCAACCAATCAAATCCTCACTTTCCCATAAACCTGGATTTGGGATTCAGAGATGAGAATCAGGATCTGCTCTCGCCTAGACCAAGGGCACAGATGGGCACGTGGAACGGTGAGGCTCTGGACTTGGATGTATGAAGATCAAAGCAGTGGAAGCTGCACTATGCAAAGATACAAGAGTGGGCAAGGGCCCGGTGAGAAGCAAAACGAGGCTGTATAGCCCCAGAAAAGAGAATGAGGAAAAGTAGCCAGCTTTCAGTTCTTGGCTCCAGTCTCTTGTGAGAACAAGATACATTTACTGTACTTGATCCCAAAGATAACCCTGTCTATCTACAATTGTCCTTTCCAAGCTTAAACTAGCTATTGAATGGGGTCTGTTCCTTTAGGCCAAAAGGCCCTTACTGAGATAGAACCCAAGATGCAAAACAGGTCCCTAAGTACCCATATGATCTAGCCCACCTCACCACCATTACTACCAATGCTGACTGAGCACTTGCCATAATTACTAACATATCAAACAATCCTACAATTTAGCCATTACCCCCAGCTTAAAGATCAGGGAATTGAGTGCCACAGAAGTAATTTGCCAGAGTGGTGAGTGCCCGGCCAGGCTGGGAATGGAACCTGAGTTACTGCGACTCCCAAACCCAGGCTCATTCCCCTTATCTCCCTTCCCCTCCCTTCCCCTCATCCCCACTGCTCCATACAACAGCTGCTATAATCCAACCTAGGGGGAAGACTCACAGTGGAAATGATGTTCTGAGGTGTTTACGGGTGAGGGGGTGGGCAAAGAAATTTGGAAATTAACTAAATCACTACTAAGCTTTCTCGAATTATCTGAGTACTATTTTTATCACTACCCTCTAAATTGGTTTGTAACTGAAACTAAGCTAAAGGGATGCTGCATGTTTACAAAGTTAGCATCTGCAAAAGAGAGGAAAGGGGCACAATTCCAGCTCTTCCATGCAGTCCCAGTACTGAGCATAAAATGCCATTGCATTTTACACTTCTTTCAGAAATATTAACCAAGCAGAATTTAGTTATTGAGCATGTCAGCTAACTCAGACATCACATTAAGGCTAGCATATAAAGACCTATAAAACACAGCACCTGTCCTGAAGGAGTTTACCGTCCAAAAGGTCCTAGTGGTAATAAATATCCTGGGTCACTTATTTTTTCCCCTTTTTGGTGACTCAAAATATAGTATAACAAAAGTAACTGTCTGCTAGTGCTACACAAACTGAAATATACACAGGTTTCTTACCTTAATGCTTTCCTTTGCACTCATCATTCAAAGGAATTTGAGGAATTTGAAGAGATAAATCCTTGAATAGGATTAGATACAGAACAAGCCAACTCAGTACCAAACTTCCACTGAGTCATATGACTACAGGGTGAAAGTCCAACACATCACTTTCTGTGTCACATGTCAGGTTTCAAACACACCAGTTTCTGTAGCCAAGCTGCAAGCTCACACAACTGCAGCTTAAACTGCCCTTGGCAATCTTCCAGCAACACTGAAGAGACTTCAGCCATGACTCTCTAGCAATAACCCAAGAATATTTTTAAAGGACTTCTAAAAGTACATAGTTTCGTGTTGATTACTGCACAACTCAAGCACACTAATAAAGCAAGTCAACAAGCGTTATGGGGAAGTCAGCAGCTGACAGTCACAGGCATGGGAGGGCACCCAACAATCCCAATAACCTAGTGCAAATTACTGAGGACTATGCAGATCTTACAAGGATAGGAGGACAATTCTCCTGTGCCTGTTTCTTTCTTTTTTTTTTGATTGATATATAACTGACATATAATGTTGTGTAAGTTTAAGGTGTACAGTGTGTTGATTTCATTCATTTATGTATTGCAATATGATTACCTCTGTAGTTTAGCTAACACTTCCCACAATTATCATTTCTTGTTTGCAGTGAGAACATTTGCGGACTAGTCCCTTAGCAATTTTGAAGTATATAACACAGCACAGTTGACTATAATCACTATGCTGTACACAGGGTCCCCAGAATGTATTCATCTTCCAGATGCCAAGTTTGACCCCTTAACAACATCTCCCCAATCCTCCCACCCCACCAGCCCTAGGGAACCATGATTCTGCTTTGTTTCTACAAGTTTGTCTTTTTGAGCTTCCATATAGGAGTGATAGCCTATAATTCTGTCTTCCTGTCTGCCTTATCTCAATAAGCATAATGTCCTCAACGTCTATATATGTTGTCACAAATGGCAGGATTTCCTTCTTTCTTATGGCTAAATAATATTCCAGTGTGTGTGTGTACACACATCTTTATCCATTCATCTGTTGATGGATAGTCAGGTTTTCCCCATATCTTGGCTTTGGTGCATAATGATGCAATAAACATGGGAGTGAAGATAACTTTATGATGTCCAGTTTTCACTTCCTTTGGATATATACCCTAAAGTGAGATTGCTGGGTCATGGTAGTTTTATAAGAACCTCCTTACTATTTTCCATAGTGACTGTACCATGTTACCATCCCACCAACAATGTACAAGGGTTCGCTTTACTCCGCATCCTTGCCAGCACTTATCTCGTCTTCTTGATGATAGTCATTCTAGCAGTGTGATCCCATGCCTGTTTCTGTCATCGCTGATGTTGTTTTGCTCATAAACCTATCGTTGAGGGTAGCTTCAGAGGCTACGAAAGAGCATCGTCTTTGCTGGAATAATATGTGCGTGTTATCCAGCAGGAGTAAATCGTCACATCACTGGAAGGCAGTCTGAACTATAGGTGAAGACTCTGAAGGCCCTTTAAATATACAGATAGGCCAATGTCACATATGGCTATTTAAATTAATTCAAATTAAATTGAATTAAAAATTAAGCTTTTTGGTAGTTGTTAGCCACATGTGGCTAGTGACTATCAACTTAAACACAGCAGGTCAGAATATTTCCATCATCCCAGAAAAGTCCATTGAACAGCACTGATCTAAGCAGTAGTAAGAGCTAAATAAATGAACATGCCCGTGCTGAAAGGGGCGTGGAGTGGAAAGAGAAGCAAATCAGAGAGAGTACTTGGGAACACTAATTGGAAAGAGTGAGAAGAGGAAAGAGCAAAGATCAGAAGAACAGAACACATTATGGCAAAAATTTCAGAAATGACAGGTCAGCGCTAATACTGTGAAGAAGTCAAGTAAGATGAAGTTTGAATATCAGCCAGAGGGTTGGCAATTACTGACCTGCCAAAGCAATTTCAGTGGAATGACAAAAGCAAAGGCAAAGATGAGGAATGCCTGGGAAGTAGCTGAATTTCCCCTTTATCAGTGCGCCTACCCCCTGGAAGTAGCTGAATTTCCCCTTTATCAGTGCGCCTACCCCCTCCCAATGCCATCGTGAGAGTGGCAACAAGCTAAGAGCTCTGCAGTACTCATGTGCTAACCCCCATTACAACACATTTAATCAGCATATCTAACCTACATACAGGTACTAATGCTTCTATTTCACAGGTGAAGAGAGAAAATGCAAAAGTAATTTTCCAAGGTCGCACAGCCATCAAATACTGAGCCAGGATTTAAACACTGGTTAACTCCACAATCTGAGTTCTTAAATATTATACAACTTGGACTCCCCGGGAATGCTTTACAATTGTTGGTTCACACCTCTCTTTCTCCATACCAGACTGAATGTGAGCCTCTCAAAGTCAAGGATCAAACTGTATCGACCATTGCTATGCTTGGTATCAAGATCATTCAGATATTTACGGAATAAGTGAAAACTACTGAGTTGGCCAAAAGTCCATTTAGTTTTTACAGTAAAATAAAAGACACATTTTTCAATTTCACCAACACCTTTAGTGATTTGGATATTTTGAATATGTTGGCTATCTGCTATGTGGTAGAATGTTGATTGTTCTCAATTAATGTCTAAAATTGATCACTATCAACTTTAACTGGTCTACCCGACCATGGAGCATCATCGTCCAGCGAGAAATCCCCAGTGCAAAACTTTGCAAACCACTTTTCACACATTCAATTGTCACAGCACCTTGTCCATACACTGCACAAATCCTTTTCTGGGTTTCAGTTGAGTTTTTACCTTTCTTAAAATAACAAAGCATAATATGGCAGAAACGTTGCATATTTTCTTCCATCTTCAGTATTAAAATGGCTACACATAAATTCACCAATTTTGATTAAAAAGATTTTAATGCACAATGATATGACAGCTGTCACAATACAATCTCACAAAATTTTGTTTCAAATAAAGTTGAAGACAACTAAGTATACTATAGCCATCTTCCAGAAAAAAACAAATGAACTTTTTGGCCAAACTAGTACTTCAGAGAGTCTGGCTCTAAAGGAAGGAAGCAGAGAGCGTGGTATTCCGTGGGAGGAAGAATCAAGGGGAAGTTGGAGAGGGAGGCTATTTGCTTCTACTACTGCTTTTTCTGTTACATTGGGAGACATCAGAACATTTTCATAGGAAGGAGCTTGTAAAGAGTGAAGCATTCTTAATGGGATGGGGCTGGGACAAGAACAGTGGTAAAGGGATTAACCTTGATCAGGGAAACAGACATTTCTTCTGTGGATATTGGAGGGGAAAAGATGAAGAGCTGCAGATGTAGAAGATTACAACTGCAGCAGCAGGACTTCAAGCAAGTTCAAGCAACATGGCCTTTATTTTCTCTCTGAAGGTGTCCAAGTCAGTGCTGAGAGTCAGGGTAACCATCTCTGATATCTTTTAAGCGACTGCTGTAGTATGTTCCTGTATGGCTACAAAATGAGTGCTTCACACATACACAGAAAATATCATTAAAGGATACAGTAGAAAATAATAGAAGTCATCATTGCCTCTGTCCTGGTAGAGCCTGAATTGGTGGTCTGGGATGTAAGGGAAGCTTAACTGAATTTCATTCTGTACTCTTAACAGTTTGGGGCTTTTTAAGAGGTGCATAGATTACTTTTTCAATTTAAAAAACTACTTACAACAAAAAGATTATCAGGCCCATAGAGAAAGTAAAGAAAGTGATAACGGTTTAGCCTAAATGCTGAAAGAAATGGAAAAGGAGGGAACCAAAGAACTAGTTCAAAGCCAGGGCTCTGGAGCCAGAATGACTGCACTTATATCCATCATTCCCTATTCCCAGCTAGGGCACCTGGAGAATGTTCCCAAACCTCCCTCCCCATCTCTGTCCCATCCTATGCAACACAAAGGTGGTGAGAGTACCTGCTTTAAAACACTGTGTTAGGAGTAAGTGGCTTAAACAGTGCCTAGCCCACTAGGAGAGCTGAATAAATGTGGCTATTGTAATGATTAATATCCAGCAGTTCTGAGGAGCAAGCTAGTCAGCAGGCTCTTGGGTATGCAAAGGCTAAGGGCATCAGTTCACATAGCTGGGAGGGGTTTCCACCAGGATGCCCCAGCCTGGTTCAGCCTGTCAGGTGGCTCCAGGCTTGGAGATCTGAGACAATTAGACAAGGAGGCCAGAGGTTCTATTATTTATTTATATTCTACCTTATAGCAGCTTGAAGAGGCAAGGAGTAGGAAAGCCTCCTCAGTAAAGGAGTTCTTGGGTTACTTTGGGGTTTAGTGCAGAGCAAATGTTGTCAGCAGGAGGCTATCAGAGAAAGGAAGAGGCAAGGTGAAGGTGGGTGGAGGTCTATGATGGGGACTAAACCCTTGTGGTCCCTACACAAATTGAAGTTCAGTCCCTGGACACAATCAATGCAGGTATCCAGCAGGCAGGGAGGCATGAGGAGGGAGGGAGGTGAGAAGCAGGAGAAAAGGTCAAAATGCTGTCAATAACTGAGATCCTGCCATATCTTCTTCAAGACGACCAACTCTGGAGAACTCAACACTACAGAGATGGGATCTCGCCTACTGTGGTGTCAACAAAACAATAAAAAATAATAATAATAACACTAATAATAGTTGTCACACTGCTAGGCACTGTGCCCAAGCTATTGTAACATGTGTTACCTCAACTAATCCTCACAATCTCTAAGTGTTGATACTGTAACTCTCTATTCCATTTTACAAATAGAAAAGCTGAGGCACAAAAGTTAATTAATTTGCCCAAGGACATACAGCTATCTTTGAACCCAGCCCAAGCCCAGGGGTTAGGGGCAGGGATCTAAAGCCACACTGCCAGGCCCCTGGAGGAGCTTGAGGGGGGCAGGCTTCATCTCTCCAAAGACCCAGATATATTTCCCTCACCCACCACTACCGAAATCTTTTATAGAAAGAAACAGACATTGAAGGTATATCGATAACACTTAAATTTAAAAATTAATCAACAATAGAGTAATAAACCAGGCAGTGTAAGGCTACAAGATTAATTTCACATAGATTTTCAATTAGCCAAACACTCGCATTCCTCCTAGAAGCTCAAGCCTAGACATGACACCACAGAGAAGGTGACTTCCAAAAGCTTACAACCACGTGCATAAAGCAACTGAAAGCAGGTTCAAGATGACATGAACAAGAACAAAGAAAAGAGAGGCTAAGTTAGAGCATAGTTTTAATTGTAGACCGCCATCTTCTATAAAGAAATGAAAGTGTCACCATGAATTTCTGATTGCACATTATGTGCATTGTATTTTTCATGTTCATTTCTCAGGCAGTCAAATTTTTTGTTAGAAATGAATTGTAATTGCCACTAGAATTGCATTCTAGCAAGGTTTTGATAAACAGAAACACTGTAATGCTACAGTACAGTCCGTAATTAATGCCACCAATTTGTAAATCCTAGTTAAAAACTAAATTTTACAGTTTCATTTAATGGTGCCCAAATAAACAGCATACTTTGACAAAATGTAGCAATTACAAGATAAACTGCCCAGATCCTAAAGATACTTCATAATAAATTCACCAAATAAATGCAATGTTATGGATCTTACAACAGATTAATCCATGTATCTTACTAAGAGTTTCAAGAAATTATATACCATAACTTAAAAAGGATCGCACACATTTTTTTTTTTTTTTTTTAGTTCTGGAATGACCTAGAATTAGCAATAAGCAGTAACTCCTTGAAGAGAGGTGAACAGGTGGTTAGCCATCTTTAATCCATGATGGTCTGACTTGGATCTCAGCTACCTGGATGTACCCAAGTCCTTCAGCAAACAGAATGCCCTTAGAATATCCCTGATATCAGAAAGAAAGGGGGGACTAGGATTTAATGCATTTAAGATGGGCTATGATGCTCAAAGATGGAGAGATAGAAAGATATTGAATATTAATTCCATTCACAGATCTATTTTTAGGAAAAAGATCTATAATTGGAACAAAAAAAATCAAAATTAAAAAAAAAAAAGCCCTGCCCTGGCTGGTGTAGCTTAGTGGATTAAGCGCGGGCCTGTGAACCAAGAGATCACGGTTCGATTCCCAGTCAGGGCACATGCCTGGGTTGCAGGCCAGTTCCCAGCAGGGAATGCACAGGAAGCAACCACACATTGATATTTCTCTCCCTCTCTCCTTCCCTTCCCCTCTGAAGATAAATAAATAAAATCTTTAAAAA
>CM052548.1:31722182-31740444 GCA_028533065.1 Trachops cirrhosus | reverse complement strand
GGCTGGTGTAGCTTAGTGGATTAAGCGCGGGCCTGTGAACCAAGAGATCACGGTTCGATTCCCAGTCAGGGCACATGCCTGGGTTGCAGGCCAGTTCCCAGCAGGGAATGCACAGGAAGCAACCACACATTGATATTTCTCTCCCTCTCTCCTTCCCTTCCCCTCTGAAGATAAATAAATAAAATCTTTAAAAAAAAAAAAAAAAAAAAAAAAGCCCTTACCTCAAGGTTATGAAAAGCAAAGATTACAAGGAGATACAGATAGGAAGGGAGAAAACTGAACATTTCAATAGGATTTATGGAGTTTCATTTGTGAAGCTTACTGGTAAGTACATGGTGTTCTATACCTCTTTTGTATAATAAAATATTTTTTGAAGATCATAAAAAAATGTCTACCCTTAGAAAACTACTTAGAACTATTTTAAAGCACATTGATACATCCTTAATATTTGCTAATCACTTTTAATCCACCACTAGACAAAGGACTGAAGGTGCAAACACTCTGGTTCAAATACTCTTCTAACTTCTTCATGAAGAAAGAAGGATTTTGGATTCCTCAAACTGTGGTCTGCAGAGCCCTTCCACAGACTCTCCAATTCTGAGACTTTTTAAGTCATGCATTTTTCCAAGATTATTTTAAGCATGAGAAGTAAAGTAAGCACATTCTGGGACCATCTGAATGACCGCTCTACAGCCACGTTCCATCAGGCACTTTCGGTGGCCACGCCTGCATCGGGTGTCCGCCACCATGGCAGCGGACAAAGGCCAGACACCATCAACATGATGCCATGTGGGTTTTCACAAGCCTCCTGCACTTAGGAAGGACTATTCAAGGAACCATGTTCCAGAGCTAGGGAAACTAAAGTTAGAGGAAAACGAACATAAATGCGTGTAAGCGTTGATTCTGATTCCTTCTGCTCTTTTTCAAAAATTTCATACAACCATACAACTTACTAAAAAATTTACATATGACTATTTTCTTTTTATCATAAATAGGTTTATAAGAGTCCATACTACCTCACCCACTCAAGTCAAAACCTTGTGGAGAAGACAGGTGATGCTGGATGACAGGCGGCTGCCAACAGCATGGGGCTGAGTGTCTGGATGAATGGCTCTGTACTTCTATTCCTCAGCCTCCGGGACTCCATTTCCATCCAAGTCAAGATGACAAAACGGAAAACAGCAAACCATTCACATATCTTTCCAATATTAAATCCAATAATGACTTCATTTCAGCTAAACATCATCGTCAATCACATTAAATTGATGTTACTGTTCATTTGAATTTTACTGGCTCTACAGTTTTCTGGAGTTTATATGTAAATTTTTTTGGTTTTGTAGTTGAAAAAGACCCATACGCATAAAGAATTATGCATAGTTTTATGTCTATATTTACATATCTACATAACATTATTTTAATTTTCATTCAAGTCCACACTGAGGATCATAGAATTTTTTTCCTAAGTTTGAGGTTGTCACCTTTAGAGGTTCCTTTGTGTGAGTCTTACTGGCACGCAAGCCCCATAGTCGAATGACCTTCATTAGGATAAGAACCGAGAACAGAATGATCTTGCCTCTGCCACACCTGGCCCAATTAAGATTTTTCCAATATGAGAAAGTGATTCAAATATTCAATATAATTTCCCCAATGCCCTAAAATCAAGACAAAAATTCCACCACTACTTTTACTACTAATGAATACAACAACAATCCTATAAATGGCAAATATTCGCGTAGAGTTTACAGTGAGCCAGGTACTATTCTAGGCCCATCACATTAATGTTTAATCTTTCCAACAACCCCATTTACACAGGAGGAAACAGAGGCACAGAGAGAGGTTAAGTAACTTGCCAAAGTTCACACAGCTAATAAGTGACATAGCTAGGATGCAAGCACTAAAAGTGGCACAGGTCACTGCTCATTAATGTTATTCACAATGCCCATTCTACCAAAAACAAAAAAACAAACAAAAAAAAAGTAAGAAAGGATGGAAGTGGGTCCTTCTGCAGAATAAAAATCTATGGCAAGCATTTCCAAACCTGAATATTCCAGCACCAAAACTTAACTGCAGAAACTCTTAAATTCTCCCCAAAGTTAATAATAATGATTTGATTTGCTATCTGAGAAAATTACTCCCAATTGTAAGGTATTTCAATGCCACCATGCTGCTAGCAAGAGAAAAGTTACCTTTGTAGATCCTGTTCAAAGAAAGCACATGCTTTGATCTTTAATATCCCATGAAGTAGAAGGTTATGCTTAATCTATATTTTATAGATCTAAAAGTCAAATTAGTTTCTGGGATAAACAAGCAGAGTGTGATGGTAAGCATATTCTGCAGCATTCGTTGCATTCCTAGTTTGGAGGATACTATGTGCTGAGTTAAAGACAATTACATTAGTGTAATACGTAGCAGTTTTTTCTGGCATTATTCTGCAAGCATAAACAAGTTATACACATGTTAATTTACATTGTATATAAAAAGCCAATTTTAAATCCAATTTATAAGGCAATAAATATATAAAGATCCTAGGACACAGCAATAAAGTTATGCCATAAAGTAGAGTTAATTTGAGACAACAATAATAAAAGCATGACAAATTTTAGCATTCTACCAACGGCACAGAGGTGTTCCACGTAACATCTGTTCACAGGCAATTGCTACAAGACAGACCAGATGAGATGCAAAGTTTCACAGTGTAATAAATGTATGTCAGTTTGCTTGCTTCATAATTAAGGATATGACTCTTTGAAAAAGGCAATTAAGCCATGCTCTAAATCTGAGACAAGCATACCTATTCCCACCCATTTTAGCCCACAAAGAAAAGATCTAGAGCAATCCAGAAGTAATAAACACTACATATCATCTTTCAGCAGCTAACTGTACTCCCCGAAATCCTTCTGATATAATTTGTTTATTTTGAAAATCATATATTAAAAAAAAATTTTAAACCCTATATTTATATTCTCTGTTAGGAAGGATAGAAAGACCAATTCAGAGTAATTTCCTTAGAAGACTGACCCAAATAAAATTATTTTACCTTATGAAAGTTTTAATGTTTGATGGGTTAGGTAGAATTTGATATAAATAAAACTCAGGTGCCCAAAGCCTTCAACCAAGAACACTTATCTCTACTTCTTGAGTCTTTAACTTTAGGACCATTGAAAAAACATCACCTTAGCTGCAGGCTCCATAAAGAAATAAATTCAGAAAACAGCATACAGACATCACTCCATCTTTTCTCAGCTTTCTAGCAACTATGGAAACGATATAACAGACCAAGATGAGTGAAGGTTCTAGCTGTTATTCCAGCAGACCAATCTGTGGTGATCTTAAAGTCTCCTAAATCACAAATCTTCCAAAATAAAACACTGCAAGAAGGAGATGTAAATGAACCTGATGGTTCTTCTAAAAAATACATTTTTAAACTGTTCAGCCAAACCCCATGTCACGGTCACCCTCAGCTACGCCTGCTATGTTTGTTTCCTATGGCTGCTACACCAAATTACCACACAAATGGGGCCCCTCGGCCCTGGAGACCAAAGTCCAAAATCAGGCTCACTAAACTGAAATCCCAGTGTCTCCCTCTGGAGTCTCCATGGGAGAATGGTTCCTTGTCTCTTCCAGCTCCTGATGGCTGCCGGCCTTCTTCTGTCTGTGGCTACATCACCAGTCTTTGCCTTCTCATCACACTGCCCTCTCTTCTTCTCTGGTCGAATCTCCCTCTGCCTCCCTCCTATAAGGATAATGCACGTTTGCATTTTTAGGGCCCATCCTGATAATACAAGATAATGTCATTTTAGAAGCCTTAACTTAATCATACCTGCAAAGCCCTTTTTTTGGAACATTGACAATTTCTGGGGATTAAGATGTGAATATATTTGGGGTTAGAGGTCATTATTCAGCCTACCACAGCTGCCTCCAAATAAACCCAAAGCAATTAGATGACCCTGTGCTAATCCCTTCAAGCCTACTCTGATTTCAACTATACCAGGTGTGTCAAACTCATTTTCAACGAGGGCCACATCAGCCTCACGGTTGCCTTCAAAGGGCGGAATGTAATTTCAACTCATTAACTGTTAAGGAATAGTTACATTTATACAGTCCTAAAATTATTTCAGCCCTTTGAAGGCAACCACAAGGCTGATGAGGCCCCCAGTGAAAATGAGTTTGAAACCCCTAAACTATACTCAAGTTCTCAGTACAATAAGCAGAAGTTCTCCAACTTAATACCTCTTCCTGCTCACAACCAGCCTATGATCAAGAAGTTGCTAATTCTATATTCATTAAAGCCATTATTAACTATTGTAAGAAGTTCCTAAGTGAGAAAATGTAGCAGTGGAGAATTGTAACAGTGGAGCATTGTAACCCACCTCATCATTCTTTTGACATGTTTCTGTAAATACTGACTCTGCGTCATTAATGTGTAGCTTGTAGATAAACAGCATGTTTGTATAAGAATCTTAGGCGCTAACTTCAAAAGACAGACTCCAACCTTCAGTTATCCCAGCTCCGGGAGACTTGCTGACCTTCAACCTTAAAACCAGAATGACGAACACCAGCCCACCACTTGACCAGCTTCGAAATCCTTATCAGAATGGAATCTGCTGGTCTTCGTGTAGAGAACTTTTCAACCCCCTCCCTTTGATCTCTTTGTTCTGCTTTCCTTCCTCCTCCTCACAAAAATCTCTGCCTGCACCAAGATGTGAATATGGGCTTGGAGACATGAGTCCCCCGCTTTCTCAGGTGATCAGTACTTAAATAAACCTCTTTCCTTTACACCAGCACCCTCTCTCCAGTATTGGCTTTCAAAGTGGCAGGCAACCAGACCTGCATTTGGCTACAAAAAGAAGCAATAGAAATTAAAACTCCCTCCCAATAGCACAGGAGAGCAAAATCGGCCAGCCCAGGTTCAAATCCCATCTCACCAACTGGAAGCTGTATAACCTAAGGCAATTTAACCTCTGTACCCTGGTTTTCCCAACTAGCAAATAAGGCTAATAATACTATCTACTTCGTAGGGTTATTGCAAGTATTATAGGAGTATTATAATGATGCCCAAATACTGTAGACATGAAGATATTAATGGACAGGTTGAAAAATCTCCCACAACCAAATCTGAGGGTACTATAATGACATAACTGAGGGCACTGTAATATCCATTCAGTGGAAACCTTAAAATTAGATGCAAGGTTTACACTAAAGTCTATAAGAATTTTTAAAGGATGTTTCTAAATAAACAGAGCTACTTTGCCAAGTTAGATCGCCAAGTTTACAGGCCTCCTTTCTAGACTGGCCGCATCCCAGAGATGGAGACTTCTCCAGCAGCCACATATCTTGCTCCCACTCTGGATCTGGTGGCCACCTCTCTGTGTACCCTGTGTTTCTAACAGGAGGAGGAGGTAGGAATGGAGTGCCCAGTATCCCTGAAAGACAACTCCTTTGTTTTGTTCTAGAAGGGAAACAAGACTCAGGTCTCAGTACTGAGGGCATGACCTAACGCAGGTACCAAGCTTAATGATCCTAGTGAATTCTACTACTTTTGCAAAATCTCCACCCAAGTACCCCGCCTCTTCCTCCCAGCCTTCTTGTTTGTATCCCATCTCCTAGCAACTATCCCCAGCATCTCAATACTCACCATTTACCACATTTTCTATAGAAGCCAAGTTGGTTAGTTCACAAATAGCCCAAAAGCAGATGATGGATTGTACAGCATATCACACATTTACAATAGACTAATTTCTATTATTTATACATATTTATGGGGAGGTTCTATAAACTTTTATATACAATTCAAAAGTAACTTGAGGACCACAATTATACATTCAGTAGAAAATAAAGATTTATCTGCTGTATCATGGCTCAGAGTAAACCAGGGTTTCAGTGGACAACAAAACTCCTACCTTCTTAAACGTAGACAGGAGCAAGTGGCCAGTTTACCACTCAGTTCTATTGCCCACTTGCAGCTTTGTAGAGTATGCAAAATACCAAACACCTAAACTATCCCTGCTCCAGTCACATCACCAACCTACATTACTTGTCCTACTCAAAAGCAGTTGCCCCAGGCAAGTAGATGACCTAATGACTAGATGACCTGAAGAGATTCAGGCTAACATCATCTCTTCATACCAAAGGAAAGCCAAGAACTGGCTTGACACCTTGCAGTACATCAAACTGAACTACAGAACAATTGCTTTTTGAGATATTGCTGAGATCTCATGAGGAAGTGATGTTCTCTGAAGATCACCCTTCATCCCCAAAACAAGCGTTACTAGGTTGGGACTGAGAGCAGTGAGAAGTTGGCAGACCGGGAAGAGCTGTTCGGAAGGCAGCCTTGCGATTGGGATACTCAGCCTTGGGCCTGGAGCAGAGTTAGAGCTAAGACTAAAACTGCAGGCACCCTCAGAGTTCTATTTCAATAGGGAGGTAGTCCCAAATCAGTGGGACCCCCAGGGTCCTGCTGGAAAGAGACTCATAATCTCCACAGAGAAGCATCCTCAATTAGGCCTCCTGGAAAACAGGTTAAGATGAAGCAATGAACTTGCAAACATCAACAAGCACAAGGAGAGAGAGGAAGCCACTACTGAGTTCAAGTCAATGTAAACAGTCCAAAGATTGTGTGTACAAGGACTGTCAAATAAAGAATAAGAGCCAAGTAAGAAATTCCTAAAGAAATAAAAGAATAAGAAACAGAACTATCAAGAATGACCAGGCAGAATTGAAGCAGCAAAAAGAACTTACAGAAGTAAAAAATAATTGCTAAATTCAAATAGAACAAGTTAGACAGATTAGACGTAGCTGATGACAAAATGAGTGAAATGGAAAATATATCTAAAGAAGTTACCATGTCAGCAAGAATCTAAATTAGTTTCAGAAGTTATGAAGGGTCTAAATTAATTATGATGGTTCAAATAAGACTCCTATTTTAAAAACACAGTATTTTGGATGTGATCATTAGTTTTATAACCTAAAATAACTATTTTATTGTGTTCATCTTTACAATAACCCTTTCTACATACCAAAGAAATAAAAACCACATACTAGAACCCAAATCACCTGATATTAATTTAGGTTTTGTTTTTATTACATCCTTGTACCAGATGAGTCACAGAAACTTATACTTTATGTATTCTGGAGCACAGGAGTGAGACAAAATGAAATGATGTGTTTAACCCAGAGGGAAAACTATAAAGGGAAGAAAAGTCATTGCCCCAGTGGATTCTTCTCCTACTGGGTAGAGTCATTGCCAATTTAACCCTATCCTATTTATTCCTCAACTCTGTCAGTATAATAATCAACAACATATTTGATCCTCCTGAAAAATTTCACCATTCCTACAGGCATCTTGACGCTTAATTTAGCATAACTAATCCACGTTGTCTCTCATTTCACATAGTATTGATACATCTCAGAGCTCTGCTCCCAGTTTTACTCAATTATCACTTTTAGCTATTATACTTAGCAATTTTCTCCTCTTCCACAAATCTTCATCTGTGTATCCTAACCTAAATTTTTAATGATTTATTTATTCACAGAAGGCACATCTATACTGTAAAAATTTGCCTATGCCTAAAAAAAAATGTTTTTCCATACTCCTAAGTAAAATGGAGGGATCATATTAAATTTTCAATTCTGTTGGTCTCAACCCAAATCTAGCAACTCTCTGTCGTTTATTTACACAGACACACACCAAACTATCATCACTGCCTACTTTTCCACTAGTCGATGCCTACTTTTCCACTAGTCGTTACGATCATGACACTCCCTTTGATTGTTAAGAGTGAATAAAAGAGGTAATATGAACAGCGAGTTTCAAAAACTTGGACTTCTTTCCAATCATAACATTCTTTAGCAATGACTGCATGGCCCCGCCCAAGTTTTAAAACAAGCTCTTTCGACCTGGAAAATTACATCTACCCTAAAAAGTTTTTCTTGGGTTAAAATATTAAGTAGGAAAAAAATGCCTAAAAGTTCACTCTAATATGTCTCATACCCTTAGATGCTAGGGGTAGGGGGAGAAGTTCGACTTAAAAAAATGCAATATCCACGTGCGTGACGTCAATACATATACATTTGAACAGCCCTAAGATATCTGGGACAACTCTAATGATCATTGTATGTCGGAGGATCCAAATAGCATTGGACCGCGTTATCGTAAAACGACTGGTAGCTCTGAAAACCTAAAACAAAATTGAGCCTCGGTGGACCCACCCACTTCAACGAAATGGAAGGGCCCTGGGACCTGAGGCACAGTTCTAGTCGATCCGGCAAGAGCTACCGGATCCGAGCCTCACGCGAAACTTACAAATTTGGGACGTTTCTCTCCAGGCACCTCCGGACCGCCGGGCGGCGGAGGGGGCTGGGGACCCTTCCTGCGCGGCATCTTGCTCTCCCGACAGCTGCGGAGAGAGGCAGAGGACGAGTACGCGGCCCCGGCGGCGGAGCCCTGCGTCGGATGGTGCAGCCGTGGACGGTGCCTATCCATCTTCCCCAAAGCTCCGGGGGACAGAGAGAAGGCTGCCTCTCAGTAAGCTACAAGCAGAGAGCTTAATAATCCTGGACGGACTCGCCTCCACGTTCCGCCGCAAACACCCACAGTCAGACTCAGCCCAACCGCTGCAGCCCGGAGCCGCCGCCAACACATCCGAAAACTCCCGCCACCACGGATCTCCCGGGAACCCGCCAATCCTGCGCCGCCACGTTACTGACACGCCCTCGGTCCGCCCCTTCCGGGTATACCGAAATACGATTGGCTGTGCCGTCCGCTCCTTTGACCATTCAGCCATTCTGCAGGCCTCAAGCAGTTCATCATAAGAGCACAGGCTAGAGTCCCGTTTGGGAAGCGCAGGCCAGACCTTCTATGCACCTACGTTTGCGCAGCTCTGGAATGTGAAACCATCTGCTGACCCCTTTGCAGGTCTGTGGAGCCCCTGTGCGTGGACCACTGGGAAAAGTAGTTCTGGGATCTGTACTTGAAGGGGTGCTAAGTGAGAGAAAACGACAGCCCCCAACGCTAAAAAAAAAAAAATGTTTTCTTGTCATATTTACTGAGCAACTGCTTAGTGCCTACAGGCGAGAGCCCGCTGGGGTTGGCAGAGAGGTCCACCAAAAAAATCAGAAAGCGCTAGGTCACACCCTTAAGGAGGGTTCCGAAACCCTTATAACAAAATGATGTAAATGCTATAGCAGTTGTTTTAAAAGTTCATTGAGAACAAAGACGGAAGATATTATATTAAGTAGCAGATCCGGAAAGGTGAAAGAAAGAATATAGACTTTAGGCAGAAAAGAATGGTGGGACAATCAGATAAAAGGTATTCCATCCAGAAGCAAGGCCAAAAGAGGTCAAGAGCATAGGGTTGAAAAACACTTGGAGGGCATGTAACGAAGGGCTTTGAGCTGAAACCGTGCAAAAGAATTTGTTGTGTATACCCAAGGTCAAGTTACAAGACTAAAGCAGTTTTTCCACTTATCAGTGTGCTCTTTTCCTCGTTTAAAAAGCATCCTTTTCTTTGAATTCTTTCCTTAAATTATCCATCTCCTGACTGCCTGGAGGTGGTGTGGACCAAGATCCTGGTAAATGTGCAGTAGTGATATGGGTTCAGGAAACAACTCGAGTAACTCCAGGGATATTGGCACAAAGGTTCAGAAAATAGGTCTTAGTTCCAACTAAGTCTTGACACTACAGTTAGGTTTTTGTTTGTTTGTTCGTTCGTTCGTTCGTTTTTACTGTGCCAGCCTTTCTAGGCCAGTCTCTACTCAAAGAAAGCTAATAGTTAGGAGAAAGTCCGGGAGAACAGCAAGGTTAGGAGAATTGTGAGTCTAATGTCTTAATGACTGTTAGACCCAGATGCAAGTTTTATTACTGTCGTTTACTAGCTGTGTGATGCTGGAGATGATGTTAAACTCTCTCTGACTTTCCATCTGAAAAAATGGCATGATAATAATAATAATGCCTAACAAACAGGGATACTGTCAGGATCAAATCAGATAGTATATGTAAAGTTTTTAGAAATGTCCATGAAAGCCCCTCCCACCAGAGACCACTAGGAGGAACATTTGTAGTTGAACAAGCGGAGTTTATTACTCCCAGGGAAAGACAACATTCGCTATGAGGAACGCTGGGCTTCCTCAGTAAAAGGGTACTAGAAAGAACTGGAAGGATTTGGACTTTGTTTAGTGTTAGGTAGCCAAGGTGGCTAAGAAAGGACCTGGAGCCAGAAAAGTCTAAGTAAGGGCTTTTATTCGAGGTGGGACAGTGATCCGGCCGGCTGGATCCGTGGCAGCCCCAAGGGGAAGTGTAGAAGGGCTTTTAAAGTGTGTAGCAGACAAGCCCCCCACCCCCTGCGGGAGGGTGAGTCACCCTGCTGATCTGCCCCAGGTGTCCTGGGTATCTAATCAGGGAGGTCTGAATCTGTAGAAAGCCTGAGGGAGAGGGGAAGGGCAGTGAGGATTCAACCGGTTTCCTGCATGATTCCAAGGGTCCTGCCACAGTTGCTTCTGATATGAGGAATCTTGAGGTCAGGTATTTAGCTGGTAATGTATACCTTCTTTGTTACAGCATAGAAGGTGGCTTCTTAGGTCCATGTCCCTGTACATTCTAACAGGTGATTTTGGAAGACCCCTCAGACTGGGGAAGGTTACTCTGGATTCCCGAGCCGTCAGGTATCCAGACAGTTCAAAGACTGGGTATCTTAATAAATCTCATCTAGAAGGATGGCAGGCTAAAGAATGGGGACTAAGCTGTAACTGACAAAGTGGCAGCAGTCATTCAGAGTACCAGGGAGAGGGAGGTGTTTGGTATTTTGTGATTTGCACATTGACCTTGTTAGTAGTTCTGTCTCACTTCAACACAGTCAGAGT
This sequence comes from Trachops cirrhosus, assembly GCA_028533065.1. Lineage (NCBI taxonomy): Eukaryota > Metazoa > Chordata > Mammalia > Chiroptera > Phyllostomidae > Trachops > Trachops cirrhosus. The sequence goes on along the minus strand of CM052548.1, from coordinate 31,729,587 downwards.
GATCTTATCTGATGTTGGTGTTCTGTAAGTTTCTGTCCATGAGGAGAACAATGTGGCCTGGCTGTGTCAGGCTAGCTTCTGAAAACACTTCGGCTTAGCTGTGTCAAACTAGTTCCCTGGTGTCAAGGACTGTTCTTTTTTTTCTCCTGTCCTTGACATGCAGAAGATTCTCAAAATAAATAAGCAGGAGCTATTGTAATTAACTTTCAAGCTTTACATAGAACACTGAAATTTTTCTCATACAAATTCTTTGCAACTGCAATGCATCTGTGAAAATAATACCTTTGTCAAAATTTTAAATTTGGAAGTGCTTCTTATATGTGTTTATTATTTATTTACACCTCACAAGAGCACGCACTGACCCTCATTGTGATGCCCCAACAAGGAGATGATATACCCCACTGAGTCAACAACTTTAGAAATGCTACCTCGTGCCAGGCTCGGCGAACAGGGCTGCGACAAAGTTGAATGAGACAGAAGGCAGGCCTAGGGAAGCTTGGAATCCAGCAATATATTATTTCCTTTATCACATCTGTTTAGTCTCAACATTCAGACAATTTCTAATGAAATCCTTGTGAGAGTTCACTCTTAATGACTGCAAGAAAGTTGAGAGAAGTCCCGGGCAGAGATGGATCATTCCCAGTCAATTTTTTAAAAATAAAAAACAGTTGTCTAAGACACCATTTTATCTTCATCAGGTTGGCAAATATTAGGAAGTCCAAAGTTACCAAGTTTTGGCCAAGATGTAGGGATTTATGATGGGAGTGCAAAACTGGTAGCGCCACTTTGGGCAGCAATTTGGTAACACTTGGTAAAGGCAAAGGTGCATATTCTTATGACACAGCAAATCCATGTCTAGATTTCTCCCTGGAGAAGCCCAGCAATAACCATTAAAAGATACTTTTTGTATTCTTTGTAATAACAAAAAAAAGGATAAACTATTTAACCATCCTGTAGTCAGGGAAAGAATAAAATACATGGAGGTATATTACACAGTAGAATCCTATACCACATGTAAAATTATTAGGCCTACATGTGGATAAATCTCAAAAATAAATCACATATGTATATATGTATGCATATATAAATGTAGCATGTGTGAGTATAATAATAACACTACAAAAGCCAAAAGGAAATATACACAACAGCTTCACCTACTTCCAGAGAGGAAAGGAAGAAAGAGCAGGGAATTAGAGCTGAAACTTTATAGGTAAAGCATCTAAAAATGTTTTATGTATTGAAAGGGAAGATTTAAAGTAAATCTAACAAAATGTTAACATATATTTAATCTCAGTGGTGAATATATTTAAATCTATTTTGTATTTCCTGTTTATTGGAAATGTTTAATATCAAGCTTTTAACAAAATATACAAATTAACAGAAATATAGGAACCTTAGAGTTAGTGCTCTTAACTCCTATTCCTCTAGAAAAATCTTAGTTTGCTGGCATTGAGACCACACTGAGCTATCAAGTTCATGTAAGGAAAAAAGGAAATAATTTCCTTTTAGGATGACTTTAATTTTTTAAAAAATATATGAGTAATAAAATCTATTTCCTCGCTTCCACCCTGTCTTTTCACTATCTTTTATCTCTCTTATCACATGCATTTCTCTTCTGTCCCTTAAAGTAACATAGAGTCAAGAACCAGAAACAAGGAAATCCACTGTGTTCCCTCTTTAAGTTTCAAGTTCAACTACAAAAGCAGGTCTTTGCCATGCATGCTTTCCAGATGGTCCATTCATGGATTAATGCAAGGACCATGTAGTGATTGCAAACCTAATTCAAACCTAACTGATTTAACATTATCACTTTCACCATTGTTTTAGCACCTAACTACAATGAAGGTAGCTCACTATACACAAATTCATAGCATTTTTTATTTAATGGCAAGGTGTTAGAATAATTATCTGGCTTTGTACTTTCAGTCCAAACTCTGAATGCCAGGAAATAATAGTTTTGCTTGCCCTACCAGATTTGAGGCATGACTGCTTCCTCACTCTCCACATGAGTGTCTGTCTTTCTTAAAATTGCTGCTATTTTACAACTTAATGTTAGATGGCTCAAAAGCAAATTTTATGCACAGGATGATCACTAATATAGCTTTATAATGTATGTGTCTCTACCAGGGTTTTTTAACCTCCACATTGACATTTGGACCTGGAAAATTCTTTGATGGCACTGGGGGTGGGTGGCTCTCCTGTACATTGTAGGATGCACAGCATAGCAGCATTCCTGACCTTTACCAAAGGTATGTCAGGTAACTGCATTGTACAGGTAATAATGACCTTTACCCTAGATGTCACCTAAAATTTTCCCAACATTCCCAAATAGCCCTGAAGGGCTGAGTAATACTTCATTGTATTCTATGGATATAGCACATTTTGTTTATCCATTCATCAGTTGATGGACATTTGGGTTGTTTCTACCTTTTGACTATTACAAATAATGCTGCTGTTAATATTCAGGTACAAGTTTTTGTGTGAACATAGGTATTCATTTCTCTTGGATATATGCACAGGACAGGAATTGTTGGGTCATATGCTAACTGTGTTGTGGCTGCACCATTTTACATTCCCTCCATCAGGGCAGGAGGGTTCTAGTTTCACCACATGCTATCTAACAATTACTTTTAACTGACTTTTTTGTCTAGCCATGTTAATGGGTGTGAAGTGGTATCCCACTGTGGCTTTGATTTGCTGTCAATTCTTTGTAAACAAAATGTTACTGGACTGTAGCCATGCCTATTCTTAAGTATTGTCAATAGCTGCTTTTGCTCTATAGCTATGGGTGGGGGGGCGGACAGATCGAATGGCCTGCAAAAAGCATAAAATGTCTGATATTTGGTATTTTACACAAAAATGTTTTCTGACCCCTGCTAAATGATTTTTCCCCTTGATCTACAACAATTACTTGTGTTCAGCTATCTCTTTTTTTCAATAATAGTATTCTAGTAAGAACCAAATATTAATTTTAGACAAATGTTCACAATACAGCTAAGTGTTTCCCTTTGCCATATTAGACACTCACACCACTGTTTAACACCATTTTTTAAAATGTGATTAACAAGGTCAAGAAGATCTTGCCACCATAATGAATCACTGTGGAGAACAGAATTGATTTAAAGCAAAATGAAAAGCAAAATTATTATATGGATATATGATTCTTCTTAAAATACACTTAAGCAATTTGTGCTGTATGTTTTTTCTCCAGGGTCTCATGCTATAAGTTCACATAGAAATTCTTCATAGGAAATGTAATTAGTATAACACAGTTTAATGTCATGCTTAATAGTTTCCCAGGATGTTTTGATTAGAAAATTAATCTCCCCACGTTTGTAGATGATAAAACCATTTAAAAGAGAAAAGTAATATTCCTATTAGTGTGAGACACTTAACTAAGGTTCAGTTATAAGTGTGATATGTCACTACAAGATCATACTCCCAATATTTGAAATAAATAGCAAAAATAAATTAAGTAATTATTAAGACTATTGTAAGATTACAGTTTAATTCCTTCATATTAAAGCACAATTACTAATGCCTCAATATAATTTGTTGAGTCACTTGGATAATGATTTTTCTGATAATAGCAGATAGTAACTATATCACTCAAGGCTAAAAATACATGTAAATAAGCTGGAATTCTATGGTGCCTAATAGAGATTTTCAAATTTCCTTTTTCATCTGTGTCTCTTTCTTAGCACCATATATGTTTGCACTTTTTATCCCTAGGTAAATTGCTGTTTTGGGACATTCTATGAAATCAAAAGTAAAACCTGTCTTAGTGATATCTCTCCTGCAGGCATTCATTTGTGTGCATTACTTGTTTTGCATTTCAATTCTTTAGTTGAACCCATCTTATTTAATACAGTAGACTAAAACCTGTTTTGTCAATTTGGTGTGATTAACATATTGATGTCTCTATTGGTTATGAAAAGGTAATGTAAAATTAGTTGCAATTTTAGCAAAGTAAGCATTCTTACCATTTTGCTGATGATGACTTAAATATTTACAATTTCTGGTGAAATCAAGCTCTGTCTACACACTAGCCTGAAACTGTGCTCATAAGTCACCAGAGAATATTATACTGTCAGATCTTTACTCTCAATCTTTAATAAACTCTCCATTTGCTGCTATTGATTACAGTATCCTTTTTTAAATTTATTTTTATTGATACCTAATTGACATCTAACATTATATTAGTTTCAGGTGTACAATGTAATGATTTGATATTTGTATATATTGCAAAATGATCACCACATACATCTATTTAACATCCATCACCACACACAAAATTTTTTTTCTTGTAATGAGTATCCTTTTTTAACATCTCCTCTCACTTATTTCTCTCATCATCTCTCTAACCATTCTGTGCCTGACCTCCGCTCAGGCTGTCTTTCTCTTCTCTGTCTCCCAGTGTGATAGAATGCCTTACCCCATGCAATGCCTCAGAGTATGAAGCCTGATTCAGTTCCACTTTGTGTGTGACTTAATAAAGTGACTGAAGGAGAGAATGCTTACACCTTACAAGCTTGCCTCAGTTTATTCATCTGCAAATGAAGAGGTTAAATTGTGTTCTTCTAAGCTTCCCTATCTGTACCTTAAGGGCCTCTGCAGAAAGAGAGGGAAAAGGCATCAGAAATGGGATGATTCTGGACTGCCTCCCTAGCAACACTTAAACCAACACTGTTTTTACCTGTTGTATGTATTATTGTTGACATGGGATTTCATGTGAAGCAAAAAGGAATTCTGCAGAAAAAAAGTAAAAACTTCATTAAATGAAATGAGATCTGAATCAGTGTTTCTTAACCTTTTATTATCAGCCCTTAAAGAGTCTTTGTAGACATTTTCCTACTTGCCCCCAGTGAAATTCGACTTTAAATACACTATATATTTGGTTAAGTGCAATATGTATATCATTTCTTTTCATAAAAAGTGACCATTTTTTGCCCCATAAGAACCACTTTTCATGCTTTCGGAATGGGGTACTAAGGATGATAGCAGCTCCCCTTGCATGCTCTAAAAGTCTAAATAACCCACTAAATAACTGAGTGACTTTGAGCTACTTATCCTCTGAGAATCTCTATTTTCATTTACAACACAGGAGATATAATTTATAAGCATATTATCAAGATTAATTGAGGCAATATATCAAAGTATTCTAGCAAAGTGCTTAGAATATTATTATATGCTCAATAAATGTTCATTTTTCTTCTCCTTGAAAGTCCCATCCAATCTGACATTCTATGAAATCACAATTCTACTCGGATGTTCCCAGTTTAAATATTAACAAAAATGAACCTCTCGCAATCCCAGCCTCAACTGCCAACGCCTGCCAGTTCCACCGTTACTCCTCAGTGCTCCAGACAGAGAGCCCAGAAGTCCCCTCTGACTTTCCTTCTCTCTGACAGATCACACCCAACTCGAGGTGGTATAGGGCAAGAAGTGAGGCCATCCCGAGATCTGGAAAAGGAGGGGTGAAATTAAGTCGTTCTTCTAAGAATGAAACTAATTTAATTAGCACATGTTGGGAAGTTGCTGGGGGGTTTTCTGGGTGAAAATATTGATAACTTTGACTTCAACAGCATATTAATTCATGAAGAGAATAACATCATCAGAAGTTTGGCAGTCAGAAAGAGAAATTAAAAAAACATGAGGCTGCCCCGCAGCCACCTAAAATTCAACACATGGGAAAGTGAGCTCAGCAGTTTCCTCTTCACATCTGCCTCTCACCCAGGAAGCTCACCTTCATGAATAGCAACAAGGCCTGCACAGTTACCTCACAGAAACCTACTCCACTTCACATCCAGCCTCTAATTCCTGCCACTTCCTCATTTTTAATATACTTCATACCTCTCAAATCCATTCTCTCAGCACCAGTGCCCCTGCCTCCGACCAGCCCCTGCCCCCTGTTCACTCTGAGGGCTGAACCGGCCTCCAGCTGCTTTCTCAGACCACACTCTTCTCCCTCCACACACTCTGCAGGCAGCTGCCACAGAAATCTCTCTGAACAGGTTATTATAGTCTACTTACTCCCTGGGTTTAAAATCCAGCTGCTCCACCTTCCCAGCCCTCAAAAATAATAAGAGGGGGAAAGCTGTACAGCAGAAGCTGCCACAAACCAATGTGGCAAGATTGCCTTACAAATAATTGGCAGCGGAAAAATGTTTTGACCAGTTGCTTAATTTCATAAAAGTCTGCCTCCTGTTGACCTTAAAAGAAACAAACTTGGCCCAATATAGGGAATGGAGTGGTCCCTGAGTTTAGCAAGCTTCTAATGCACTTAGCCAGTCATCCATTCTCAGCCGAGGCTTTTCCCTGCACTTTAAGATGTTTACTTTTCTTCCTGTACGTGAAGAAGAGATCTGCGTTTTATTAAGTAGAGAATTCATCAGTATATGTTCAGTGTCAAATGTTTAGTTTTTATAAACAATTTCTTTGGGAGCACTGTTTAATTTCTTAGTACTATTCTACTATTCCTATAAATAGGAAGCCTAATTCATAGTCCTGTGTTGTTTAAATTACAATATATTTCTTTTCTTCATTTTCCTAGTTTTAATTTTACTGCAAAATCTCTTCAAAATTCTGCAATTTAGACCTATATTGCCATCTCTTTTTCTTTCCTTTTTCAATAAATCTTTTCCTTTACCTTAGGTTGTGTCTTCGAAAATAAGTTTCCAAGATTTTTATTTTCTTAAAGGCAAATGTTGAAGCCTAATTATCATCTTACCATATGGTTTCTCCTCTCTTCCTTATTCCTCAAAACTATCACGCAGTTCTGCAATTGCTATAGAAATTCATCTGACCTCCCCCATTTATATCTGTATACCTCTAAACTTGCCATCTGTTGTTGTCCTTCAGATGGTTACTAAATTCTGAATTCATTTTAAGGTCTTGCCATTTCTCTAACTCTATTTCTCACCTCTCTCTGTGATATGAATCCCTAAACCTAATGTTTACTTCTTACTAACAGGAGGGAGTGAACTGTTTCAAATGAAATAAAACATCCTCTCTTCATTCACTCTATGACAAGGAGAAGTGGCACCTTATCCATTTTCTGAAGAGTGGTCTTGAGCAAGAACAAATTACTCTGCAAAGGAAGAAAGGAGGAGAGCCGTGGAGGATGCCAGAAGGACAATTTCAGCACAACAATGTCCTGTTAATTTTCTCCGGGTAAATGAACACCCTGGGGACTCTAACCCAGAATATTTTTTTTTTATTTTAGTTTATTCAGTACAGTTTCTATCCTTTATTCCCCTTCCAGCCCACCCACCCATTCCTCCCCTCCTCCCTCCCCTTTCCAACACCCCTAGTTTTGTCCATGTGTCCTCTATATTTGTTCCTGTAAACCCTTCCCTTCTCCCCTGAAATTCCCTCCCCTCTTCCCTCTGGTCACTGACAACTC
>CM052548.1:31702124-31721682 GCA_028533065.1 Trachops cirrhosus | reverse complement strand
CACCCACCCATTCCTCCCCTCCTCCCTCCCCTTTCCAACACCCCTAGTTTTGTCCATGTGTCCTCTATATTTGTTCCTGTAAACCCTTCCCTTCTCCCCTGAAATTCCCTCCCCTCTTCCCTCTGGTCACTGACAACTCTATTTCAGTGTCTTTTGTTATATTTCACTTGCTTCTTTGTATTGTTGTTTAGGTTCCTGTCTTTGATCCAGCAATTCCACTGCTGCGTCTATATCCTAAGAATCCTGAAACACCAATCCAAAAGAACCTATGCAACCCAGAATATTTTTGACAGATAAGACCACAAGACTAAGGAAACGTGTTAGCTTTCCCTCAAATTTATGTTAAATCTTAATATTCAGGCATAGTCTGTTTACTTTTAGTAAACATGTGCCCAAATGCTTTTTGAAATTAAGCAGTATTGTGGTTCAACCTAACTTTCTAGACTGAGGTTTCAGAAGACAGGATCTTAGTCCGATATTTCAGAATGTGAAGTGCCTGTTCTTTTATTTAAAGATCTAATTAGTACATATGACTTCATGCATTTTGGTCATGTTCTCCCTTCGCCTTCACTCTCAGTTGAAAGCATTCCTGTCTTTGAGTCCTGTTTCCATGCAACAGCACCAGATCCCCATTTTGGTGATCATATACATGTATTTTTTTAATTTGGTGTGTCTCTACTAACATGATGAGCAGCACCACAAACTGAACTTCAGATGTAGATAAACCATGCCTTTATAGGGCAGTGGGATACCCCTTTCATTGGGTTTCAAAATTTTCAAACATCAAAATGTACCCATTACCAGGTGAATGGTTTAGCTATTAGTGGCCCAGTAGTTCTATTCAAAACAGAAAACCTTATAGTAATATATCATATGCAAAAGCATTTTATAAACTGGACATCACTTCAAGAACATTAATTACAATTTTACATATTGAGTATCATATATTAAATATACATTTCAAATATTTATATTATATACTAAAATATATGTTAGAAACTGTTAACATTTTTCACTCCAGGGATTATTTAACTGATGTTGTGAAGTTAGCTGAAAACATGACAGATGACAGGAAAACAACATTTAGTGTTAAAACTATGTCACAAATCATAAGTGAATAATTTATCCTTCAGAGATAATCAAGGGTTGAAGCTATCACAACCTGAAGACTGATAGAAAGAGTGGGTTTGGAGATACTTTTGCCAGACTCATTTCCATTGCAAGTCACAGATTTTCAACTCAAACTAGCTTAAGCACAGGACAACACTTTATTTTACTACAAAGCAGAGAAAAATACTAGGGAAGTTCATATAATAGAAGGAATTAGATCACAGAAGTTGAGCCTGAAGATCAGGACTAGCTACATAATTTGGAAAGTAAAAAAGCCTTGTTTAAGAATTAATAATTACAAGCTTGCAATAACAGAGCATTAAACCTTATGTGCAAGGCCTTTCCAAGTTCAGAATCCTGTGTGCCTATGCAGGCCACATACCCATAAAGCTGGTCCTGCTAGTGACTCAAGTCAACCAGAGCCTTTCTTCTCTCTTTCTTTCTGACATCTCATACCCACTTTTCTCTGTTTCCTTTTTACATATTCCTCCTTCTCTCCTACTACAGTGGCTTAGCCAGTCTGCTTTGTTAACTCAAGGAAATAAACACTCAGAGAGGTCTCTGGTGAGTCAGACCTCAGTGAAATGTCTAGGTTTATCGAGGCAGGGCCTGGGAGGGCAGAGGACAGATGAAATTACCCAAGTGGGATGATAGGATGGATGATACATCCAGTGCACAAGGGATTGGTGGGGAGATCCCAGAAAGAATTTGGGATGCCCTGACCAATGGAACAGTGGGACAGAACAGTATTCTGAGCAGGCGAAACTGAAATGACCACATAAAACCCACTGGGTTTGACTTGTCACCCTAATGGTTGTACTTTTTAATCTTTTTTACCCACAGTCGTGAAGATGAAATGACATGATTAACAATACATTGTAGACACTCAATAAATATTAGTTCCTTTTACATTTCTCAATGTTAGTGTAAATGCCAAGGTATAAACAATTTTATCATTATTTTAAGGTGCTGATATAGTTTTAACATTTATATATGAACTGCACAGTGATTCTGGTTGACTTCAAACCTTTTCTACAAAACCTACATACAGAATGGTTGAGAGAAAGCTGGAGAACAAATAGCAGGACAAGTGACAAGAAACTTGCATTTCCAAAGCCGTTTCACAGGTAGAGAGAGTGTACACTGTTTGTAAAGATTTGGTCGGTCCCTCAGTTCCCCTCAGTACAGGTGAACAGTCTGTAATGTACAGTCTGTAATGATAAATCTCTTCCTAGATTTGGAGACAAGAGGGAATTTCAAAAATTTACCAAATATAACTTTCCTAAGAAGCCTAAAGCAAACCCTTTTATAGACATTCCCTACTGGTCATTACCTATTCAGGCATCCAGTCTGTTTTATTTCTGTGCCTTTCTCATTCAACTTCTCAAACTATATCCCAGACTTTCCTTTCTTTTACATGTAAGTATCCAGGTTACACCTAGCCTATGCATTATTGAAGGTTTATTGAAGAATAGAAAAAGGTTCTCCATAACCTCAGTGAGGAGGGAATTAACTTTAATTTCAAGGAAGAGCTGAGTATGGGATTCACTGTAAACAAGAGAATTGGTAAAAGAAAAATATAAATATAGAATCAATATTTTGTTTTCATGACACAAAGTAATATGGAGAATTGGCCAGTCATCAATATAAACAGCCAGTCTTCTTTAAAGCTAAACATTTTGACAATTGTCTGTTTAACCACCTTAATTTTTTTCTCTGAGTTACTTTTGTTAATATGGACTATACCTTCAAAACTAAATTTGTGACTAAAACTATTTTTAATCATGGTAAATGGTTAGTGGGTTTTTGTATGTGTGGTTTCAAAATATATTATGTAACTGAAAATATAACGTTTTTTATGTTTATTGATTCATCAGACCTCTTCTGTTTATATTTAATCTTTCTTTTTCATGAAGCAAGCATGTTAAATACATGGTCTATCCTCCCTGCTCCCTGTCACTCTCCTCCCTTCTTTTATTTTTTTTTTAACTTTGAGAAATCAAAGTCTCTGTACTAGCCCTGGAAAAGAAACCTTCCTAGCTGCAAGATGGATTTCACAAGCATTCAGAGATACCTGGGACCAAACAAATAGTTTATTTGCCTTAATTACCATGCATAAGTGGAACAACAGATGTTCTCTGACATGTGGCTTGCTAATTTACTTCATTTTTTCTGTCCATTTACATGAGTCATTCTTAATATTAGTACTGAGAAAGTGTAATCAAATCTTCTCCTCTTGGTAAACAAAATCTAATTTCTCACATTAATATGTCACCTTTCAATACCAAAACTTAGAAGAATGCCTATTACCAACCACAATTTTGCATCATGCACAAATAAAAAATCTACATCAATCTTTAGCTCCATGCAAAAATACCAAAATGTATTTGTCTAACAGCAGCAGCAAGAAAATAAACACAGCTGCTACCACACTCTCATGCTCTCTAAGGTATTTAACATCTATAAAAGGTTACTTGATCTTTACTCATAAATTCTGGCAAATTTAATCGTTTCCCCTCCCATATTCATGTACATTCAAATGTTCACTGGGTGTCTGGAAATTTGCCCACAATTATATTTAAAGTCACGATTTAAATATGGCTAGTTTTGAAATAAATGAATGACTTCTACTAAAATTACTCCACATCAAGCATGTTCTAGAAAACCTTTTAGATCAGGATCCATTTTTCTATTAAGTCTGCCTAATACTAGTAATGCTGAAGTGCCTTGATCCACTTAAGGAAGAATCTGACATGGTTTTCCATTATATAATATAGCTGACCATAGAATATTTAAATTGGTTTCAAATTTTAGGTTAATGTTCTTACTGCTGTCCTGCTACTTACCTTAATTCATCTTAGTATTTTATGGTGTTAGACATTACCGTCTGCATACTGATCACAGAAGTTTTAAATGCAGTGTCTCCTTTCTCTTCATTAATGCTGCTACTAAACCTCACTTCTTAAAGAAAAATGATTACACTATATGCCATATATATATTTAATTTCAAAACAGATAATTATACTGTTGAATGATACTGCCCTATGTGGCACTTTAATTCTTCTGTGGTGTAGAACTTGATTGTAAGCATCTAGGAAATTTGTACTGTTTATCACTTTTTAAAATTATAAATATAAAATTAATATGGTAATAAAAATCCAACATAATGGAAGATTATAAAGCACCAAATAAAAATCTCCTATTTTTATGCTGAAAATCTTGTTTTAATTTTTGTTTATTCTATTACAGTTGTCCCAATTTTTCCCCCTTTGCCTTCCTCCATGCAGCCCATCCCCTGCTCCCTCAGTTCATCCTGTTGTCGATGTCCATAGGTCTTTCATACATGTTCTTTGACTAGTCCCTTCCCCTTCTTTCCATTATTTACCCCTACCCTGTTTTCCTTTGGCAGCTGTCAGTCTGTTCCCTGTTTCCATTTCTCTGGTTCTGTTCTGCTTATTAGTTTGTTTTGTTCATTAGATTCCTCTTATGAATGAGATCACATAGTATTTGTCTTTCATTGACTGCCTTATTTCACTTAGCATAATAGTTTCCAGTTCCATTCATGCTGTTGCAAAGGGTAGGAATTCCTTCCTCTTTCTTTCTGCTGCATATGAAATTTCATCAAAAAATTAAAAATGGAACTGCCTTTTGACCCAGCAATTCCACTGCTGGGAAAAGAGCCTAAGAATCCCAAAATACCAATTCAAAAGAACTTATGCACCCCTGTGTTGATAGCAGCAGTATTTACAATAGCCAGGTGTTGGAAATAGCTTAAGTGCCCATCAGTAGATGAATGGATTAAAAAACTGGTACATTTACACAAAAATCTCCCATTCTTTACTTCCAGTTCTATTTGGCAAAGATAAGCACATTTAGCTGTTTTTATTTCCAGTTCTTCTGGTCCTTACCTCCATAATACTGAATATTATATTTATGCCTTGTCTTTTCAATTTATTGGTATTCAACAGTGTCAAGTGACTCTTATGAAAGATGAGAAAATTAGCTTAATTCTACTCCTTTCACTATCCTTTTCTCACAATTTTTGTTAATTTAATTTTTATTTCTGTTCAATAAGTTGCCTTCATTTTTAGTCACATATATACACACAAATATTTTTACATTTAGCATAGGTATATAAATGTGACAATATAGTACATGTTTTGTCTTAATGCAGTTTTTCCTTTTTGCATTTTTTTTTTTGCTGAATTCTCCATCTGTCAATTTAGAAATACAGTCTCTTGCCATTAACAAATATTTACAGCCTATTAAGAATCCTTTGGTCTTTCTTTGTGGTTACAATGTCATATAAAACATACACATTGCTTAATAGATATAGAATTTCAGTGTTGCAAGGTGAAAAATTTCTGGAGATCCATTGTACAACACTGTAAATCTGTGTATACTCAATATTACTGAACAGCCCACTTAAATGGTTAAAATGGTAAATTTTAAGTTATATGTTCTTACACAATTAGGAAACTTTTAAAAAGACATAATTATGTAATCACACACATGTGTTTATATATAGGAAGTTTTCTTTGCACAGTTCCTACATCAATGGGTTTCATGTACCACAGTTCAATTAAATAACACCAGTGCCCAAACAACATAGTCAAATTTCAGTTGCCACAGAATATAAACTGTGGATAATTGCATAAAGTACAAACTTCACTGCTGGCTTCTCAGTCTCCACATCATCATGTAAATAACAAATACACATCATGATCAGTGACTAATCACGTCACTTCTTTCAAAATCTGTTGGTGATTGGTCACTGCATAGAAAGTAGAACTGAACATAAATGGAGTTATGAAAGCGGTAGCTAGCCATGGGGATGTTGACACTGCTGCCATTTAAAAGAGTTTTGGTGATGATGAACTCCTTTAACTTTACCTTATCTGAGAAGCACTTGATCTGCCCTTCCATTCTAAATGATAGAGCAATCTTGGATGGAGGTCCTTGCCTTTCAGGACTTGGAATACTTCTTTCCAGCCCCTTCTTGCCTGTAAGGTCTCTTTTGAGAAATCAGCTGACAGTCTGATGGGAACTCCTTTGAAGGTGACTGTCTCCTTATCTCTTGCTGCTTCTGGGATTGTCTCCTTCATTTTTACCTTGGCTACTGTAATTATGATGTGCCTTGGTGTGTTCCTCCTTGGGTCCAGCTTCTTTGGGACTTTCTGAGCTTCCTGGACTTCCTGGAAGTCTATTTCCTTTGACAGAATGGGGAAGTTCTCCTTTATTATTTGTTCAAATAACTTTCCCACTCTTGCTCTTCCTCTTCCCCTTCTGATACCCCTATAATTTGGATGTTGGAATGTTTAAAGATGTCCTGGAGGTTCCTAAGCCTCTCCTCATTTTTTTGAATTCTTGTTTCTTCATTCTTTTCTGTTTGGTTGTTTCTTTCTTCCTTCTGGTCCACTCCATTGATTTGAGTCCCAGTTTTCTTCCCATCACTATTTGGTTCCCTGTGTATTTTCCTTCATTTCATTTAGTGTATATATGAAATGTTAAAGGAACTCATCTAAGAAAAAGAAGATAAAAAACATGTACAATAAAATGACAGCAAACTCACAATTATTAACAACCACACCTAAAACAAAAAACAAAAAGAAACTAAGCAAACAACTAGAACAGGAACAGAACCACAGAAATGGAGATCACATGGAGATCAACAGGGGAGTGGGAGGAGGAGAGGGGGAAAAGGTACAGAAAATAAGTAGCATAGAGAGTAGGTAGAAAATAGACAGGGGGAAGGCAAGAATAGTATGGGAAATGTAGAAGCTAAAGAACTTATGACACAAGGACATGAACTAAAGGGGGGGAATGCAGGTGGGAGAGGGTGTGCAGGGTGGAGGGGAATGAAGGGGGGAAATGGGACAACTGTAATAGCATAATTAATAAAATATTAAAAAAATTAAGTACAAGACTTTTGCTACGCGGCCAGAGGAACTTAATGAGGGTGGACTTACCGACATAAGCAACGAAAGTGATTATGATGAAAAGAATGAGGTCCCTGAGGAAGTGACACAAACCAAAAAAAAACCTTCCTATTAAAGGCATTTCTAGGGGTATTTCACAGCACTGAGTGAGTGACGGATAAAATGTCAGAAGCTGATTCGAACTCAGGAGTATGACAACTCGCCAAAGCATTATACAGATACGTGTTCCATATCATAGTTATCTGACAAGAAGAGGCAACACTCTTCCAATTACTCTCAGTAAGTTTGTTTTAATGAGTTTTTAACAAAGAAATAAAATGCTTTAACTCTTAATGCTCCTAATGTTTTCATTCACTGTATACTAAATAAATATTGATTTTTACAATTAGTTTATTTCTCTACACATTTATAACTAATTGAGGGTAACAGAGATTTGAATATTTTGACTAAATTTTTAAAGATTTTGGAATAATCATAGTTTTTTCCATTGCCTGTTAAGATCAATTGCATGGTTTCAGCTTGCATGATCTTTTTTTTTCTTTGCATGATCCTTTTTAAGGTCCTACAAGCAAAGAAATTGTGCCTATGTAGGTTTTTTTGGTCATTATTCACTATATAAAGTTGAAATCATGTTACTTGCACTTTTCTGTATTTTTCTTTTCCCATTCAACAATTTTTTGTGGTTTAATTTCAAAGGATTATTTTTAAATAGTTGCAAATCTCATAATATACATGTACTATAACGTATTGAATCATTCCTTTACAAATGAGCATGAAACATATTTTTAGTTTTATGTCACAATGATCATTGATTCAATAAACATTCTGTACAAATATTCTTCAGTATATCTTGATTTATTTCTATGATATAGATTTCCAGGAATGGAATTAGTAGGTCAGTTATACTGTTTTTTAAAATTCTCTCAGCTAACTCCAGATAGATTACCAAAAGCCTGTAACAACGCATATTTCAGTTCCTTGGGAGTCAGGTAGGGTGAGTAAAGCAAGGTAAAACAATTGCTTTTCCTTTGCATCCTCACCAGAAATAAATATTAGAACACTTAAATTGTCAGTTGGTTGGACAGGGTAAGACTATATCTCATTGTTAATTTAATTAGCTATTGTTGACTATTGAAGAATTTGAACATAGTCTTAAGTTTATTGGGCATTTGGATTTTTTTAGTAAATAACCTTTTTGTGTTCTTTGCTAATGTTTAAATTGAGCTGTAATTTTCTTGTTGTTCTTGAGCTCTTTGTACATTACAGATTGAATGTAAAGAGGGAAAGCAATTTGGATCAGGTCAGAACTTGCTTTACTAATTAGCTGGAATATGCATTTGTCAAGTTACTAAGATTGGTATAGGAAGAGAAAATGGATCTGCAGAATGGAATAGGCTTCAGGAACAAATCCAAGTCTAACATTTAACAAATTTTATTGGCAAAACTGACTAGACATATTGGAAAAGTCAATTGGACCTTATTTTAGACAAAAAATATATATATTTCATATGAGTTAAAGTTATAAATGTAAAACTTTAAAAACATTCTTACATAAAAATCTAGTATACTATATGTATAATCTATGGATAGAAAAACTAATATTTCTGAAAAAAATGATGAGACATATTTGATGATACAAAATCAAAACTTTTATGTGGCAAAATTTATTTGCAAAGTTAATAGAAAATTTATATATGTGTGTATATGTAAATATGTACAGAAACATGTATATTCATTATTGCTGCACAATAAATTACTGACATAATAAACAGATAATGCAAAAAATATGACAACAAAATTTACTATCTCAGAGTTTCTTTGGGTCAGGAATGTGTTAGCTGAGTGCCTCTGACTCAAAATTTCTCATAACGTTTCTCAGTCAAATTACCTAGAAATTCAGCCTTGCCTGGAACCTCACCAAGGGGAAGAAATCACTTTGCAGGCCTTTCCACAGAACTATCTCACAACCTGGCAGCTGAGCAATCCATGAAAGCACCCAAGGTATGAGTCAAGATATTTTTTTATAACCTAATCTCAAGAGCCATCCTATCATTTCTGTTGTACTGTAGTCCGTAGAAGTTTGTGAATAAATCTAGTGAGATTACATAAAGACATGAAGACCAGAAGGCAAGGATCATTGAGTGCTATCTCAGAAGCTGCCAACCACAATATATGACATTCAGAATTTTAAATAATAATATACCAACCTAACTCTTATTTTTTATTTCCACATTTTTAGATGAAATCTCTCAACCACTGTAAAACGACGGGATTATTTCCTTCTACCACTCGGTTGGCAGCTCCCAACTGCCATTTCTGTCAGTAAGACTATTGCATTAACATTGTCAATGTTTGTAACATTTACTTGACAAATATATCTATTGACTGCCTTCACTTTAACTGAAGGAATGGGCAGGAAGTTTTCTCCTCTCCCATCCTGCAATTTGAGGGAGAATAACCTCAAATTCCAGTAAATAACCCCCACACTAGACCTTCTCTGGCAAATCAATCCCTTTATTTTTAACCTGGGGATACAAATAAGTAAATTTATACAGCTCATCTATAGACTTTGCTTCACATAATCACCTCAATTTTTGTCCCACTTTTTACTCCTCATTTCTAAACTTTTCTTTAAAAATTATTTTGTTGTTCAAGTACAGTTGTCTAAACTTTCTAATGGAGAATCTGAAGTCTCCCAGGACTTGGCAGGAAATAGCCATAATCACTTCCACTATAAGTTTTCTCAGGCAGCTTTTGGTCTGTAGATTCTTGTACTCCAGGTTACTCACCAACATGCTCCCATCTATTCTCTGTCTTTTACAGATTCATTAAACTCTCTTATCTGTACATGTTCACACTCTTGTTTCTTAATATCTTGTGAATATATTCTCCTATTTACTACTTTATTACTATTTCAATAAAATTTTGAGAGAAAGAGGTGGTAAACCCTTTCACACAATGTGCTATAGTGGAACAGAATTAGTCCTATGTATCAGACGAAATTGGGCACATTCAGGGTGGTATGGCCATAGACTAGCCCTGTTTATCTACAAGACAGTTAATAAAGCTTATAGGATAACTAGATTAATGAATAAATTAATTATTTGAGTTGAGTGTGATTACACAGAGAGAGAGAGAGAGAGAGAGAGAGCAACATTGATGTGAGAGAGAAACATTGGTCAGTTGCTTCCTGTACGTGTCCTGACTGGTGGCTGAACCTGCAGCCTAGGTATGTGCCCTGATTGGGGATCAAACCCACAACATTTTGGTATAAAGGACAATGCTCCAACCAACTGAGCCACCTGGCAAAGGCAGAAATACCATTCTTTTGTGTTTCACAGCCTTAGATTTTCAACTACAGGGGGCTCTTAACCATATCCTTTAAAATCCTTCAATTTGTAAATGCCACCAAAATGCCTAACTTTTGCCATAAAATGACTATCTAAATTATTATACACAAAGGCTTTGTGTTTATGAGTTGCTTTGTGAATGGGTGTAGAAGCTGCTAAACACAGAGCTGATTTGAATATAAATGCAGAACAGTAAGCTAATCTTAGCTACTAGCTAATGACAGCTACCCTATAACACAAATAGCCCCGGCAAAATTACAAATTACTTTATGGCATGAAAACTTGAGGTCATTTATAATTAGTCAAATATGTGAATGCTTGAGAATAATTTATTAGGTATGATTTACCAGTGTTAAACTTTACAACACAACACTATTTGTAAAATCTGAAGGGAAGGCAAAGGAAATGGGTAAGAATTAAATAGAAGCTTTCAGGAAAGAGATGGAAAATTTCTGTCAGCAAGAGAAGTGTGGATGTATACTGCAGTATACCAGGAAAGCCCTGGGGTATATTCGAGATTTAGATACAAGTTCTAATTCTTCCCCATGAACTTCTCCTGTGTCTCATTTATTCTATCCTTCTATTAAATGAAATGTTATACTTAACCCATTTAGGCCACATTCCCAGTAGAACTGTAATGAACGAAGAACCCATCGAGATGCCAGCAGGAGAGTATCAATTATAGCATGAGGTTTGAGGCCTCCTGCACATTAGATTTGGAAAGAAGAGTTAGGTCTTGAGTTTGCCTAATCATTGCTGTTTATTTATTTTTTTATGTTAAACTTGTTTATTAATCTGATTTTCTGTCTTCTCTGTTTCCTCTAAAACAACAGCTCCTCTGACATTTGACTTTGCCTGTCCTCAAAACCACTGCACCTAGAAAATGTATTTTATGACTATTGGCTTACTGTCCATGTTAACATCTTCTATTCACCCATCTAGACCCACTGTTCATCTCTCTTTATCCAGCTCTGTGTTTTAGGAGGCTGACTTGCAATAGACTTTATCTGTGAACTCCCTTGCCTCCAAGCTTTCAGCTAAGGACAGCCTCATTATAAGATTGGATAGAAAGAGGATGATGAGCTTGAGGTACTAATTCTCTATCTGTCCCCATAACATAGGTTCTTCATGAAGGCAATAATGCCCTTGTAGAGGTTGAAAATTAGTACTTAGGGTCCAAAATATTTTTAGCTAGTTACAATGGTTTGTGACTCTACAAAGGGCCATGGTACAGAAACAGATAGACACTAAATCTATGGTATTAAACTTCCATGGGGACAGAGGTGATCAGGTATAAAACATCTAAGAAGCCTGCTCTGGCAGTGATGATGATACATTGTCCTGTAGAATCTGGATGATTTGGATGTGTTCTGTAGCTCAAGGTCACAGATATTCTAAAATGATGGGGTAGGTAGAAACCTAGAAAAGAGAGATGGAGTGAGAGATTGAGGGGTTCTCTCAGTTAACTATTCAGAAGTGAAAGAAAAAGAGAATTAAAACTTCCATGGGAAAAGGAGAAAGGCCTCTCTTTTTTTCTCCTTTCTCCAACCTAAATTCCTGTACTTAATCTTACCTTAATGTATATACTTTCCCTCAGATCAAACCTTTATGTATAAATCAATTAACACCACATTTTCTGACCCTATACATAAACAAAAAGGGAGCTTTGATAAATATTAATTTATGCAGAGTGTTTTACAATTCAAATAGCTTTTAGTGAGATGAGACATATTCTTATCTTTCTCTCAAAATTACTTTTATATTACCATTGGTAGATGAGGACATAGACAACGATCACTTATGTAACTTATGTCAGATCATAGCTAGTAAATAACAGTACAAAGAGTCAAACATTGTTTAAAAATAGATTTTGTGCTTTTTCCATTTCAACAAGTTGCCTCAAGTTATTTCCTACTAAGTAAGTAGAAGTTAGTCGTGTACAGAGAAAAAAGTCCAAAATCCAAATTATCCTACGAATAAATAATTATATTCTTAAATTAGTTCTTTATCTCAAATGCTAGATTCTTAGGTGTTACAAAAAAAATAGAGGACAATGTCTGTCCTGTTGGAAATTTTTAAAGAATATTTTGTTGATAAAATGTAAATATTTTATAGAACATTATGGATATATAAGCATATATGGATGAGGAAAATTATCAACTCCAGTATAATAGTGGAGACTTAACAATATAATAATTCATGTTAAATAATCTCAAATAATGCAAGTGAAAATAAATGTATAAAACCTAGACATTTAGAGGAAGTATTCAGTCTAAGAGATTTTAATAAATCTCCGTTCAATAAAAACTCAGTATATTAAAAATTTTATTTTAATCCTCACCTGAGTATATGTTTATTGATTTTAGAGAGAGAGGAAGGGAAAGAGAGAAACCTCGCTGTGAGAGAGAAACATCTATAGGTTGCTTTCCATAAGAGCCCTGGCCAGGGATTGAACACTCAGACTTTTGGTGTATAGGACGAAGCTTCAACCAACTGAGCCACCCAGCCAGGGCAAAATTCAGTATGTTTTTTAACTCCTTCAGAAATGAGAACTCTATAGAACAACTGGCTTGCGTATGTGCCACTAAAAGATTTTGACAAATAAAATCTGTGTGGGAAATGAGAAGATGACAAAGAAGCAAAGTGAACACATCAGATAAGACAAGACTTTAGTTGAAATGATATGTGTTTGCAAGTGAGCAAAACATTCTAATAATAAAAAAGGATTAACACTAATCAGTAGGGTGTTAACAAATATATCAGAGGGAGGAAATACAAAAAAGGAAGTAAATTTGCTAATAAATGAGGACAAGCATGAAATTAATTATGTCTCTTAGATGCCTCTGACAGTGAAGTTGTTTTTTTTTTAAATCTCTCTTTAACAAGTAGAGTGAAATGGAATGTGTGCAATTTAGAAATAATGAAATCCTTGCCAAAGTAACAACTGATAATATACATGATAAGACATTTAGGTACTCTGGACAGACATAAATCTGCAGCTAATCATGACAAGCTGGTCAAAGATGAAAAACAATTAGACACAGGGCTTATTGAGTTCTTGCAAACATCATTGTTAAAAGCTAGTGGATATCTTTAGAAATAATTTGTTGAAAAGAATTTTGCACTGCTGAAGAAAAAAGTCAAGGAACCAAAGCAGAGAAAGTAACTATCTGGGATGTATATTGTTACCTATCAGCAAAGTAGTGGGCTCACTACCACAGGAGAAAAACTGTACATATCAGGGAAAAGATGTTTCCAAGAAAAATAAGTAACAGCACATTATCAAGATAAAACATCCTATTTAGAAATATCATTTTATAGAATTATCTAGAAAATATTTAATATTTCAACATTAATAATAATTTGTGCAGTCTGCTTGAACTTTTTGTTGGACAAAAATGAATTTAATTTAGATAGAATGTGTTGAAGAAGAATCTATCAGATATTTTTCATACAAGCTATTTGAACTTTTCAGGAGAAAAACATAATAATTATAGAGTCAATTTTTAACCAAGCTCTTTTAGCAAAATCAAAGTATTTCTATCATCCCATCTATCCAACATTTAAAAATATTGAATGTAATATTTTGAGCCAGAAGTTATAATTT
Organism: Trachops cirrhosus; assembly: GCA_028533065.1. NCBI lineage: Eukaryota > Metazoa > Chordata > Mammalia > Chiroptera > Phyllostomidae > Trachops > Trachops cirrhosus. The sequence continues at coordinate 31,707,676 of CM052548.1, read as the reverse complement.
TTTAAATAAACACATTGATTTTCTGCTATTCATAGTTTAACATTTAAAAAAATATGTTTGTTAGTTAGATGAACTTGATAGAAGTACATTGTGGGAAAAAACAAGCAGGAGTTTTAAATGTATATTTATTCTTTTTCATGACTGTGCAATATTCCACAGTATCTTTTACTTTGTTATTTTAAGTAGGTACATTAAAGTTATCTGAAATATAGTTATAACAGTGTTTATATATAATTACTTATCAGTTCATAAAGAATGTCTTTGAAGGAATTACTAATATTTAAAAAATTTCATGTCAAAATACTTTTACCTATAAAACAATAATAAGTGTGGATTTCTCTTTCCTGCCTGTCTCTACGTGTGCATGCACACATACACACATACCCAGAAAATCAAGGGTAACAATGTGTGAAATAAAATATAAAGGGCGTGATAATGATTTTAATTTTAAAGAATCCAAAATAAAGTATAAATTCACAATACCAAGTCACTAGTTAAATTCATTAATCCACACAAACCACTCCTTGTAACTGCCAGATAAATAGTCTAATTGAATTGACCATTTATTTTAGTCAAAATGTTTTACCTGGTAGTCTAGTGTAAACATTGTCCCAGGGCTCTTCCCTTCTCCCCTCCCCACCTTCAGAGGATACAGTTCCCTCAGAGAGACAAGATGCACAGAGAATTAACAAAGCTGACTAACCTCTTAGCAGACACAGAGGTAATTCTGGAGTGCTCAGCAGTGATCTGACTCTTATCACCCAGAATGAATAGCAAGAGATTACATTGAAAGAAGCTATCTAGAGACTCAGTGTTCCAAATACTCTTGAAAATTCAAATAATTCTTCAAGGAACAGATATGGTAGAAAGAAGTCTCAGGTGAATGGGTTCTAGAGAGTCTATCCGTTTATAGAAGAAAAAGATCCAAAATGTGAACATAATTCATTAGTTACACTGTAACCATTATATGACTTGCTTTCTTGGGGACAAGCTGTCATAAACATTACTGTATAACTTCAGAAAGTGATACCTGACAGCTTTAAAAAAATTTAAATGATATCTGACAGCTTTTAAAGACCCTGAATCTTTAGTTAAATCAAAGTACATTTATTTATTTATTATGAAATAAAGCCTGTTGACATCTGTCAATGAAATGTTGTTACTTTTAAATGTTTCTACTTAATCTAAACATTCACATATCACATTCTTCAAATTGCAAACAGCACTCAAATTAAAAGCAGGAGTACAACCTAAATCAGAACATTGAAAGGAATGATTGACATACTTGACAATCTCATGGGGGCAGAGAAACCATAAAAGTAAAATAAAAAGTAAAAATAAATTAAAAGTAGAAAGATGAGTGGCAAGCACAGGAAAAAAACCTTATGATGGCTTGTAAAGTGTAATATGAAGCCTACAAAGAAAAATGAGCTAAGAATATAAGTGAATCTGGAGAAACAATAAAATGTCTACTAAATATTTAAAATTTTTTAATAAAATTATTAAACTGACTAATAATCAAAGGTTTACTAAGCAAAATATCAAGTTGATGTTATTTTTGGTCCATTGAAGATACAGAAAAAATAACACCTATAATTGAACAGAGTGTGAATAAACCAGGACTTTCACCAATTAGAGTATATCTGAAAGTAAAAACTGGAAAAACCAAAGGGACAATTCCTCTTTTACTTGAACTGTAAAAGGAAAGCAATTTGGAAATAAGTTTTTAAACATGAAATGTGCATACACTTTGACCTAGAAAATCTGTCCCTAGGGTTTTCATTAAAGAAATGATTTTATAACTGATCAAAAATGTATGTACAATAATAGAGTCAGCCATCTGTATTTGCAGATTCCACATTCACGGATCTAATTAACTTCAGATGAAAAATACATGAAAAATGTTACATTGTTACAGATGTGTAATACGTAGTTAGGCCTATGATTGTTGAGTCTATACTGAACATGTGAGAACTCTTTTATGCTTTATTTTGTAAACAATATAGTATGACAACTATTCGCTTAGTATCTACATTGGTTCATGTATCACAAGTAATCTAGAGATGATTAAAAGTATACAAGAGGATTGATAGGTAATGTGAAAATGCTACGAATTTTATATAAGGGACTTGAGCATCTGCAGGTTTTGGTATCTTCAGGGGATCCTTGGAACCAACCCCTCATAGATACCGAAGGATGATTATATTCATTTCTGCATTTTTATACTAGTAAAAATTTGGCAACAATCAAAATGTCAATCAAAAGGAAATTAAGTAAGCCCTGACCAGTGTGGCTCAGTTGGTTTGGTGTCACCCAGTAAAGTGAAAGGTCGCTGGTTTGATTTCCAGTCAGGGCACATGCCTGGATTTTGCAGGTTTGGTTCCCTGGTTGGGGCGCATACGAGAGACAACCAATTGATGTTTCCTTCACACATTGATGTCTCGCTACCCCTTTTTCTCTTTCCCTAAAAATAAATAAAGTAAATAAATAAATATTTTTCAAAAAAGGGAATTAGGTAAATAAATTCTAGAGTGACAATATAATGAAATATTATGCAGTCATTAAAAATGTTTATGGAGGTCTATATAAATAGGGTTATATTATAACTAGTGATATTAACCCAGGTTTTATCCCCATCTATCACTGAATCAATGCATTTATTGGGTCAAGAAGAAGACAAATATAACAGACATATATGTTTATGAACAAAAATTTAAATCAAGAAGCTTTAGTTTTACAAGTGTTGAGAGAGAAAGATGTTTAGTTTGACAAGTTTGGCCTTGCATATTGGAAGACCAAGCCCTCCAGTGTTCAGAACAAATGGTAAATTTGGAAGAATGATGGTCTGACCAGTTATTTCCTCTTTCTATGAAGAGAAACAAGTTCTTTCCACAGACGGAGAGGAGAATACAGACTTGGCAGTTGCTGGCGGTCGCTGAGAAGGAAGATAGTTCTCTGTATCCCTGTTTGTCAAGCTTTGAAGTTGGAGTGAGTGGGGACAACAAAAGTCTGATTTCTATTAGGTGGGAGCATGAATGGAGAGGTTGCCTATATTTTACTTCCCTAGGTATAGCCTAGGGACACTTCAGGCCTTTTAATGGAAGTCTATGTTTAGTATGTATCTATATTAATTTCCTATTGCTGCTATAATAAAATTCAACAAACTGAGTAACTTAAGACATTACAAATATATTATCTTGTAATTCTAGATATCAGAAGTTCAAAATTAGTCTCAATGGGCTAAAATCAAACTGGTTGGAAAGGCTGAATTCTTTCTGAAAGCTTTAGGAGAGAGTATGTTCCTTGCCTCTTCTAGAAGCTGCTTACTTTTCTTAGCTCATGACCCCTTCCTCCATTTCTAAAGCCAGCAGTGTAGCATCTCTCCCTCTCTCTCTCTCTCTCTCTCTCTCTCTCTCTCTTTCTCTCTGATCTTCCATCATCATATCTCCTTTACTGCTAATTGTTTTGCTTCCCTCTTATATGGGCCTTGTGATTATACTGGGCTCCCTAGGATAGTCCAGTATAATCTTCATATCAAGATTATTCACTTAATCATATCTGCAAAGTCCTTTTTATTATGTAAGGTAACATATTCATAAGTTCTAGGATGAGGATATGAATATCTTTTGGGGTCCTTGTTCAGTCTACCACAACATGGTACCCTAGCAACAGAATAGCAATGACTGTATTAGATGTGTTGACAGGTGGTCTCAAGTGCAACCTCAGTGTGGCATGCAGAGAGCAGCTGAGAGAACACGGATGGTATTATGGACTGAATGTTTGTGTCCCCCAAATTCATATGTGAAATTCTAACACCCAAAGGTGGTGGTGGTGGTGTGAGATAGGGATTTGGGGAAGTGATTAAGTCATGAGGACAGAACCCTCATGAATAGACTTAGTGCCCTTATTAAGGCAACCACAGAAAGCTCCCTTGGCCCTTCCAGCAAGTGAAGACACAGGGAGAAGACATCCCTCTATGAATCAGGAAGAGGGTTCACACCAGACACCAAATCTACTGGTTCCTTAAGCTTAGACTTCCCAGCCTCCAGAACTGTGAGAAATAAATGCCTATTATTTAAGCCTCCCAGTCTATGGTACTTGGGTTATAAAAGGTTGAACAAACTAAGACAGGTGGAATGATAAGAAGACTTGTAATGACCTTGTGTTTGAAATAAAGTGAATGGAGTTTGGCCCTGGCTGCTGTAGCTTAGTGGATTGAGCGTGGACCTGTGAACCAAAGGATCAAGGTTTGATTCCCAATCAGGGCACATGCCTTGATTGCAGGCCAGTTCCCAGGAGGGGACACATGAGAAGCAACCGCACATTGATATTTCTCTCCCTCTCTCCTTCCCTTTGCCTCTAAAGATAGATAAATAAAAAAATAAATAAAAATAAAGTGGGCTGGGGGAAGATGGCGGCGTGGTAGGAAAGAGCACATTTTACATCTCCCACACCCAGGGGGAAAAATAATCGCCATTCTAGGTAGGAACTGAGCAAAGAGCCAACATTATCACGACATAACTGAAAATAGGAGATCACAAATTGTAGGGGACATTGAAAAACCCGAGGGTAAGGAGTCTACGTGGATCAGCGGAGGGACCAGGGAGATTGCAGCTCCAGACCCGGGGGGCGCCTGGGTTGGCCGTGGAGCTCCCGGGAGGGAGCTGGGTAATCCGCTCCCTCCCTGGCCAAGCCTCCCTGGCCAAGCGGGGACTGAGCAGCACCCGGGGAGGCCGGTTTACCGGAGGGCACAGAGACAGGAGTGAGGACGAAGAGGCACCCACACAGGGGCTGTAAGCACCTACCCAAAGCCCTGGTGAAGGTGTGCACCCCACACTGTGCATCCAAAGGCAACCGCCTCTACACCTGTGCCCCCAAGCCGGAGAGAGAGTGTGGTTGGGTAAATGTCTCCAAAACCACAGCGTTGAAAAAGGAAAAGGCGCAGGCACTTCCCGGGACCTATGATATCCAGACTGTGAATTTGGGGGAAGTGTGCGCCCTTCAGGATCCAGAAAGCACGCACCCCTGAACCCGGAAAGTGGGTGGGCGCTCTGCGGGACATTGGAGCACAAGATGGTGAACTCCCAAGGACGCACGTAGTTGCGTCCAGCCCAAACGCACGGGTCCCTTCCGGGAGATGCCAGATGGGCTGGGGGAGAGCTAGCGCCTGCACTAAGAACAGTACGTCAGAGGCTGACTGAGCCCTGAATGGGAACAGAGAAAATCTGTCTCCAGTAGCCCCTCAGTGGGCGGAATCCAGCTAGAAAAACTGATTGGGCCTGTCTGAAACCAACAATAGGTGTGTGTGTGTTTGTGTGTGTGTGTGTGTGTGTTTTCTTTTTTTGCTGTTTGTTTTTTGTTTGTTTTTCTTTTTGCTTTTGTTTTCTTTTAATTATTTTTAAGTAAGCTTTTATCTTTTAATTCATATTATTTTTTGATCTATCAATTCTTTATGCTTCTCTTTCTGTCATCCTAGTGTTCACCCTTCTCCCTTGCTTTCCAAATTTATCTCTTCTTCCTTCCACCTTCTACTTGGTTCCTTCTTTTTTTTT
>CM052548.1:31675278-31695519 GCA_028533065.1 Trachops cirrhosus | reverse complement strand
GGGGTACCAGAAGGAGAAGAGGAAGAACAACAAGTGGAAAAGTTGTCTGAACAAATAATCAAGGAGAACTTCCCCAATCTGACAAAGAAAATAGACTACCAGGAAGTCCAGGAAGCTCAGAGAGTCCCAAAGAAGTTGGACCCAAGGAGAAACACACCAAGGCACATCATAATTACAGTAGCCAAGGTAAAAATGAAGGAGACAATCCTAGAAGCAGCAAGAGTTAAGGGGATAGTAACCTACAAAGGAGTTCCCATCAGACTGTCAGCTGATTTCTCAAAAGAGACCTTGCAGGCAAGAAGGGGCTGGAAAGAAGTATTCCAAGCCATGAAAGGCAAGGACCTCCACCAGCAAACCTTTCATTTAGAATGAAAGGGCAGATCAAGTGCTTCTCAGATAAGGTCAAGTTCAAGGAGTTCATCATCATCAAGCCCTTATTTTATGAAATGTTAAAGGGACTTATCTAAGAAAAAGAAGCTAAAAAACATGTATAGTAAAATGACAACAAACTCACAATTATTAATAACCACACCTAAAACAAAAACAAAAACAAAAACAAACTAAACAAACAAGTAGAACAGGAACAGAACCACAGACACAGAGATCACATGGAGGATTAGCAACAGGGGAGTGAGTGGGAGGAGGAGAGAGGGGGAAAAGGTACAGAGAATAAGTAGCATAGATGGTAGGTAGAAAATAGACAGGGGGAGGGCAAGAATAGTATGGGAAATGTAGAAGCTAAAGAACTTATGACACATGGACATGAACTAAAGTGGGGAATGTGCGTGGGAGAGGGTGTGCAGGGTGGAGGGGAATGAAGGGGGGTAATGGAACAACTGTAATAGCATAATCAATAAAATATATTAATAAAAAATAAAAAATATATAGAATAATTTTGCATGCCAACTGGATAAAATTATGAGAAAAGTATTATAAGTAGAAGTGTTTTTAAACCCTGACTTATCCTCCCTCTGCTTAAAATACACTAATAGTGCTGGACAAGGAAAAATTACCAGAATAAAATATAATGATCTGAAGGTTACTATTTATTAAAAGCTCATTAAAATTGATAAGAAAAACACTGAAACATGGCATGAAAATGAGCAAAGGACATGAACAAAAAGTACATACTTGCAGAAATAGTTAGTAAGCAAACATATGGCAAAATGTTTAACCTCGTTAGTCATCAAAGAAATAGAAGGTAAAATAACATTGTGTTAATACCATACCATTTAAGTGTAAAAAAATATATTCTGGTGGATTCTAGTAAATGTTTAAAGGAGAATGAATAACAGTGAGATATTACCCAGATATCAACACTGAACAAAAATATCACAAGAAAACTATAAACCAATATGTCTTATCAATATAGATGCAAAAATCTTCAACAAAATACTAGTAGACCAAGTCTTATAACATGTAAAATAGATTATATACCATGAGCAAATAAATTTTATCCTAGGCATGGGTATTTCAACAAAAGTCAATCAATGTAATATAACACATTAGTTTTTTAAAAAAGGAAGAAGACAAATTATCAACTCAATATACAGAGAAAAAGCATTTGACAAATCCAACACTCTTTCATGAGGAAAGTACTCAGTAAACTAAAAATAGAAGAGAGCTCCCTCAACCAAATTAAGGTCATCTACAAAACCCCACAACTAGCATCATACTTAATGGTTAGATACGTTTCCCTATGATCAGGAATTAAACAAGCATGTCTAACCTCACCACTTCTTTCAATACTGTACTAAAGGTATTAATTTAAGCAAGTAGGCAAGTAAATTTTTTTAAAAAGTCATCCAGATCAGAAAGGAAGAAGTAAAATTATCTGTATTTGTATATGACATCATCTTATATATAGAAAATATGAAGAAGTGCACAAAAAACAAACTATAAGAAATAATAAATGAGTTTAGCAACGTTGTAAAATATCAGATATATACAAAAGTCAACTGCATTTCTATGGACTATAAATGAACAATCTGTAAATAAAATTTAAAAAACAATTGCATTTGTGATCACATCAAAAAGAATAATTTTTTTAGGAATAAATTTAATAAAAACTGTGTAAGACTTATACACTTAAAACCAGAAAACATGCTTGAAAAAAACTAAAGGTGACCTAAATAAATAGAAAAATATTTTATATTTATGGATTAAAAGATTTAATATGGCAACACACCCAAAACTAATCTGCAGATTCAATACAATACTTTTCAAAATCTCAGCTGCTACCATGGTTGGGTGGGTTTGTTGGTTGGAGCATCATCCCATACACCAGAAGGTTGTGGGTTTGATTCCCAGTTAGGGCAGATTCCTAGGTTTCGGGTTTGATCCTTGGCCAGGGCGGTACATCTGGAAAGCAAACAACTGATGTTTTTCTCTCTCTACCTCTCTCTCTTTCTCCCACTTCCCCTTCCTCTGTCTCTAAAATCAATAAACATACCCTCTAGTGAGGATTTTTAAAAAACCTTCTTTTTTTGGATAGAAATTGACAAGCTTTTGTAACATTCATATGGAAATCCAAGGGACTTGACCAAAACAGTCTTGACAAATTGGAGATCATATCTTTCTTGATTTTAAAATTTACTACAAAGATATGATAAACAAGACAGCATGCTACTGCAATAAGGACAGAAATATGGATTAAGAGAATTGAATTGAGAATTTAGAAACAAACTCTTATATCTAGGGTCAATTGATTTCAATAACAAGGCCAAGGCAATTCAAATGGGGGAAGAATAGTCTTTCAACAAATGGTGCTGGACCAAATGTATATCCACATGCAAAAGATAAAAGTTGAACACTACTTCACACAAAAATTAACTCAAAATGGTCCATAGACCTAAGTATAAGAGCTAAAACTATGAAACTCTTAGAAGAAAACACAGATATAAATCTTTGAGAATTAAGAAATAGTTTCTTAGATAAGCAACAAAAGAACAAGTCACAAAAAGAAAAAAAAATAAATTGGACTCTATCAAAATTAAAAATGTGGGCTTCAAAGGACACCATCATGAAAGTTAAAAAGAAAATACAAGAAATGGGAGATGAGGAGAAACTGGAATCTTCATTGATTGCTTGTGGGAATATAAAATAGTGTGCCACTTTTGAAAACAGTTTATCAGTTCCTCATAAAGTTAAACATAGAGTAACCCAGCAATTCCACTCCTACTTAGTATTCATAGAATTTGAAATACATCCACACAAAAACTTGTATACAGATGCTCATAGCAACATTATTTATAATAGCAAAATGATGAAAACAACCCACATGTCCATCAACTGATGAATCAATAATCAAAGTGTTATATCCATGTGAAGGAATATTTTTCCAGCCATAAAAAAATGAAATACTGATTTATGTCACAATATGGATAAACCTAAAAAAAATCAGCCTCAGTGAAAGAAGCCCAATATAAGATCACATATTGTGTGATTCCAGTTATACATAATGTTCAGAATAGGCCTACCCATAGAAACAGAAAGTTGATTAGTTTTGCCAAGGGCTGAGAGGAGGGAAAATAGGGAGTGATTGCTAATCGGTATGGGTGGTATATGAATGATATTTCAGTAAAGCCGTTATTTAAAAAAAAAAGAAATTATTTAGTCTTGGCAAGACTATGATGAAACTGGTAACTACGATGCATTGCTAGCAGCTTATAATCAGTATAATATTTTTCTAAAGCAAATTTGCCTGTATGTTCCAAGAGACAACCAAGTCCTCATCCAGTAATCCTGTCCCTGAAAATATAAGCTATGTTCAATGTTGAAACAATAAAACAAAGCTACACACTTGAAAATACTCATTATTCACAACACCAAAAAAACTAAAAACACATCAAATGCTTTACAAAATGAGAATAAATAACAGTATATTAATTTAATGAAATATTTTCAAAATTATGTGATGAATTAAGTAAAAATGTTCTAACTATAATTATATGTTTTGAAATCTTTTAAATTATGCGTACATATAGTCAAGGACGGACAAAGAAAATAGGAGGAAACAAGTGACTCGTTAGTGCGCTGTGATGATGGGATCCCGCTCCTGTTTCTTGTACTAGTTTTGTGAGGATTATGAGTTGACTACAGTACACTTTGCTTTTATAATATTGTTTTTAAAATAAATTTTAAATATTTAAAGGAGGATTTCTGGATGTTCTTTTGGTTATGTCTGGCATATCCAAGAAGATATGCAGGTACTCTGGATGTCAAGGAGAGGATCCTGATGAGAAGACCCTAGGAGATCACAGCAATGCTGGAAGAATAATCTGAGTGCAGTAAGGAGGTGTGGAGCCTCCCCTCTTTGCAGGCAGCCTGGCTGCGATTGCCCCAGAAGAGCAACCAAGCTGCGGGGGACCACTTGCCTCCCCACTGACAAAGGCTGGAACTATAGACTTTGTGTACCCTGAAGAGAAAACTAGGGAAATGGTGATCCTAAAGGATTCTTTTTTAAAATTTTATTTATTTATTTTTAAAGAGGGGAAGGGAGGGAGAAAGAGAGAGAGAAACATCAATGTGTGGCTGCTTCTTACATGGCCCCCACTGGGGACCTGGCCTGCAACGCAGGCATGTGCCCTGACTAGGAATTGAACCTGCGACCCTTTGATTTGCAGCCCATGTTCAATCCACTGAGATACACCAGCCAGGCTAAAGGATTCTTATATAAATCACAGGGTATAGCCAGTCACTGGATCTTGAAAAAAAATTTTTTTAAATACAGGTATACAACCACAGAGAACAGATTGAATAAACAATGGTATATCCACACACAATGGAGTTATACAGATGTAAAAAATATTTCCATTAACTAATATGAAAAAATCAAACCAAATCAAATACAGGTATAACATACATTTACAATTTTTCAAATGAAAGCAAACTATATATACATTTATATATAGTAAAGTACACAAATCTTAGTCTACAACTAGGCAAATATGTAAAGAAGCATAAGTTAATTCTGGCACCTCTTGGATCAAGACAGAGCTTTCCTGGCAGCACCTGCAAGCTCTTGGTGCTCACTCGCAGTGGTACCCTGCCAACGGCAGCCACTCTCTGACCCACGTTACCATAGATTAGGTTTGCTGCTCTTGAGCTTCATAAATACGGAATTATTCAGCATGCACTCCTTTGTGTGCCCTTTCTCTTGCTCACCTAGAACATTCATTATGTCCGGGAGATTCATCCATGATGTGCACATAGAGAGAATTCATTCTTTTTCATTGCTGTGTAGTATTGTCACTGGATTTACAATTGCTGCAATCTGCCTCCTACAGAACATAGAAAAGATTAGTGAATCTTTTAATTTAAATTTAATTCTGATGTTAAACGAACACATAATTAAATAATCTATCTTAGGAGGAGAAAGTTTAGAATAACAAAAAAAATTCTGCTAAGAGCATTTGGTCCCCTAGGAGATCAGACTTAGTCTGGGGGAGAGCTGTCACCTCTAAATAAATGAAATGGGCAGATGTTTGGAAAAGTCTGCAGCATTATATATAATCCTGTGGAGAGGATAGGCAGCCCCGTAAACAAGAGAGTCTGTCCTGTGCTACTATACAGCCACCTCTCCTGTTCCAGTCATAAGGTCAGGTTAGGTTCCAGTGAAAGTCTTGAGAAAAAACTTTTATTCCAGTCGGTCAGCAAACTGCTGTCTGCAAACACCAGTCTTCCAGAAGACACCATAGCAGACAGGCTTTGATCAGAAAAGGAGAATACCATAGTTTTTTGGTACATTCACACAATGGAATACAACACAGCAGAAAGAAAGAAGGAGCTCCTACCCTTCGCAGTAGCATGGATGGATCCAGAGAGCATTATTTAAGTGAAATAAGCCTGGCAGTGGAAGATGGATAGCATATGATCTCACCTATAAGTGGAACCTAATCAACAAAACAATCAAGCAAGCAAAATATAACCAGAGACATAAAGAACAAACTGACAGTAACCAGAGGGGAAGGAGGCAGGGATAATGGGGGAAAAAGGGGAAGGGTCCTCAAGGAACATGTATAAAGGACCCATGGACAAAGCCAAAGGGGGGTAGGATCAAGGTTGGGAAGTGGGGATGGATGGAGTTGGGGGGAGTGGTGGAAGGAAAATAGAGAAACTGTACTTGAACAACAATAAAAAAAAACAGAAAATAAATAAATAAAAGCTATGGAAACCAATAAAAAAAAGAGTTTCAGGCAGGAGCTCCCTAAAGTAGTGAAAAAAATATTTCCCCTTTATGAATGGGGCTAAAACATACATTGGTTACTCTCTTTTGTACCTGCTTCTGTGTTAAAAGATAATATGAACTATTAAATTTAAAAAAAAAGAAAGGAAAAGAAGAATACGTTTCTAACAGTTGTAAACTGCATTTCAGAGCTTGCTTTGGGAGGACATTAGAGGTTAGATCATGATAAATATAATAGCAATAGTAGTAGTAATATTAGTAGTGTAAGTCTGTTCTTATCTAATGGGGAGATTGGGGCAGTTGTTTTCTGCATCTGAAGCTGGTGACCTTCTCAATGGCTTCTCTCCCACCCCCTTTCTGTTGCTTTCTTCCTCTCAAAGCTTAGTGAACTGAATCTTTACTTTCTAGAAGATTACTTACCTTTCTAGAAAGGTAAGTAATTAGTAATTTGTGAATCTATAGAAGAAGCAGAATCTAAACTGCTGGCTGTTCACTGGCCCAGCCTTTCATTGACAGAAAAAATGTCTTTGTCATAACTAAATATATCGAAGTGCTTAGAACATATTTTGAACAGTTAAATAGTTTTACTTTCTCCACAATTAAGGTAAAACAATACGATGTCTAGCGTAAACTAGCACTCTGTCACTGATGTCTGTGTGACCTTGGGGAACATTACTTCTTGGAGTCTGAGTTTTCTCAACTGTAAGTCTATGAGCTTAAAATTAAGAGATCTCTAAAGTGCATATTTTAAATGCTAAAATAATTTATTACTAATTCAAGTCACATAGAGACTCTTAAAAAAAGATCCCCTTTGATGTTAAGCTTATCCTTACATTAGTATTGACTCCAGGAACTATACATTTGATTCAGAATGACTTAGAATTATATTTCACTAGAGTTCAGATGCTAAACTTGAAAATCACAATGTACCCTAGTGAAGAAGCAGGAGGCAAAATAAAAGTTACTACTTGGAAAAGAGTGATGAGACCCTGACCAAAAAGGAGTCTTTTTGGTTTAGATAAAGAAAGTGCCAAATGTCAGATAACATTAGATTAATTTGAGGTTTAGAGAACATTTAGGTCAGACTAATAAATTTATCTTTATTTGAGCTCTTAGCAACCTGTGTAGCAGGTGTTTATTACTCTCGGACAAGTGCCTTCTATTTATCTGGGAAGAGTTCATGAAGACATGAGTCTCCATTACACAGGTGCAACATTAAGTGATAGGGAGTTGGCAGGCCAAGCCTTTATTGTAAGGAACCATGTTTTATACGGAGGAAATAGTCATGATTAATAATTTCTTAGATAAAATGTAGGTTAGGCTCATGTATAAATTATTCCCTGTATAAGATGATCACCAAGAAAATGATGGCCATCCTCCATGCAATTGTTCTTATTTGGGCAAAATTATTCCTGATGTTCATCCCTCCTGTTTGGTGACCAGCATAATAACCCCAGCTGTCAAATGCTGATGCAAGGCATGAAAATTCCATTTTTCTTTTCTCCTACAGAAAACATGAAGATCTTCCCACGTAATCTTCTGGGTCATTGTCATACATATGATTTATGTATTTCTTATATGTTTCTTTCTTTTAAAATCTAGAAGTATATTCTTTTGTTCTATTGGGCTATTTATTCTCTTGACATCCTTGGATGTGAGTTAATGGAACCATGATAAAAGGGTAGAGAAGTAGAACAAACAAGCCTGATGGTATAGATCCAGGACTGCCTGACAGATTAGGGATGGCAAGGATAGGAGCAAAGATAAAATAACCTGACTCATGTGCTCCAGGATGATTCAAATAAACCAGTGCTGGAAGGTTTTACTATGCTGTGACTCTGCAAAGTAAATGCAGGAGACAATGGGTTATGAGTATAGGAATTAAGAAAAGTCATTTGTTTCCTTTTAAAAGTAAATGTTGACACATAAAATGTAAATGCTTACTCTAAGAGTAGGGCACAATGCCTTGCACTAAGAAAGCATTTAATAGAATTTTGTTAAATAAAGTCAGGGAAAGGAGTTGATGAATGTGAAGATAAGGAGATGGGGTGGGCAGACGTGTTTTATTTTGTGTGCCTGGAAGAGCACCCACCCCCATTCTGGTCATGCCCCATCCACAGGGCTAGGATTGTGAGGTGCCACTGTCCTACAGACCTTGCTGGGCGTTATTGGTGTAGAGATGGAAACCCAGCCTAAAATAAATCTGGTGCCTTCCCTCCACAGTGATAGGCCCAGAGAAATACACTTAACCCAAGCTGAACCAATTAGAGGGCTTCCCCGGGATTTTTCAAATTGGAACCATGGAAAGTCATAATAAAGTTGGAATCAGGTAAGTGTGAAAACTGCTGGTGGTTGCCACATCAGACTCAGGAGGAAATAAGTTTGATGTGGGGAATAGTCTGGCCACATTTTTTTCTGGTTCCAGCTGTCCCCAAGACCCAGTTTTATCCCTGTCCTTTATGAGACTTGGTCATTTGAGTCAATGCTGCCCCCTTGCACCAAAGCTCAGAGTCCTGTCTAAATAAGGGGCAATTAAAGTAGAAGTAGAACTGAACTGATCTGAGAATAATCTAGACTCAAAGCAGTGTGAGGTCAAGGGTCATGTCTTTCATCTATATAATCATGGTATGAAAGACAGAGCATAGCACACAATTGGCAGTAATAACTGTATAGTCATTCAAAATATAGTCATTATGTGTCTGGAAAACACACTAAGTGCTGAGAATAAAATAGTGAGCAAGACAAATGCAGTCCTTGCCCTTAAGAAGCTTTCATTCAAGTGAAGAGTGAAGACAAGATAACTGTCAATGGTAATAAAAAGTGATGCTTTTCTGACAGGAGAATATATTAATTTGGGTTATTGGGTGACAAGTGCTATATAGTCTAGCTAATCTAAGTTAAAAACGGAATTATTAGGTAATGGGCTGTTTCATAGAACAGGGGGAGGGATGCAGACTGACCTTAGGTAGGACAGGGACCAGGAGTTGAGACCCATTGTCTACACAAGCAGTGTTCGGACTCTCTGCTTCTCTTAATTTTTTCCAAAGACTAACTTCTTTGCTCACCAATATAAGTGCTGTTATCAAGCTGGTTATAGCTTCCCAGTACAAACCTTTCTGAAGAAGATAATTGCAATGACAAGAATTCTCCTGAGGAGGAATATCTAGTTTGAAAATAATACTTTGATAAGCTGATTGGCTGAGTGGGTGAGTCTTCAGGGCATGCACAAGTTGCAAAAGATGATAACTCTAAACTTCTCTGCATAAAACAAAGGTAAGAATGAATGTGACTCAGAAGAGACAGAGTTAAGAAGGAGAGGAAGAGGAGAGACTGAGTGACCTCTCTCCCCTTCACCTCACTTACAGTGAAGACCACAAAAATTGTAAGATAACCAGAATGCCCAGACACTTTCTTGGAAACTAGTGAAAAAACTGAATTCTGTCTGGGCTGGAGAAAAAAAGACAGTGCATTACTAGGTGAGGATCAAGGACAGCCATGTTACACAAGCTAAAGCCTCAGCCACCTAGAGAGACTGGACTGATTCGTTCTTCATTACAAGTTCTAATTGCTGGAGAAGAAACTGCAATTGACTGATCTTGTGACTGGTCTGGTTGATAAGGAAGTGGGATCATATTATACAAAATGACTTATAGCCCACATTTATGAGGGTGAAAGGGACAATTAAGGGATTCCAGTCAAATGTTCTAAAAAATATTCAATACAGGGAAGAAGTGAGTGTCAAGGAAACATACGAGAGAAGTCTAATCCAAATTAAATATTCGGTGAATGAAAGAATGAATTAACTAGACTTCCTTGGATGGGCTGGCAAAAGCTGTGATATGTTTTGATGAAAAAAAAGGAGTTCTATGGACAATAACCTTACAGGATGATCTGATCATAAGTTCCTAACTGGGCAGGTCATGGTGGGTAGTCATGCTCCAGGCCTATAACTTCATCAGTGAAAGGTTTTAAGCCAGCCCTGTTCATTGTTCTGTGCATCTAGGTTAGCGCACCTTTGAAATACCAGAATAACCCTGAAATGGGTATTAACCCTCAAGAAAGCACATAATGTTGTTGACTATCTTGTGTTCCAATCCCGGCCTTGCCTTTTTCTATGGCCATATAATCTCTCTTTAATTCCTCCTTAATTTCAAATGCATAAAAGGAGCTGCAAAACTGTTACTTTTTGGAGCCTTTGAGATCTTACTCCCTGGCATAGGTCACCAGTTTGGCTCAAATTAAGTCTTATGAAAATTCTCTACAGGTTTGGACATTTCTATGTCAAAATATATATAGAAGAAGGCAAGGCTATGGTGCAAAGTCAAGAGTAAGAAAAAGCCATGAGGTAGCAAAAAGGAGAGTAAGAAGAATCAGTGGTGGCAATAAGTAAAAGCCATGACAGAGAAAGAGAGAGAGAGAGAGACAGACAGACACTGGAGGCCTGTTGACTGGGGAAGGCAATAATGAGATACTACTATGTTAGTAGCTGAATGCTGTTCCAGCTCTCTTTGAGGTCTGACTCTGTGAAAAAAGATCTATTATCACCAAGTCCTGATGATTTAGCTGCTAGACTTATTTTCTGTTTTTCCTTAACTTTCCTTATTTTTTTCAGTACACTGACAAATAACTATCATAATTAAGATGCCCTGAGCAGGTTTATGATTGTGAGAGTCTGAAAGAGTTTAACAAAACAAGGAAGAAAGGAAAAGAGAGAGAGAGAAAGAGAGAGAGAGAGAGAGAGAATCCAGGCTAGCTCATGCATTTTTATAATTGAGTAAGAATTAACTTCTTTCCAATTGCTGTTCCTTTCTCATAATTCCTATTTTCCTCCCCATTCCCACTTATTTATTTATCCCCTATAATTCCTTTCTCTCTTAGCTTCCAAGTAAAAAAAAAATCTATCCTACCCACCTTGCTCCTTTCCTGTCCTATTTAGTTTAACTTGACTTACGCAGATTCAACCTCATACAAACTTTTACATAAGACACATTAAGTTGTAGATAGAAAAATTTCGTATTATGCATAGATGAATGTTGGACATAGAGAGGGACTACAGAATAATCTAATGGAAAGTAACCTCCCAGGGTTATCTGATCACGAATTCCTAACTGGGCAGGTCCATGATGTGTAGTCCTGTCTCTGGCCTATGACTTCTCTAGTAAAATGTTATCCCTGCCTGAAGCAAGCCATGGCCATTGTTTTTTGTGCATCTAGGTTAACACAGTTTTGAAACGCTTCTGTTTTAGATCCCCCCTCAAGTGCCACCACCTTCAGGAGAGCACAAACTCTTGATAACTAACCTGTAATACAGTCAGAGAGATTTCCTTGCCTTGCTTTCTCCCACATTCATATGCTCTCCCTTACATTCTTTCCCAAATTCCAAATATATAAAGCCAACTGCAAGCTGTCATGTTGGGAAGCACTTTCTCAGTCTGCTGAGATCTTGCTTCCAAGTGTGTACCATGTTTGGCTCAAATACACTCTTATACAAATTTTCTACAGGTTTGGACATTCTTGCAATGACAATGCTAAGAAGCAGGAACCAGAAGAGTACCTACCAGGAAAAAAACAATAGCTCTTCATCTTTTGTTGTCTCTCAGCCTCTGCATCACCAGCTGTTGCAGTTACTCCCCCACCATTTCCTGGAACTCTGTTGCATGGCATGCAGTTAAGTGCTCAAACCCTGGGTCCCACTGCTTAGATTTGCATCCTTTTCCTACCATTTACTAGCAAAGTGACCTTGGGAAAATCATGTAATCCCTCTCAGCTTCAATTTCTTAATCCACAAAGTTGGAATAAAAAAGTGTCCTTCTTGAGTTATAAGAAAGAAATCAGATAATCTTAGCATAATGCTCCGCTCATAGTGAACACCCTTGCCAGTAAATTGGAAGTGTAATAGTGCTGACACCGATGACAGACTTCTGGTTTCTTGGCCTACAAGTTAGGTCCTTTTTAACTTTTGGGTATGAAAAGAAAAACAAAAACAAAAACAGAAAACAGAGAACAACTAGGGAGCCTCTGTGGTAGAAAATGTGGTACTGAGGAGTTTCAGACCTAAAACTACCCTTTCATTTTTCCAAGTGATCTGGACTGATCTCAATTAACACAGTGACAAAGCAAGCTTTACATTCCTGTGAAATGCTTTTCCTGAAGAGAGCACAGCTCTCAATGTCTTCTACCCCAGTCCGTCTTTCATCCTAGGTTTTCCAGGACTAGTAAATGTGGGGGAAAAGCACTTAAACTTAGTTTGGAGAAAGAGAATGGGGAAGACTAATAGTCAAGGATTGTAACCTAAATATTCTCCCAATAAAAACAAGTTCCTGTAGAAACTCAGGTCAGACATCTTTAAACTACAGTACAGCAAGAAAAACATTCTTCAGCTCTCTTGTTGAATAGAGAATTTATCAGGCTGCCTTTTACAAAATCTCCTTTTGTGGAACTAGTGAGACTCTCGGAACCATGTTCATATCCATAATAATGAAGCTAGATAAGGATGCAGGACTGGATTCTGCCCTGAAAACAAACCATCCAAGCACCATGTGAAAAGCTTTGATAAGGCCCAGTGGAGATAGTTTATGCAGTCCATTTGTCATTGAATATGGTTTCATCCTTAGCACAACATTTTTAAACAGCTTGATTTAAAAAAAAATCAATAGTCCTTGAGTAAGAATAATATCAGGACAACAATCTTCAATTTAATATGGATGGCTTTTTTTCACATCTCTTTTAGCTTCAAACCACTGACTTGTAACATAGTCTAAATTCCAACAGTGACTTTTCAATGCTTCCAGATTAATTCTTTCTTACTTTTGTCATGTTGCACAAGTTCAGCCTCTATTCGCTCTTACTCGTGGTTTACAAACTTGATTTTTGAGCCTGGAAAGTTCTTTTATCAAACAAAATCTTACTCGGAACCCAACCACAGGTTGGAAATACTCAGGAAGTTTCTCTTCTCTGGAAGATGATTGGGAAACCACTGCCCAATAGCCAAAATGCTTTGTTTGACTGGCAGGTTTCATAGCCAGAAGAGAGTGAGCAAATGTAATTTGCTTGCAAGAATGGAAATTCATGAAGTAGCACATAAATAGAAAATAATACTGTACAGTAACTACATTCATGAAAAAGTTGCACTACAGCATTGTGTTTTCTCACTAGAAATAGCAGTGGCTACAGGTTCAAGACTGCATTTCCAAGTCTGCATTCCCCACTTTCCTCCAGGTGTGATGGGCTGAAGCTCTAGAGTTAAGTAGTTAGCTTTCTTACCTCTCTTCTGAATGTGTCCTCCCAATAACTAGAATTTGAACATGTCCTGGGTCCAGGCCTTTCAATCCCAAGGGACTGATCTAAACACCGTGATTGTGGGTCCAGAATACAGCCCATCTAGAAGGTGCCTATATCAGAGACAGTACAAAGACATTCTTCTGAATTAATCTGACATTGACAAAACTGGGGAGAATCGGACTTTTCTTCCAACCCAAGCATGCTAAATTTTACTTTGCCAAAAGGAACTTTGATCTTAGAGCACTATTCTGCAAATAATAATTCTCTGTATTATTTTTAAGATGAACCATCTTTATGATGAACCCCCATTTTCCAATGCCAGAATGGGATCCTTGGTTTTTACAAACCTAGAGAGGAAAAACATTTCAAGTTCCTAAACAAAGTTACCCAGGGGGTAATGAAGTATGGCAGATCCAGAAGCATGGCCCATTTGTACCACACAAATCTAGATTCAGTCAAAGCATCATGAGTTTTTCAGAGGATAAGACAGACATTACATATTTTATGTTTACCCTTACATTAAAAAGCTGATTTTCCCCAGTCTCCCAGTTTCTCTGTCGTTGTTCCTTCAGTGCAAGCAGTCAGCATTCTTCAGAGCTGCTGCTAGTCCTATACACAAGGAGCTTTCTTTTCCAGGGCTCTCTGATCACAAGCCAGTCCTTTCCACTAAGGTCAGTAAGGAGCAGTGGCATTGTCACACAGAGCTGTATCACCCAGGCTCATGAAACCTGACTGTGCAACTTTGGGGAATATTGCAAGCCATTAGTAAAAATTAAATTGTGTACACTAAGAACTAAACATCTTTTAAAGTAAAGAGTTCTCAAAATTCATCACTTTCTAGTTATTTTACAACTACCGATACTCTTGGTATTATCTATATTCATTTTATCTCTGTGTATACTTATTAAATAGTACTGTGTTACTGTGCAAATCTTTCCCATTCCACATTCAGTGAGGTTTGGCTGACAGCTTGAAATCAATCACAGTCAGAGCATTTATACCATAGAAATTGGTAAACACAAAAAAATTTAGGGCTTTTTTATTTTGTGGAGAACCAGTCATTAAACGTTCACCATCACACTCTTGGCAAGGATTGTTTGAATAGATGTCTAGTTCTTTGTGGGTACTTGACAACACAATTACTTAAGTTTACATGACTGGCTATTGGGACATTTTGCCATCAACCAGCTATTTTTATAGCGTTGTGAGCTCTGATGCTCACAAGTGGATTCCTTCATTCTCTCTCTATCATCAGTGAAAACTAGAGACCAGCAGCAATAAAGGATTGTTAGGTTTCAACAAGAAATAAAAACAAAGTCAATCAACTGTGTGGGTAGCACTTTATACTGTTAGAAAAGTAGTAAAGATATGAAACTCATAAATCTATTATGGATATATGAAGCTGAGATGGAAAAAAGCTATCACAAGGGGAAGGACATAAATTGCGCTATGTGACTTCTCAAGAAAGACGTGTACTAAAATAAAGAAATGTATTGCATGGGTTCATACTTTGATGATATTTGAGATCATTAGCAAGAGTTTGGGATGTTTTTGCTGGCAGTAAACAGTTTTTCAGCACTAGAAAAAAGACTTAACTGAGGTATAAGGGTTAATTCATAGGAAAATGACTCAGTGCATATCTAAGGGCTTTACCATATGTGCTGACATTCAAACCTAGGCCCACCTGTACGAGGGATCCCTTGTGGGTGCCTTTCTGTATAGTGTCCTTGAAGGGAAGTCACTGAGCATTCCTGCTTTCCTAGAATCCAGGCTTATCATGCCTCTGAGTCCCAGACAGTGTCCATCTCTACCTAAGTCATATACCCTTAGTCCAAAATACTTTTTCTAGAATTAATTTCTCTCCAGGATGATTAATCCTATCAACATTTTCACTGGTGGATAAAGTGTCTGTGTCAAATAGGTCTGGGACTATTGTGAGGAAAGGGGGCACTGGCTTCTGGTGTAAAACTTGAGGGGAACCAAAGAAGCTTCATAATAAAGATAGCATTTTAATGCAATGTTTAAAAAAATCAAAATAATGAAAGAACTGCATAATTTATGAAATATCAAGCTTTTAAATAATGATAGGATTATAGTTTAGCACAAAGGGTGGGTGTTCTCACTTGTAAACCTGTGCAATGCTATTGTTCCCATTTTCTCCTGTGAGAGTTTGCTCAGGTAGCTATTCCCTCTCTAGATGTTCAGCTTCCTTTTATTTTATTTTTTTAAAAATATTTTATTTATTTATCTTTAGAGAGGAAGGGAAGGAGAGAGGGAGAGAAATATCAATGTATGGTTGCTTCCTGCTCATTCCCTGCTGGGAACTGGCCTACAACCCAGGCATGTGCCCTGACTGGGAATCGAACCGTGATCTCTTGGTTCACAGGCCCGCGCTTAATCCACTAAGCTACACCAGCCAGGGCTCAGCTTCCTTTTAAAGAAGACTTCCCCAAAGCCTGAAAATGGCTCAATCATCTTTAAAACAAAACAAAAGCAAGAACTGCCTCACCTCAATTGCCTTGATTCCCCCAGGTAGTACCTCTCTCACAATATCCCTTTACCTGAAAGTTTCTTGAAAAAAGAGTCTATACTCCAAGTCTTTATATTCTTACCTCCTCTTTGGCATTTCTTCATTGGACAATGTTGACTATCTCTGTCTTGAGAAATCTCTTCTCTGACTTTCATGATACTACGTTCCTATTATTCTTCCTCCCACTTTCAAACATTCCATCTCAGTCTTTTCTGCAGAATCATTTGTTTCTGATCTTAAAATGTTGGCAATTCAGGTGCTGACACCAATCCTTTTCTCCCTTTGTCCCTCCCTCAGTGACCACATCAACCCTCATGATACTACTATCACAAATAAGCGCATGACTCTTTTTCCAACCCCAACGTATCTCCTGAGCTGTAGATTCCTATATAAACCAGCCACTGATCATGACCTGTTGATCATGACCCCGAGACACCTCAAATTCAACATATCCAAATTGATATCATTTTCTACCTCCCCAGTCTGATTTTCCTCTACTACACACAAGGTCTGTCTGGGAAAAGTCCAGCCATTGTTAATATAAAAAGAAAGGTTTGCATGGCATCAATGTAACTTGGCAACCAAGGAGAGTGGACTGGAATGCACATGTGGGAACAATGATGACTTCACTGTACTAGTCAGTGGGGGCTGTAGAAGACATTGAGTGAGCATGTGTACTGTGTGGCTGTCGAATTCAAAATGACTGAGTGAATAGAGCAACGACTCTGCATCAAATTTTGCATTAAGCTTGATCATTCCTCTGCAGAAAATACTCAGATGATTGAGAAGGCTGCAGCTATGGGCAACCGGTGATTTGCAGTTTCATCATGACAACACACCTACTCATGCATCACATCTCCTGCAGAGTTTTTTTGGCAAAATATCACATCATCCAGGTGACCCAGCTCCCCTACAACCAAGATTTGGCACCCTGCAACTTCTAGCTTTTCCTAAAACTAAAATCACCTTTGAAAGGGAAGAGAGTTCAACCATCAATGAGATTCAGGAAAATATGACAGGGCAGCTGATAGTGGTTGGGAGAACTGTGTGAGGTCCCAAGGTGCCTACTTTGAAGGGATTGAGGTGTCACTGTCCTGTGTATCTTGTATCTTGTATCTTGTTCAATAAATGTCTCTATTTTTCATGTTACATGGCTGGGTACTTTCTGGATAGATCTTGTATATCTAATTGGGATGCATGGCACTAAGGATCTAACAAAGGAACATGGGATGATCTTCTTTATTTTTGAAATTGAGATGTAGTTAACATATAACATTGTATTTATTTTAAGTAAGCCACATAATGATTTGATATATGTGTATATTATTACCACAGTAAGTTTAATTAACATCCATCACAATTCATGATTACAAATTTTTTTCTTGTGATAAGAACTTTCAAGATCTACTCTCTTAGCAACCGTCAAATATACAATACAGCATTGTTAACTATGATCACCGTGCTGCACATTATACTGCCAGGATTTATTCATCTCATAGCTGGAAGTTTGTACCTTTTGAACACCTTTGCCTATTTCACCCGCCACCCAGCGTCTCTGGCAACTATCAGTTTTTTTTTTTCCAGTGGATTCCACCTATAAGTAAGATCATACAATATTTGTGTTTCTCTGACTTATCTCACTTAGCATAATGCTCTCAAAGTCCATCCATGTTGTCACAAATAGCAAGATTTCCTTTTTTATGGCTGAATTTTATACATTATGCATCGCATATATATTACATATACAGCACTTTAATTTTATTCATACATCCATCAATGGACACTTATTGGAGTCACCACTGAGTCTTTCCTTTAGACAATGGTCTAGGGCTATGGAGCCCTGTGTGCTCCAGTAGACACCACCATCAATGGAGCTGCCAGCAGAGAGGGGCCCTCAGGACTACCCTTCAATATCTGCACACAGAAACTATAGGACACCTGTGCTCCTGAAAAGTCATTCCACCCACCATGTTCTACCCAAGATAATCCCATCATGTCCTTTCTTTCTGCCTTCATCTGCTGCCTCTCTACCGTTGCTACTTCTGTGCTAGAAACTCTAGTTCTCTTATTTCCACCTGGATCTTTCTTCCCCAGATACCCACCTTCCTTCCTTATGTCTCTGCTGACATAAAACTCTATCAGAGGAGTCTAACCTGACCACCTGATGTAAAACAGAAACCCACTCCCTGCTGTTCTCTAGTTCTCCTATCCTGCTTCATTTTTTTTTCAGAACAATTATACACACCTGATGTATTATTTGTCTGTTTATTCTCTCTTCCCCATTAGAATTTAAATTTCCTGAAGGCAGAATCTATTTCATTAACTCTATATCCTCATCACTTAGAACAGTGTTTGACATTTAGTAGATGCACATTAAATATTTGTTAAATGAAGGAATGATTAATTCCTGTGACATGTACTGTAACACTTATTGCTGCTATTAGTCCCTTCTTTTGCATGTTGAATAAACATTAAGTCAGATCTTTGAGCCCAGCCCAGTGCTCGGTGCTCTCTGTTCTGCTGCTCCAGATCTTATGGTCTCCAGCCTGGACTCTTGCAATTGTCCCCTAACTGATACTGCTTGTCATCAAGTCTCCTTTCCCCCTGTTCTTCATGCTATTGCTAGGTAGGTTATCTTTCCAACTTAGCTAAAATTGATAGTTTTTCTGTAAAGGCTTTCTCAATAATTTCAGTAGAATTACTTGACTTCCTTTTTGCCTCAACATACCTTGTACAGATGGTTGTCATGGTACATGTACCATGGCACTTTGCTGGACATATTTACACATTTGTCATGTTCTGTTTGACTACAAACCCAGTGAGGGAAGAGGCTGTCATGTATTGTGTCCCTAAGCCTTATTCATCCTCACTGTTTAACACAGTGCCTGGGCTATCACAAATGCTTGGTAAATACAAAGCATTTGTTGAACAGTGAAGTAACAGTGTATTCAGTGAATTATCAGTCTCCCTCAAGTAAACACTTGTGTCCTCACATACCCCTATCAGTTGTTGTGCGTTTCCTTATTTTCTGGCACCACAATTTATTTCAGGCTCCTCTTATATTTTTCTTGCCTCAGCACTGGAATTGGTCAAGGAGACTTGGCTCCTTTTATGAGAGAATGATTTGAAAACAAAACCAAGATCTGAGTGCCACGTGGGTTCAATGCTGAGGTATCACCATTTCAAGGATCTTGCAGAGAAATGAAATGAGAACTATATGCACATATACACACACATACATTCCACACACCCTCATCTACACCTTTGTCTCTAGCTCTAAGTTATATTAAAGACCCTGCGTTCAGACTGATACAAACCACCACCTCATGGTCCTTTCTAGCCTGCCTCACAGTTTTCTCCAACACTGAGAAACCAGACTCTCATTTTGCACTGTCTTTACTTATTTGTTCAATTCTAGAATACACATAAAGAAGTTATTGAATTGCAATGCAATACCTCAGTGAAAAACAAATTTAGTAACAATATTTCTGTACAATTCTTTTGTCTTTAGCCTTACAACAGTTTTCCAAATTTGTTGATCTGTATATTCCACTTGGGTTTTCATCTACTTCCAGATTGATTTTAACTATTTATTGAGTGTCAATAAAATTGCTAATGGAATTATGATTCTAAAAGTCAGAACTTGGAGAAGTGTCAATGTCCCCTCAGCCTTCCACCTGTTCCCATTCTCTCATTCTCTCCATCCAGTCCCTGCCCATTTCCGTTAGACAACAAATCTCCCTAGCTCCAGTCTATCTTTCCTGTCTTTTTGTTTGTAAAAGTGAGAAGATGTAGCACCCTGACCCAGTGTGACTCCATTGGTTGGGCATCCTTCCACAAGGCATAAGATTCCAGGTTCAATTCCCCATCAGGACACATGCCTAGGTCACATGTTTTGTCCCCAGGTCAGAGGATGTGCAAGAGGCAACTGACTGATGTTTCTCTCATATTGATGTTTCTCTCCCTTCCTTCCTCTCTGTCTAAAAATAAATAAATAAATGTTTTTAAAATGAGGAGATATATGTATATTTTTATACTATAGTATACATTATATGATACTATTTTTGCACTTGGCTTTTTTTACTTAAAAGAATATCCTGGAAATTAATCCATATCAGTTAATAAAGATCTTCCTCATTGTTTGTTTTCTTTTCTTTTTTATTTTTATTTATTTCTTTTTTTAATATATTTTATTGATTATGCTATTACAGTTGTCCTATTATCCCCCCTTCATTCCCATCCA
>CM052548.1:31657334-31674778 GCA_028533065.1 Trachops cirrhosus | reverse complement strand
AAAAAAAAGAAATGCTGAACCTCAGGCACCAGGTTTGGTAATGCTGCTTACCAGGCTGCCCTCCAGGAATTGGTAGCTGGCCACAGCACCCCCAACAACCTCACTAACATGAGTCCAGGAGCACCTCACAGCATCTGGCTCACCCCACAATTATGGGGAGAAGATGGGAGAGCACCCCAAAGAGGAGTAAGGGAACTCAAGGCCACTCAGAATGGTCTGACTCAGGGCACCCTCCTGGGATGGCACTGCCGCTTTGGCTGGTCCCAGCCACCAAAGGAGTATTTAGACATTTTGCAGAAGGTGTTACAAAACACAAGGGGAAGGAGGCGAGAGGAACTAAGTTCCCCTGGACCAGGACCCAGAGCATTTTCCAGTGTAAAAGTCAGTACTAGTCTTCCTAGTAACCTGTTCTTTCACCAGCACTTTTTCTAGAGACCAAATCACTGTTATTCTGGCAGAAGGAACACTTGAAGAAATGAACTCTTCCTTTGTGTGCTAACGCCAAGCATTTATAAATTGTATCTTATGCAGTGCAGAAATATGTATATATACTGGAAACCCATTTTTATCTGCAATACAAGCAAGGAGCAACTCATTAGCAGAATTAAAACACCATCTTTGTGCTTAACGTATTACTCTCCAGACATTTGCAGTCCCCTTAAAGTACACTCTTGGTTTGAACAGCGTGGGGCATATCTCACTTTCATTTGATTTGTAACAGAATCTATGGGTAACACTGTGTATTTTATTCTTTTCTTTATTTTTTTTAAATGCTTCTTTATTATTTTAACACTTGGTTAATATTTCTTACAACCTACCTTTATATCACAGCTTCCACAGAGAACACCATTGTCAAGGTCAGACAGTGCATATGTCGTCATATATACCCTTTCTTAAGAAGACAGCATTAATGCCGCTGTTATATTAAACAGTTTCTGTTTCCATGAGGTTAACATATAAAAATGCATTATTCATGAAAGAAAATGCATTTCATATATTTTGTCAATTGTTATTATTGTTCTAGAGGGGGAAATAAATGAAAATGGTGGTAGTTGTAGAAATGCATCCTTATTCAGAACTTAATATACAATACCAATTTAGACTACTTACCTTCTTCAACTTTAAACCTTCCATTAAATTGCAAAGCTTGATGTCAGCTAAACTCTATAAATGTTAATTTAAGGTCAAGGTGCTCCTGGGAAGCATTTGAATGCTCAGAGCAGAGCCCAAGAAAACTTCTTTTCAAAGATTTATGGGATGATATGGCTCTTTTCTGAAAAATAGGAACTCTATTTCTACTTTTTCCAATCACTTTCTATTTCAAGCTCTAGGACACACTTTCCTTTATGAATCTTTCTGAGATATTTAATAGCATTCTGGAGATGTTAAAATGCAAATTTTTGCCATGTGTAATGTATAGTATCTCTCCAATTTAAACTTCATTTAGTAATGCCAAGTGCTCTGTATAGTGAGAAATGAATCATCCATAACTCAGGATCACCTTCATCCACACAGATAGCCAAAACACAAATGCATCATTTTCAATATCCAAATTATCATGAGGGAGGGTTTGTAGCCAATAATCATGTTTTCTGAAATTACATCATACACCAAAATGCATTTAAGTTTTGTTTCAAAGAGGCCCAGGGTCTATTTTTCTTTGTTCCCTAAGTTATTTTATACAATAAAGTTGGACACACAAGAATCTAAATATGTTCTTCTTTTTTAGACAACCAAAGTCTCTTTCAAGAGGTGCCTGGAATCTTTTGGAAGAGTGGTCAAAAGGAGCACAATTTATTATTTGCCTGGAAGCCACCAGACCACTTCATTGTATGCACGATATGAGGTGCTGAGAACTTCTAAGGAGAAAAGAGGCATCATTCCCATGTTCATACCTGTCTCTGGGGTATTAGCCAGATAGGCCAAAGTTTACTAACTCACCTAGGAACCTAGGAAGCCCCCACCCACACCCATTGGTTAAGAAAGGCAGATCTAAATGGTCCCTTAAGCATTTTGCATAACATGTTATATAACACATCATCTCTTTAAAAACGTGATGGAAGCAAATATATTGGCTATCCAGAAGTTTTTTAGGTTGATTTGACAAAACAGCTTCATTCAGAAAGGTACAATGTTAATTAGGCAGGGCAATGAGATTTTTCTCTCAGAAATTTCAGAAAGAAAAAAAATACAGAGTTGAGCAATTAGCAGAAGGGTTGAAGGTGAAAGAATGCACAGAGAAGGCAGTTTTTAGAGGCCATGAGGCTATAAAGGTTATAAATGAGCAGACGCTATAAAAATGGCAGAGTCATAAAACAGAAAATGGTCATGTAGAGAGAAATTCCTCAGAAACATGAGGATAAAGAAATCATATTAATTACAAAATACCAGAACACAAACTATTTCCATGAGTCCTAGTTTTCAGCCTTTTCCTCATTCTCTGAAATACTTGCCATTATCATTTTTTTGTTTCTTCCACAATGCATGTCTTGTTAATTGAAATAACCTGAGTTCCTTGCATAGGACCAACAAAAGTGAACATACTGGAGGCACATGGAGCTTCCAAATAAGACTGTGAAGCTAACTAACAGCCCTTATCTTCTGGTGGAGGACTCAAGACTACATGACTGATAAGAGGTTGAATCAGGCAGACTTAACAATGTTGTTGCATTTCTGCAAAAAGTTCTGTCTACATAGAAGCAATTTTTTGGTGGCATGGGAGCAGGGGCATGTTGGTGTGGTTGTGACTTGCAACAGCAGCAAGCAGAATCCAGAGAGGAGCAGAGGAACTGCTACCTGACCTCCTGGGAGAAGGGTGTCAGTCCTCGACTTAACCTGGTTGATGCTCTGAGGCCTGGTTTTCTGGACAAACCACATCATGTGGCCTTTCTCTTGGTTATTTGAGCATAAAGAAAGACTCCAGAATGAAGCAGTCTCTTGGAGGCCTTAACACTACAATTTGCTGCAATCACTGTTGACTTTCCAATAAGAACTCATTCTCTAAGGGAAAATCTGGTCTAAAACCCACACCTATGTGGTCAATTAATATTTAACAAAGGAGGTAAAAATATACAACAGGGTAAAGACAGTCTATTCAATAAGTGGTATTGGGAAAATTGGATATATTCATGCATAAAAAAAAGTGAAACTAGACTATCTTCTTACACCTTATACCAGAATAAACTCAAAATGGATAAAAGACTTAAATACTTAAATATAAGACTGGAAATGATAAAACACGTGTAAGAAAACAGGCAATAAGCTCTCTCTCATTTCTCTTAACACTGTTTTTTTTCTGCTATATACTTCTCACACAAGGGAAACAAAAGAGAAAGATGAAAAAATGGGACTACATCAAGCTAAAAAGCTTTTGCACAGAAAAGGAAACTGTCAACAAAATGAAAAGACAATGTCCTGAATGGAAGAAGATATTCATCAATGATATATCTAATAAGGGGTTAATATCCAAAATTTATAAATAACTCATACAAGTCAACATCAAAAGAAAAAACAAAAAACCCAACCCAATTTAAAAATGGGCAGAGGACCTAAATAGACACTTTTCTGAAGAGGACATACAGAGGACCAATAGACATATGAAAACATGCTCAACATCACTAGCTATCAGAGAAATGCAAATTAAAACCACAATGAGATACCACCTCACATCTGTCAGAATGGCTGTCATCAATAAATCCACAATGAGTGCTGGTGAGGATGTTGAGAAAAGTGAATTCTCATGCACTGTTGGTGGGTATGTAGACTGGTGGAGTCACTATGGAAAACAGTATAGAGAGGTCTCAAAAATTTAAAGATAGAACTGCCTTATGACTCAGAAATTCCACTTCTGGGTATATATCTGTAATGGAAAATACTAATTCAAAAGAATATATGCACCCCTATATTCATTGCAGCATTATTTATAATAGCCAAGATATGGAAGCAACCCAAGTGACCATCAATACACGAGTGGATAAAAACGTGGTGGTACATATATATAATGGAATATTACTCAGCCATAAAAAATGAAGTCTTACCATTTGTGACAGCACTGGTGGACCTAGAGGGTATTATGTTAAGTGAAATAAGTCAGACAAAGAATGACAGATACCATATGATTTCACTTGTATGTAGAATCTAAAAATAAATAAATAAATAAAACAAAATTGAAACAGAATCACAGGAAAAGAAACAGCCTAATAGTTGCCAGAGGGGACTGGGTTTAAAAGGTGACAAAGGTGACAGTATTAGGAAGTACAAATTGGTAGTTACAGAATAGTCATTGGGGTGTAAAATACAGGTTAGGGAATATAGTCAATGACATTGTAATAACTATGTATGGTGCCAGGTGGGTACTGGAAATGTTGAGGGGAACAATTTCTAAAGTACATGATTATCTCACCGCTGCGCTGTACACCTCAAATAATACAGTATAATATTAAGTATAAGCTGTAATTGAAAAATATAATTTAAAATATTTTTTTAAATTTTTGTAAAGAAAGAAAATCTAAAATGAAGTTCCGAAGTTAGGAATGAAATTCCAATGATCTTGTCCAGGCTTGTCGGTGAGGTGGTGGGATCTGGTAGAAGGAACCTTGAGATAAAAAGTGGGAACCTCTTTGTAACTGAGAGCACCTCACTTCGTTTCTCTGGGCTTCTGTTTCTTCGTGGGCAAATTTGGGGTGTGGTAGATAAACACTGAGGCCCCAGCTGTGAAAGCGGGCATCTCTGACCTGACTCCAACATCTCCGCAGGTCGAGCGCTGTGCTCACCGGCACCAAGTCAGGGATGAAAAAGAGCGCTCCTTAGAGAAGAGCTTTGCGATTGTTGGCTTTAATTACCCTATGGTAGAGTCCAAAGTCATGGATAGGTATGTAAATATTGAGCCACAGTCTGCTCAGACTCTATAATATTTTGGTCTAATCAAATTTATAAGATGTATACATGTGAAAAAGGCTACACTTCTTTCTGGAAGCCAATGCAAACAATAGCCAATTGGGCAACTGGAAGAGTCCCAAAACTGACTTTCCTCTTCGACTGCCAAGCAATGCCTGACCAGAGCTGGTGTGTAACTAAGTGCCCTTCAGGTGTTCTGCCCTGGCTCACAGAGCTTCCCTAGTGGGGTTTGGCCCCAGCGGCCCCCAGTTAAACCACTTCTGAGTGCTCTGAGCCAGCACCCATCCTCCATCTCCCACCTGCCCAATCTACTAACCTCTCTTTGAGGATGGTAACTCCTCTCTGTCTCAGGCTTTGCTGACAGGTTTGTGCTTATCAGCAGCTGTCTTGGTGTGGATTTCCCCTAGAAGCAAACTCTCAGACTAGAATTTGAACTTATTTGGGTGCAATCCTAGGAAACCATGGGTGGAGGAAAAGGAGCCACATGCTAAACCTGACAAGCTCAGGGAAGCCTGTGTGACAGCCTTGCAAACTCAGAGACCAAAGTAACCACACAGGATGGTCTGAAGTTTAAAACTTTGTAACTAAAAGCGGATCATGACAGGCAGTGATGTCCGAGACTGGCATTTTTCCTGACAAAAGTCCATCTTTACCTTAATTAAGCCTGTCTATTGGCTTTTTGTGTGTAGGATAACATACCTTTGGAATGTCAAAGTAATTTCCTTTTTCCAGACCCTTCAAAGCACAGGGACAAGCACTAGGGGGAGTTCAAATCCCTCATTGTTATTGTTATCATGTTAATTGTTGACTCTTAACTATCCTGTACTGACTTATGTAAAAGTAGTATTTGTCTATCGATTTACTTTTTATTGAATCCCAGAGGTTTCTCCACTTTGCTTTCTCCCACCTTCCTAATCCATCATTAATGGATTTCATGTAAGCCACTTACATCTTCACTTTTGGTTATAATGTATAAAATAAAGTGCTAAGTTGCCATTTTCCAGAGCATTTTTCTCAATCCAATGATGTTTTGCTTCCCAGCAATTGTCGTCAGTTAGGCTCAAATAAACTGACACAAATTCTCTACAGGTTTGAATGTTTCTTCCTTGACACATGGAAGGGAGTAGGCAGGAAGACAGGAATGTTGCAGTTAGTTCTCACTGCAGGAAGCTGGAGCCAGATCCCACCAGGGAACCTCTGGGACCCAGAGAAGACATGAGCCTTCAAGGTACCAGTAGCACATCTGAGGGCCAATTATATATACCAGCTCTGATCAGCCTTTGTCTGAGAGCCTCTGGGGGTGGGGATCAATGCCCTCACTCTTCCAGGCTGCCAATGGCTACAGAGTGGGCTCTGGCAGCAAGAGAAAGCTCGAAGCAAAGAAGTGCAGGTGCTCACAGTTGGAGTCACTGAGGCAGTAAAGGCAAGGAGATAGGATTAGGGTTTGTTATGAGGGAGGATGCTGCAATTCTTGCCCTTTTACAAAATGTGAAAGGGAAAAACAAAAGCCCAGTTCATCTAAACTGAGCTAAGTAGCCCTTTGTTCCAGTAGTCTGCCCAGCCAGCCTTGTGAAGCTTGCAAGACTCGGCCCTTCCCACTATGGAGGAATATTTTGCCTGAGACTTCAGTCTCAGTGTTTCCCCCTGAAATTAGAATTTTGCCCAATCCAGAGAAGGAGTCAAGAAGCCTGATCATTGCTGCCCACGGGTAAGACATAGTTCATAGATTATTTACCAATACATTGCCTCTTTCCAAGAAGCATGTAAGACAGATTTTTGGCATCATAAGAGTCTTAGAAACTTTCAAAGTTTTTTGAGCAGTCACTCCACTGAGATGTGTAACATTTATTTGTACGCTGCCACTGACAAGATTGTTTCTCACATTTTGGGATAGCATTGTTGAGAAGTTTATTCCATCACTCATCTATTGAAAAATGTGTAGTTTCCCTCAAAAATGTACTCAGAACTATGTTAGTTTCTGGGAATGCAATGATGAATAAGACATACTCCCTACACTTAAGAAACTCCCTCTAGTAAAAAAGATGGGAAAGAAAACTGCCAAGAACAAGATGTGATGAGCTCATTGATCAGGTGCCTGCAGAGGGTGCTACACAGGAGTGTACCCACAGGAGAAACAGCACTGGGTCTTGGGGTGTCATGGAGCAGAGTGAAGAACAGGAGTTGACAGGGAGAAGAGCAATGTGTGAGTGTGTGTGTGTGTGTGTGTGTGTGCACCCCTCTTTTTGTATATCTTTGCGTGTGAATTTTGAGGGCAGGGCAGTTAGTTTCAGGCAGAGAGCACACAGATGTAGGGGCCCAGGACTCAGAAAGAAATGGTGACTTAGGAAAATGATGTTAGTCATTTCACTGGAGCTCTAGGTGGGGAACAATGAGAGAAAGATTAGAGAGAAAAACAGTAGTCACTTATGCCTAAGGAGCCAGATGGAGGGTTTGGATTTTAGTATGTGGTTATGGAAAGTTATTGAAGGCTTTTAAGTGGAAGAAAAGATGTGATCAGGTTTCTTTTTCGGAACGTTTCTCTGGCTGCAATGTGGATGAAAGAGAGGAAGCGGCAAACTGGAAGCCAGCAGACCAGTTCTGAGGCAGTTGCAGAAGTTTAGAAGAGACAATAGAGTTTTGGATGGGGTGATTACAGAGGGGGTGGAGAAAAGTAGGCTGTTACCCACCCTTTCCTTTGCACCCTCAAACAGATACAGGCAGCCTTCCTCCATTGTCTCTTTGAATCCTATGCACACATCTGTGGTTGTATATCATGACTTGTTATAATTGTTTACTTGCATGTCTGTTTCTCCACTGGCAAGTAACTTTCCTGAGGTCAATAAATGCTTACTTTCATCTTACATTCAATCTGCCAGCTCTCTGCCTGGTGCATGGAATTTCCCAGATGTTTGCTGAAGGAGAAATACACATTTCACTCATTTTTCTAGTTCTGCTACTTTGCAGCTGTAAGGAACATATTTAAACCCATTTTTTATTTAAAGTCTTTTCAGAGCTCTCCTCTCCACTTCCAGGTTCAACAACCTAATCCTTTTAACAGGTCTGTGTCCAACTTGGTTTTGAACCCTTCACCGTTCTATTGTAGTTCACTGAATCATGCTAATTTCCCAGGACTGTGCACTGCATATCTGAAATCTGGAAAGAGAAAAGCCAAGCTCCAGAAGGTGAGACTGAGAAATCTCACAGTACTATTCCGTTGACCAATATGCACCTGCTGCCTGCCTGATCTCTTTCTCCAAAGGCCAAACGAGAAACTAATGCAAAAAGTAAGTCCTTCAGGGAGTGAACAGTTTCCCCATACATTCTACATAAATGTCCTCTGTGTAAAGATTGGGGAGGGGGGGCACTGTGGAAGAAGGGTCAGGTGACCAAGAGTGAATCCAACTCCCCTAGCAAAGAGCAAAGTCAACCAGTTGAAATTGAGAACCCGAAAGCATCTGCATTGCAGTCTTTCCCTTAGGCTGCCAAATACAGAATATCAACTTCAGTCCCACTCCCAAGTTACCAACCCTCTCTTTCCTGTAAAACTGAAGTGTTTAACATTCCTTGTCATTTTCCTTTAGATATACATGTATAAGCACATACTTTCTAGCAGGAGGAGAGAGACAGCAATATTGAAGAATAAAAGTTCCATTGTTCTGTTGCTTCTAAAGTAAATGATGAAAATTATAAGCTAATTTACATATGGGAGATTAGCAGAGTATCCCTTTATTCCTATTAATATATTTTCACTTCCTAATTATAAAGATTTGAATCTTTTTAAAACAACTTTATACAAAACATTTGTGTGGATATAAGAACTGCATGTTAAATGCTAATTCTGGATGAGTTATTTGCATAACCTTACAAAGGAGCTAAATTGCTTGTATTTAATAATAAATAGAGAGTCTAAAAAGGATTGTGGATATCTTGAGAGAATGTGAGACAGAGAACAAATTTGTTTCTATTTTAAGATATGGAATTTTTTTCTACTGTGAATTTAAAGCTACTCTCCATCCTCTAGGGGAAACTTGTCCTAACTTTCCGATTAGCTTAATAGTCCAAGGCTTCTACAACATGACAATTCAAATACATTGAAGGTGAAGAGCTAATATGTTTTTAAATTAGCATGGATAATTTTCAAAGATAATAAACTGCATCTAAAATAGTTTTACATTTGGGAAGTGAAGGCTTTTGAACAATAGATTCTGCATATAATAACAAAATGGAGAGAGTTGTAGAAGTTATTCAAGAATTCAGGGAGAATCAAAATTCATAAAGAAAGATGAAAGATATTTTTTAAAGTATGTGATTTGCCAATGTTTGAGATTCAGATGGCAGTTGTCATTTCTGCAGGTGAGCAGAAAAACACACTAGTAGGTAAAACATGAGAAATAACAAAGATGATCAATACATCTAATTTTGATTTGATGTTTATGCTTTTTGAAGTCAGAACCAGTTTCTTATCAGCATTCAATATAGTAGACAGACACTTCATACTTTTCCCCTCCCCTTAACTCTTCGATGAATTGACTCCATACTCTCTTGGTTTTTTTTCTTTCTCTTTGCTAATGCATACTTGCAGATTCCCTTAGAAATGTCTTTTTCTCTTTGACCTCTAATTGTGGACTCTAATTCAGTCCTGAACCCTTTTTTCTTTTTCTCCTATCACCCTCTCTCTAGGTGATCTTGTTAGTTTCCATGGATTTCATCTTTACGACCCAATTTCCAAATTTACACGCCCAGAACTGTCCTCTGAGTTCCACTTTGCAGATCCTTGCCCTCCATCTCTTCTCACAGGTCTGCCAGCAGCTCAAATGCAGCAAGTCAGTCCAGAGCTGCATTCTCAGCATGGCCCACCACCCATGTGGCACCAGACTTCTCCACTTCAGCAACTAGCACCATTCAAACTGTTCACTATCAGCGTGATGTCTCCATCACTTCTATGTTGAACAAGCACGTCAAATCTTGCTGATGTTCATTTCCAACACTGTCACCTTACTCTAAACCACCATCTCATGTGGACTATTTTATTGACTTCCCTGCTGGCTACTGACACTCATGTCTCCTTCAACCATTTTTTTCCACAACAACAAGAGAAAGGTAATCTTTACCTGCCATAAATTGTTGCCAGCTGCCTTTCCTTAAAATTAACAAGCAGATTCTAAACCCTATTGCAAAATGGCTACTCTGGGTTGTCACAAATTTGACCTTATCTACAAACATGTCACTTTTCTATTAAAACTTTTTCAGTGGGTCCCTACTACACAAGAATAAAATCTAAACTCCTTATAATGGTGTTATGGACTGAATATTTGTGCCCCCACCCCAAATTTATATGTTGAAACACCAGTGTGACGGCTTTAGGAGGGAGGGCCTTTGGGAGGTGATTAGGTCCTGAGGGCAGGGCCCCCATGAATGGGATTAGTGCCTTATGAAAGAGACCCGAGAGACCTTCCTTGCTCCCTTCTGCCATGTGAAGACAGAACAAGAAGACAGCCATACATGAACCAGGAAATGGACCCTCACTGGGCACTGAATCTACTGGCACATTTATCTTAGACTTCTCATCCTCCAGAACTGTGAGAAATAAACATTTATTGTTGAGGTCGCCCAGTCTATATATTCTGTTATGGCAATCCAGATGGATGGAGACAGACGGCCCACAGAGAGCCCTTGTGATCTGGCCTTGCCTGTGTGACAAAATTCACCATCTCCTGACGCCTTGACTTTCCTCATTTCTCTTCAGACACACTGACCTTCTTTCAACCCCTCAAATGTCCTATGCTTTTTCCATTCTCAGAGACTTTATACATGGTGTTCTTCTACTGGGAATACCGTTTTCCCTGCTTTTCATGTAACTGATTCTTTCAATTCTCAGTTTAAATACCACTCCCTCAGAGAGGTCTTCCCTGCTTACCAGCTGTGAGTAAGCTCTCCTCTATAATGTACCATGTATCACTCAACCCTGTTTATTTCTTTCATTAATTACAATGTGTATTTCATATTTTTTGTTTACTTGTCCATTGACTACTCCTTCTACTAGACTGATAATACCTTAATACCTTAATGACAAGAATTATATTTGCTTTATCATTTAAGAGCTTACTATTTTGCCTATCATGTACTAGGCCTCAATAAATATTTGAAGAATGAATGAAGAAATGAAGAAATGAATGAGCTGAGGGCAATTACATTAGTAAAATTTTCTCAAAATTCTTGGCAAGTGAGTGAAGCTAGTGAGTTTTCATATCTAAAAACTCAGTGGTGAGTGGCTGTAGTTTGCTACTTGAGGACTCGACACACTTTATGATCCATAGCAATACTTTCATGTCTAAAGAATATTAAAAGTTTTGGAATATAGCCTTTCAAAATGTCAAGTGCCTATTGTATTGAGATTTTTAATATTTTCAAGTGATTTAATCCAAACTGCATTCTCATTATTTACTCACAAGCACTTGCAAGGAATGGAGTCAAGCCCCACAAATGAAGACAGGGAAATCAACACGTGAAGCCTGAAGTGGGCTGTCTGTGCAGATCTCCAGACATGAGAGTCCTACCCATCAGAGCCAGGTAACTCTAAAGTACAATTACCATTGTGGGTTAAAACAAAATGCCTTAGAGAGCATATAATTCAGTGAGTCTCAACATATTCAACAAGTTGATATGGCTCCTTGGACTTCTATGCCACTTTCTCTGTTCCAATATAATTTTTCCTCGAGTCCTAAATATTATTTCTGGAGTTAACCAGAATAATTACTGATACAAGGATAATGTAAAACCTTTGGCAATTTCAAAAAAAATGCATTGCAATCCACCAGGGAATAGCCTCTGCCCTGCTAGTTCCTTTGAGTGACATTTCAAAGCTGATTACTTAGCCCTGTTCAGACAGATGTCCCACTGCAATCAACAGCCTTCTTGTGTTGGTTTCAATAGGGATTTTGCCTTAATAAGAAATATAGAATTGGGTTCTTAGTGATAATTATGATAATAATTTTCAAAGGACAAGTCTTTTCCTCAATAAATAATCCTTCTCTAAAAGCAAGCATCCTTGAATCTTATCTCTGCAGTTTTTCAAATGAACATTTTAAAAAATTAATTTTGATACCTGAGACTTATGCAAGGATAAGTGGAACTCAGAAATGACAGATTCTGCTTTTATGTAGCCATGAATGTGCACTTAATGTTAACAGTAGGGGAGAAATAAGCAAATTTTTTTATTAAAGTCTTTTTAATCTTCCAGTGCCAAAGATAACCTCAGATTTATCTTGAACAAAATATTGTACCTTTATCCTGAGTGAATTAAAACCAACAGAGGCTACCATATCAACATGCTGTTAACATTATAGTTGAATACAAGGCAGGTAGTGTTTGGAAGGCTTGAGGTGATTTAGCACCTCCTATCTCCACCCACCATCCCCAAATCCATGTTCAGGAGTAAATAATTAAGTAAAACAGAGCATTTGCTAAACTAAAGCTATCAGTCCCTTGCCTACCCTTAAATTTACATTGCTGCCTCTAAGCTGCTCATATAAGGCAATTCAGGACCCATTGTTGGAGACAGCAATATGATGAGGTAACTAAAACTTTACATAGGTTTCTGAAGGAATACAGTGTAAAATAAGTGGCTGGGAGGCAATGGGAATCCATACAACATTCTCATGACACTGTCTCTCCACCAGGAGCCTGGTTACAAAGGTATCAGCACTGAATAAAAAGCTGACAAAACAGGGATCTAAACCAGCCACACCAATATCAGCTGTGCATTCATACCCAAGGCTTCAATTTCCTCATTTTAAAATCAAATGTATTAGATTTTTGCTTCTGGGAAGATAGACACTGTTTCTCTATCTGTCATATTAAATACAACTTAGAAACCCTGGGCACTTTATATTATATAAATATTATGATATATATATTATATACATATATATAAACATAAAATGAGATCTGTCTGTAAATAGTCCAACCATTGTTACTATAATGAGAACAGTTTGCACAACATCAGTGTAACCTGGCAGCCAAGGAGAGTGGACTGGAAATCACATGAACAATCACGTGAACAATGATGACTTCACTCTACTAGTCAATGGGAGCAGTAAACAAAATTAAGTGAGCATGTGCACTGTGTGGCTGTTACATTCAAAATGACTGAGGAAGTAGAGCAACAAATCTATATCAAATTTTGCATTAAGCTTGAACATTGCTCTGGGGAAACTATTCAGATGATTCTGAAGGCCACAGCTATGGGCAACTGGTGATTGGCAGCTTTATCATGACAACATACCTGCTCATGCATCACATTTTGTGCAGAGTTTTTTGGTGAAACATCAAATCACCCAACTGACTCAACCCCTACAGCCCAGATTTGGTACCCTATGACTTCTGGCTTTCCCCCAAACTAAAATCACCTTTAAAAGGGAAGAGACTTCATATAGTCAATGAGATTCAGGAAAGTATGACAGGGCAGCTGATAGTGATTGGGAGAACTGTGTAAGGTCCCAAGTTGCCTACTTTGAAGTAGATTGAGGTGTCATTGTCCTATGTATAATGTTTCTTGTATCTTGTATCTTCTTCAATAAATGTCTCTATTTTTCATACTATGTGACTGGATACCTTCTGGACAGACCACATATATAACAACATAAGGAGATACTGGAAGCTGGAGAAAAGAAGGCAGATCAACAAGAGACTGGGACATGAGAAAAGACAGAGTGGCAACATGGGGTTTTTATGTTTTTGTTTTTGGTTTTTTGTTTGTTCTTTAGTCTCACACTTGTACATCCCAGACTTGGAGTTGAAGAAGACTACGATGTTGGTATGCCAGTGGGGCAAGGAAAAAAGTCAAAACAAAGACCTGTTGTCTCTAGTCAAAGGATCAGAACAGGGT
Source organism: Trachops cirrhosus (assembly GCA_028533065.1). Classification (NCBI taxonomy): domain Eukaryota; kingdom Metazoa; phylum Chordata; class Mammalia; order Chiroptera; family Phyllostomidae; genus Trachops; species Trachops cirrhosus. The sequence continues at coordinate 31,660,995 of CM052548.1, read as the reverse complement.
AGCACAGCAAGACAGAAAACTTTCAGACCTTAAAAGCCAAGCACCATGGAAAAGACTGTAGTTGCACCCCCCCCATGCTAGTGAAGACTGAGTAGAGTGAGGAGCTGACACTTCCATTCACACACAGCCAAAACAAAGTGCCCCAACACCCCACTAGGGTGATGACATTTGAGAAGGTCAAGCGGGATGTCAGGACATTCATCTCTGCTGACCAGTAATGGATCTCCCCACAATATCACTGGAGACTATGTGGAAGTCCACGGTTCTATTCCCACCCAGCAGTAATGAGGTACCGTTTTCCCTCCCTGTTGGGTGGTATCAGAGGAGGCTCTAGGAGTATCAGGACTCAAACCATCAAACAGCAGTAACAAGACCATCCCCACTCTGGTGGCAACATGAAAGAAGCTGAAGGTCCCACCCCTCCCACAGTAATGAGGATCCCCTACCAGATATCAACAGAGGTTGGATGGCTGCAGAGGTTACCTCTACTTGGTAATAATAAAGAGATAGCCTCCCCTTGTCCTGAAAGAGCAGTGTCAGAAAAAAAGATAAGTTAAAATAAAAGGCTTAAATAAGATTCAGAGTCTCATAATAAAATTAAAAAGTCAACACTTTCATAAAAAATCACTCATCATACCAAGAACAAAGGAGATCTTAAACTGAATTTAAAAAGACTATTCGTAGATGTCAACACTGAGATGGCAAGATGTTAGAATTATCTGACAAAGACCCGAAAGCAGCCCTCACAAAAATGCTCACAAAAACAATCACCGGCACTCCAGAAGTGAATAAACAATACAATGCCTCAACAAAGAAAAAGAAGATATAAAATGAAACAAATGGACAATTTAGACCTGTAAAATATATTTGCCAAAATAAAATGGGCACAACAGCAGAATGCAGGGAACCAAGGAAAGAATCAGTGAACTGGTGGTAGAACAATGGAAATTATTCATTCTGAACAAAAGAATGAAAATAGGCTAAAAAGTAAAATGAACAGAGCCTCAGAGACCAGGGGCACCACAGATCTAACATTTGAATCATCCACATTCCAGAGGACAAGAAAAAAAAAGATGAGATTAAAAAGGCACTCAAAGAAATAATGATTGGACACTTCTTAACTTTGGCAAAAGACATAAATTTTCAGAGTCAAGAAGTTGGGTGAAGCCCAATGACAGTCATTACAAGACACATCATTACTGAACTTCTGAAAACTAAAAGTCAAAGACAAAATCTTGATGAAAATGACAGCCAGATAAAAATGGCACATTACCAATGGCGGGGGGAATAATTCACATGACAGTGGATTGCTCATCAGAAATCATGAAGTCCTGAAAAAAGTGAAAATTAAAAAAGATACATTGCACAGAATAAAAACAAAAATAAAACATCCCAAAATTTGTGTGGCACAGCTAAAGCAGTGCTGGGAGGAAAATTTATAACACTACTGGCATATGATAATAAAAAGGAACATTCTCAGGTTAATATAACATCTCACCTCAAGAACCTGGAAAAAGAACAAAATAAATCCAAAACAAGCAGAAAGGAGGAAATAATAAAAATTAGAAGTCAATGAAATTCAAAACAGAAAAACAATAGAGAAGATCAATAGAACAAAGATCCAGTTCTTTGAAAAGCTCAATAATATTGACAAAGCTCTAGTATGACTGACAAAAAAAATTAAAAGATAAGACAAACTACCCATATCAGGAAAAAAACAGATGCTATCCCTAAAAACACTGCAGATATCAAAAGGTAGTAAGAAAATACTAAAAGCAGCTTTGCACACATACATTTGACAACTTAGAAGAAATGGACCAATTTCTTACAAATCACAAATTACCACAGTTCACACAATATTAAATAGATAATTTGAATAGTCCTATAACTAATAAGGGAACTGAATTCATAATCTTAAAAAAGTACTAAATATAAATCTCCAATCCCTGGTGGTTCTCCTGGAGAATTCTACCAATGTTTAAGGAAAAATTAACACCATTCTAAACACAATCTCTTCCAGAAATTGAAAGAGCAAAGGACAGTTCCTAATTCATTTCATGAAGCTAGTGTTACTCTGACACCAAAATCAAAGGCAGTGGGAAACAAGAAAACTGCACACCAATGTCCTTTATGAACATAGATGCAGAATCTTTAACAGAATATTAGAAAATCAAACTTGATAATATTTAAAAAATCATTGTATACCATGAGCAAGTCAGATTTATTTCAGGGATACAATACTGGCTTAATATTTGAAAGTCATCCAATGTAATCAATTGTATGTACCTACTATATTTAAAAAAAAACAAGAAAAGTAACATGGTCAAATCAATTAGAGCAGAACAATCATATGTCAAAATTCAACACCTATTCAAGACAAATAGGAATAAAGGGGAACTTACCCAACTCAATAAAGAACATCTGCAAAAACCCTACAATTAACATTATATGTAATGCTACATTGCAAAGATGTCTACTTTCACTACTATTATTTCATATAGCGCTAAAACTTGTTTTTTAAAGATTTTATTTATTTCTTTTTAGAGAGAGGGAAAGGGAAGGAGAAAGAGAGGGAGAGAAACATCAATGTGTGAGAGATTCACAGATTGGTTGCCTCTTGCATGTCCCCAGCTGGAGTCCTAGCCCACAACCTAGGCATGTGATCTGACTGGGAATTGAACCACCAACCTTTTGGTTCACAGGCCAGCACTCAGTCCACTGAGCCACACCAGCCAGGACTAAAACTTCTTATTGGCAGTGCACTAAAGCAAGGAAAGGAAAAAAAAAAGGTATACAGACCAGAAAAAAAGTAATAGAGCTGTCACTATTACAGGAGATACGATTACCTATAATTAAAATTCAGATTCTACTAAAAAATCTCTTAGAACTAGAGATTTTTGTGAATACAGCAATGTAACAGGTTATAATCGGCATATAATATTTAATTATATTTCTATACACTAGCAATGGACATGCAGATGCTGAAATTAAAAACACAATACTTGTATAATAGCTTAAAAGGAAAAAATACATAGGTAATATAGAGAGATTATTTATATAAAATTATATATCTTGTATGTATTATATATAATTTTACATGGGAAGGCAAAGGAACTAAATTAGATAAAGCAATTTTCTAAAAGCAGACTAAAGAGGGAGGAATCAGTCTACTCTGTTTCAAGACATTCAGCTACATTAATCAGGACTCTGTGGTATTGATGGAGGGGTAGACAAACAGATCAATGCAACAGAATAGAGAACCCAGGAATAGATCCACACAAATATGCTCAATAAATTTTTGACAAATGTACAAAAGCAATTCAATGGAAAAAAAACAGCCCATTCAACAATGGTACTACAAGAATTGGTCATCTGTAGGTTAAAAAAATTAACTCAAAAAGTTAACTTAAGATTTAAATGTAGAACTATAAAACTTTGAAAAAAAAAAAAAACTGACTTCTGGCCAAGATGGAAGCATAGGTAGATGCACTGTGCCTCCTCGCACAACCAAGATAGGGACAACAACAATATAGAAACAAAATAACGACCAGAACTGACAGAGAATTGAAGTGTATGGAAGTCGGACACCCAAGGATTTAAAAATAGACACGTTCATCCAGACTGGTAGGAGGGGCAGAGTCGGGCGGGTGAGGGTTGCGGA
>CM052548.1:31640881-31656834 GCA_028533065.1 Trachops cirrhosus | reverse complement strand
AAAGGAAATAGACTTTCAGCAAGTCCAGGAAGCTCAGAGAGTCCCAAAGAAGCTGGACCCAAGGAGGAACACTCCAAGGCACACCATAATTACATTAGCCAAGGTAAAAATGAAGGAGAGAATCCTAGAAGCAGCAAGAGAAAGGGGATAGTAACCTACAAAGGAGTTCTCAGCAGACTGTCAGCTGATTTCTCAAAAGAGACCTTACAGGCAAGAAGGGGATGGAAAGAAGTATCCCCAGTCATGAGAGACAAGGACTTACATCCCAGATTGCTCTATCCAGCAAAGCTTTCATTTAGAATGGAAGGGCAGATAAAGTACTTCTCAGATAAGGTCAAGTTAAAGGAATTCATCATCACCAAGCCCTTACTGTATGAAATGTTAAAGGGACTTACCTAAGAAAAAGAAGATAAAAAACATGTGTAGTAAAATGACAGCAAGCTCACAATTATTAACAACCACACCTGAAACAAAAACAAGAAGAAACTAAGCAAACAACTAGGACAGGAACAGAACCACAGAAATCGAGATCATATGGAGGGTTAGCAACAGGAGAGTGGGAGGAGGAGAGAGAGGGGAAAGGAATGAAGCATAAGTAGCATGGATGGTAGATAGAAAATAGGGGGAGGGCAAGAATGGTTGGGGAAATGTAGAAGCTAAAGAACTTATGACACATGGACATGAACTAAAGGGGGGGAATGTGGGTGGGAGAGGGTGTTCAGGGTGGAGGGGAATGAAGGGGGGATAATAGGGCAACTGTAATAGCATAATCAATAAAATATATTAAAAAAAAAGAACAACCAAAGGACTTTTAATTTGCTCCCTAAACATGTCCTGAGACTGTTCTAGGACCAGGGGGACAATAATAAGAGTTGGGATCTACAGAGCACATACCAGGCACTGAGTTGTGAGGTGGCCATATTTTACAGAAGAACACTGCAGCACAGAGAGATTAAGTGACCTGCCTAAGGCCACACAGCTGGTAGGAAACAGATCTGGGATTTGAACTGCAGAAGCAGACTCCAGAGTCTATTCTTGAAATCCCTGTCACAAGGAAATAACATTTATTTACATCTGTGCTCATCTTTACTTCCTGTAATTTTTCCAACTTAGAGGAAGAAATGGCAATGCAGTGTTTTGGGAACTGCATCACTTTCTCTGTGGAGATTCTTGGATTTAGCAAAGCCTGCAGACATCACACACTCCCTGCCATGCTCTTTGTTAGTGGTGTCGATAAGTAAAACATGATTTACCAAAGAAAGCTCACTCAAAATAGTATTCTTAGCATATGGCAAGGGGCCTCCCACTTGGCATTATGAATTCTTTGTTGGTTTCATCTCTTACTTCTTCTATAACTTTATATGCCTATTCCCACATTAACATTCATTTTCCCATCCAAATTATCCGAGCAAAGAAGTTGAAACCATTCCTCCATCCAAGACAATGACCACCATACTTCAGGGAAATCCAGCCATCATAATAACCCTTTGATATTTCTGTTGGGAAAATGGGCTGGGCATGATAATTATTCAGGTAATTTTTTTCCTCCCAGGAGAACAGGCGGTTATTCTGACAGCTTATTTAACTGTTACCGATAAAGTTTACGTTGTCAATTAATGGGAATACACCAGGTAATAGTCAGGAGCTCTCAGGGGATCATCTTAAAGCCGTTTCCAAATGTCCTTTATGGAAGCATATGGTCATATCCTCCACTTCATCACCAGGTCAATCAGCAGTTGCTCTTTAATATGGTATGTTCTTCATGCACCACTGCAATTTCCAAGCTCCATCACATTTGTTTTGTTCCCCTTGGTGCTTGAAACTCGCTTAAACCACTGATTATTGCCTTGCCACAAGCTCTGATCACTCTTCTGGATAGCAGGCATTCAGATGTCATCTTTAATTTGTGATATTAATATTGAACTCCATCACCGTTCAGTGGTTTTAGTGAGGTATTTACATATAGACTAGCAAAGTGTTTGAACAGTGCATTGGAAATTGTCTGTTCCTAATTGGAACCGTAAAGTTTACTACAGCATCTGCATGACATGGATATGATTTCTGGTTGTAAAGCAGCCTTGGAGGTTTGCTTCTAAAAACAAGTGTGACGTGTTTTCACAGCTCTGTATTTCCTCACCCGTTCAGACCGTGCGACTGGTGGTGACAGCGCTCTGACAACTGTCTTTCACAACCTCACATACTTGTGAGGAAGATGAACTATCTCAAAGACTTTTTACTGGGAATCACATTTAAAATTAATGAACTAATTAGTTAAGAAACGTATTACTTTATTATGGAAAGAGAAACCTTGCACCATAATGATAGCATGAAATGCATGAAATGTCCTTTTATTTTATGACATTAGAGAAAGGTGGACTTGGTAAGGAACATTTGGACGGCTGTTATTAATGATCTGATTTGAAGATCACCTCACCCTGTGAGGAAGATGGATATCAATCAGTACTTGAGAGGTTCAAACAGATGAAAGAGAGAAAAGAAAAGGGAACATCTTCCTACTTGTGTTGTTAGATGACCTTGTGCCCTGCTATGTTTAAATTGCTTACTTCCTATAACTCTATAAACTTCTGTGTTTTCATTTGCTAGATTAGATTGAAGTGTCAACTATATGTGATGAATGGCATTGGTAATATATGTTCATGTTCGTCTTTGCTCTTTCTGCTTTTATTTATATAGAGTCAGTATAATTTATTTCTCCAGAAAAAGCTTTCAGCGAAAAAGATTTTTTTAAAGTACAAATACTTTTTAACAGGGCTCTAGGGTTTGTGATGATCAAATCACTCATCTTTCTTTCTTGCTTGCTTTTTTTTTCTGCTTGCTTACTTTTCCTTTAAATCTAGCGACTAAGCAGAATAGCTCAATGGTTGTACCTAGACGGAATAAGAAGTTAACATTGTAGACAAGCCATTAGCTCAGTCTATGCATTTTTAGCTTAAGTTGCTAATAGTATAATGATCTGAAGAATTGTGCAATTATCTGGATAATTTAATTTAAAAATACCAGCCTGCGGGCTTCCCTGTTCAAACACTTTATACTTTCGTATAGCAGACCAAGCATTATACTGAGGATTTATTGCAGCTCTCACTGACTAGGAGGAATATGTTCTTTCCTTGGAAGATGTTGGGAAGGAATGCCTAGTAATCCTCAGGTTAAAATGGACTGTGCTGTTATTTATCTAATTAGCTGCTCACTCTGGGTTTTTACTTAAATAAAAATGCTGTGTTTAGGTTAATAGGCATACCTATCTATTTCAAAGTCTTCTGAGGGTTAATAGAAATAATGGGGGAGGGACAGGAAATAGAGGGGCAGAAATCACTAAGTCAGCATTGTCAAAATCTGAAAACTACCTAGCACAATATTTGTCAGGAAATGAGCAGCGGAAAAAAAATGGGGAAAATATAACAAATACAAAGCTAGATTGGCAGGAGTACCTAATTTGCTCCCCCCACCCTGTTTTCATTCCTCCCTCCCTCCCTCCCTTCCTTCCAATTTTTCCTTTTAAAAATATTCTATCCTGAACTGCATTCTTCCCTTATTTCTCTTGTCATTCTTTTTGCTACCCACAAATTTCTCCTCCTAATTGAAATCCAGGATCCTTTTATTATTTACCTAAAAGCTGTTGAAAAAAATAATAGATGTGATAGAACACCCAGGTTAAACCAGTTCAGTCACAGGCATAATGATATGCTTAATATAACTACTTCTGCTTCGCATATCCACTTGTCTCTGCTTTGCAGCCGTGATGATTGCCATGACCTACTGGCCTGGGGTCAGCCTGACCTGTGTTCTGAGTGCCCTGGGCTCTGGTCCTCACTTCTCTGGGACACTGTGCAATGAAACAGGATGACATGCATGCGTTTGGAAGACTTGGGACATATTTTTTGTAACTCCAGAAAGTCAAATAAGCTGAATTTTAAAAAATAAAGAGAATCTGAGTAGCAAATTACAATCCTGCATAACTGAACACCAGATATAAGCTCATGAATTTTTTAAAAATCAGAAATAAGCCTAATTTTATTTCTCATATACCTGTGGATAATGTGGGGTCAATAATTTTTAATTTGCATAGTATTGACAACACAGATGACTTTGGAAGTGAAATCAGCATTAGCCAGAACAGAAGAATGTGTTTATATGTGTTTTATTTTTAATGCAAAGGTTTCCAAATTATGTTATTAACATGCAGAATAAGTTGGTTCAAATTATACCTTTGTTTCTTTTTGTATAACTGACTTTACAATCAGTTGTTATAATTCCTGGTCATTTGGAAAAAGCGTATGTTAACATATGGGCTACCATAAAACTACAGTTCTAATTTTAAAAAACAAGATATTTCTATAAACACATAACAAATCTTTTGAGGGAGCTTAAACATTATAAATGTAGGAAAATGTTTATGGCCTTGGCTCTGAAATGAATATTATCATGTGGACCACAAGAAGACAAATTCATTTGATGTGAACCCCCCAAAAGGAGTTTATCTGCTGAGATGGACTCCCCATGGTCAACCGAGGGTCCAAATTTCATAAATAATGAGTCTAGTGGCCATTTGCTGAGAGGATCCTCACATTACTCTGCATACTGGGAAGAACCTGACTGAACCCCCATCTCCTTCTCTATGTCCTGCTGGTTTACACAGTCTCAGCAACTGTAGGGAAACCCCAGTTTCATCTTTCCACCAACAGACAAAGAACTGCCCTGTCCAATCACATTGGCACAATTTGGATACCTCATTTACATAAAGTGGACCTAACGGAGAACCTGGGTGGAAACTTTTGCCATGAAAGATGGCTTCCCCTTAGTTTTAGTTGAACACATTTAGGTTGCTATCCTGAATTTCTATCTCTGGGACCACAGCTCCTTCTTGCTCAAATAAGTGCCTTTTATTCTTTATTACAGTTTAAAATTGATTTTGGTTTGCAATCATATTATGGCCTGTAGATGTCTAATAAGCACCTCAAATTTAGTGGAATCTAAACTGAGCTCTTCATCGTTTATCTCCTCATACCCTGCCCCTAACTGCTTCTACTGCAGTGTCCTCATTTTACTCTTCATTCTTCCAATTGTTCAGACAAAACACTTCAGTCTACCTTGATCCTGTCTTTCTCTCACATCCCATGTCCAATCTTTCACCAAACGCCGTTCATTCTGTGTTTAAAATATATCCCAAATCTGACCACTTCTCACCATTTTCTTCACTGTCATTACTCTGTCCCCTAAATTTCCCTGAATGGGGAAGCATGGGCCAAGACAAACCATTCATATGGAAAAGCCACTGGAAACTGCTTGGATGGCCCTGAAATTTGGGTGGGAGAAGGCCTCAAGGAATCACCCAGATGGGAAAAACAATGTGAGCCAGGTTGATGGGGTCTCAGATATGGTACCCACCTGCCCGCTCTGTGGGTCTGTTGGGGGAGGGCTCAGAAAAGGAACAATGGCCTCTGCCAGCAATTCTATGTGGGAGAAAGCTGCCTCCTAGCTCTCACCCTGATGCTGGACAAATCAATTGCTCCCCATATGCATCTGGTGCCTTTCAAGCTGCTGTCTCAGCACAGGAGCTCAGAGGGAGTGAGTCTGAGTAAGTCTTTGCACAGGCACTTTAAAAGGATCTGCCTGAGGAGACAACTGTACCTGAACATCAATAAAAAAGAAAAAAAAAAACCCGAAAACCGGATCTGCCTGAGATTCCAGCAGTTTCTGTCTTCCACACCCTCAATCCCCACTGGTTTTTATGGCCAGAAGTTATGGAGATTTATCCTCCTGGATTAGTGAGGTTGTGGTCTGTTGGGCCTGCTTCCATGGGCCTGGACTGAAACACAGCTGAGTTTACAATATTATCTTTAGTTTTTGAGGTTTTATTCTTAAGGCATTTGATGCTGACTAGAATCTGATGTCCTAAGGGCTTAATGATTAAGGGGATGGATATGCAAGGGAAGAGGGAGGCAGGAGTCATGGTGATATTAGACTGGACAAGGCCAGTTTGAATGAAGAGGAAAGAAAGGAGGAAAGGTCATATGAAATAAATGAAGTTTCTGCATGGCTACATTACAGAACTGGTCATGTATAACAAGCAATCCATGCTGTGATATGATCATTTCAAAAAGAACAATCATAAATAGAACAGGCCAACAAATAAATAAATAAAGTTACAGTTAGATGCTTTCTAATAACAGGAACTTGCTTTGGCCTGGTGGGAAGTTGGAGAAGGTCTTGGGCATAGGGTAGGGGTGCAGCTCACGTGGTGGGGATTACAAAATCATCTGTATACCCGGTTCGGAGAAGAACACTTTCTAATCAGTTTCTGGGTTGACTAGATGGATGAGTCAATGAGGCCTGGGCTGTTTTTGTGTAGCTGTTGTGTATGGGAGTGGAGGGGGGCAGCAGTGGCAGGGCGGGGAGCACAGGGACATAAACAAAGGAGGTAGAAGACATGGTAAGTTGGCCTTAGCTCTCTCTTTTACCCTGAAGAGGGATGCCAGCCCCTTGGCCTGACCAGGGACTCACTTCAGGTATTGGACATAAGTAGGATGCTCAGATGTTCTCAGCCTGGGCCCATCTGTGTCACCCCTTCACAAACCATGGGCCCTACAAATTTTGGGTTCCACAAAATTCAAGTACACAAAAGGCCTAATACATTTCTACCCTAATGCTACACCTGTATAGAGTGGACCTACTCTTGTGACACCTCCTTTACTACCGTCTGAAGCAAGGAGTAAGGTAGACATCTTCTGGAACAAAGATAGAGAAAGAACCACTTCCTCTGCTGATAATGTAGGTAACCTTTTTCTGACCAATATGTTACTGAGGACGGTTTGACGTAAATTTTTATGCAGAAGGATCTTTTACTTTTGTTTTAGTTGATTTTCTAAAAACTTTTTATACAAGATCCACAAGAGGTTGCAAAGGAGTTTATGTGCATCCTCCACCCAGCTTCCCCAACAACAGCCCTTGTCATGGCCATAATATATTAGTAAAATAAAGAAATAGATACTGATATACAACTAATAACAGACAGAAGGGTCTTACTTTATAATGACAAAGGAAGAAATGTCACCTTAAATTACATGTTTTTGCCTAGGGTTTTAAACAAAGGGACTCTGAGCAGCATCTCTTTTCTACATTTCCTCTCTTATTGGAGAACTACCATTATTCATAGGTGGATGATTGAAAAGTGAGTTGTCAAATGTGCTTAAGTCTAATCACGTTATATTGTTGTGCTACTCCTTGGGTGTTCAGGTTTGGTTGGGCCCTGGATCTTTGCTGATCTCTGAGATGCTCATCTCTGTAACTTTCAAATCAATGCAGTCTCAAACTGCAGACTCCCAGTGCTCAGACACATAGGAGCAGCCACAGCAACCACATTTCCTGGGCTGATTGTTAGTAAGGAGACAGGCTGTGCTCTAGCTAATCGAGCTTCCATCTCTTTGAATCAGTCCCAGTTGTTTGTATGACTGCATGCAGCTTCATCATTTCTTTTCTTCTAGCCATCCATCTAGGGCTGTAATATTATTGCAATCTATATAATCCACAGATTTGATTTTCCATGTGAATTGGCTATTGATGGAAGTGGGTGATGAAATTATGCTTTCAGTGGGTCAGGCTCAGGCAGTATATATTCTCCTGTCTTCTTCACCTATGTATGGTATTTAAGTTTAATAGTTTCACATATATTCCATCCCCCACAATCTAAAAGCTTTCTTGCACCAGCTGTTTTGAACAACTCTTCTGGGACTTCATGGAGACTAATCAAAGACTAAAGGACACTCCCGAGGAGAAGCGGCAGCATATTTGTCTCCTGGAGGTTCCAACATCTTATTTGCCTTGAATGTAGCCATAAACTGATGCAGCTACACTGGATTCACCTAAAGGATGTGTGCAAAAGTAAGACTATTTCACCAGGTACCACAATATCTTGGGTCATGTTTCACTGTAATTTGACAAGTTTATGTTATGTGGAGGGAGGTTTGCATCACCTTTCTAAGTCTACATCTAACTTTTGCTGTTTTAAAAAAACCATGACTCAGAATCTAACTGCTGCTGACTTAAAAAAAACATTTAAAGAATGGTAAGGCAGCATTCAGAGAGACTATCACCATAGATGTAGGGATCACTGCAGTGGGGTCTTGCAGTGAAGAAGAGAAATTGACTCAACTCCAAGCACACCAAGAAAAATTAAGAATTTTGGGACAAGGAGCAGGGTGGGAGCCAGGGAATGGAAAATCACTAACAGGACACATCGCGGTGTATGGGAGTTTGGGCTAATCAACCTAGCAGGATTCTTGCTAAAGGCAGACCAGGGGGACCAGACATCACTTGGGAGATGGTGGAGAATAAGATTAGAGGTTGAGGCTGATTCATTATACAGGAGGAGTATTCCAGCTACATTAACTTCGAGAATTCTTGCTAAAAAATTGGACAATGTGGAGGTGAACATGAAAGTCTAAAAGTTGAGTCCTAGTTTAGAAAGTGTTCAGAGGAGCCTGATTTGTGTTTGGTCAAAAGAGAATTTTTGTTAATGTTTAAGGAGCAAAAAGATGCTTATTATTGCTAACCAAATAGGTAAGGTTTTTTTGGCAAGATACTCAAATTTTCTTTATCTGAGAAATTTTTGGTAAAAATGGAAGGGACAAGACACTTAACTTTTTTCCTGTTAAACTGAAAAAGAAGAGCAAATTGACTTCATCCTCAAACAGAGCTTCCCTTGGAACACTGTAGTAATTAGAGTAGAAATTACAGTCATCTCCCCAACCCCAGAATAGTATTATCTTCAGAGACTAAGAGATTTAGCAAGAACTAAGATTTTATAATGATGCTATTGTTAAGGGACAGACTCATGCATATATGGGGCCTTGGAAATGACCTCTCTTGTCAGTCTGAGGAGAGCCAATTTTTGCAAGCATGTATATATAACCTGAAAGAATTCGAAATTAATACATTGGTTTTTCAACCAGAGCAAAACACAAACTATGTGTATCTCAGGCAATTTAGGAAAGAATATTTATGACAGAAAGTGTGGAATCTACAGACAATGAAAAGATTTTCTGATGGCCATGTTTAAAAATTGGGATTCTAGATTGTAACCTTTTGTATCTTTGGGAAAAGACATGAAAAGGAAAAAAAAAGTTTAATATTACTTAGGGTTAATTTTAGTCCTGAATCTGTGACAATGACTAATGCTTTATGTGGTTTTGCTTTTAATTTTCGCCTTTCCCACCTGCCTCTGCCTGCTCCACTCTCAGAAGACAATCTTGCCTCCCAATTAATCACGAAAATTGAGGCCACGAGCCTGACCTTTCTTAAATCCTGACCTCACTGTCTACAAACTGTTTGCATTCACACCTACACTCAGTTTCCTTCCCCATCTCAGAAGTTCAGGTGTTTTCTCCTTTTTAAGGTCAAACCCTCCACCTGTCTCTTGAGCCAACCACTTACTTCCTCTTTCAGTACCTTGTTATTTCTTTCAGGACCTTCCTAAGATTCAAAATCTCTGCAGAATTTTCTATACTAATTTCTAATGGAAAAAATGTTCTCTCTTCCATTTTGGTTAGCATTTCCCCATCTATTATTCTATACAAGATTGCTTTTTAAATTCCCTTTCTTAGGGCCAAAGAAACAGTGAAGAGTGGCTAACATGCATACAAATGTTCACATCGAATTGATAACTTCTTTTTGAAACATTTAAATAAAATGTACAAATTTGGTACCTATAAAGTTAGCAATTAGAAACAATATTTCTACATTTGAAAAGCACAACTCAATTCAAATCCCTTACTGATTTAGGAGGCAGTTTTATCTTATTTAAACACCTGGTTTTTACAATAGGGCACATATGCTTTTATATTCTGGTGTTTTAATAATTTACACTAATTACACTGGACTAATTTCTTTATGAAATATTTTTAATGTGCACCTTTCATTTTTTATGACAAAAATTTGGTTGTTAATAAAATACAGCATCTATTTTTAAAAATTCTGCAGGAAAAGAAGTGAGCTTGTTATTTTCTCTAGCATCATGTTAAGTCTATACCAAATAAGCATTATAATGATTCCAAGCATAACCTTTTTTTCCCCTTTCCATGTTATTTGACTCAGGCATATTGGTGATATGACCATTAATGACAAATATTAATACCAGTGACTACAAATTAATATTAATGGAGTGTTTCACAAATTTCAAAGTGCATCACATTATCACATCATCCTTTCTGTGACAACATGAGTGGCATATTCTGCAGGTATCATTAGCTCCTTTCCACAGATAAGAAAACTGAGACTTATGAGTATTAAGTAACACACTGGAAAGAGACAAAATTGCATGTAAAACAGTGTCATTTAATATTTAAAACAGCAATTCAGCCCTGGCTGGTATTGCTCAATGGATTGAATGCCAGCCTGTGAACCAAAACGTCACAGGTTCGATTCCTGGTCAGGGCACATGCATAGGTTGCCAGCCAAATCCCCTGTTGGGGGCACGCGAGAGGCAACCAATCAATGTATCTCTCAAACATCAGTTTTCTCTACCTCTCTTTCTTCCTCCCTTCCCATGTCTCTTAAATGATCTTTTAAAAATTTAAAAAGAACAATCCCTCCCAGCAATTCAAGGCAATCATTTTGTTTGACATCAATATACATAAGTACAAATAAATATTTTTGTAGGGGTTTGAGGTGGTAAAACTATTTCTGGTATAAATCAAATGTTAAATATTCTTCTTCATTTTCACATTTCTTTGTAAGTGTGATATATAATAAATTTCTCATATAATTTTTATTAGTTATTTTCTTCCCAATATTTACTTTGTGCTGTTTTTTTAGTATTTCCCCCAATACACAGTCAGGGTTTCAAAAGGCTCTAAGATTTTCTGTTCTAGTTTTTTGTTTACTGCATCTCCTTGAAACTACTAGATGAGAAACTCTGTCCTCAGTATATCCCTGATTGCCAGTGACTAATTTCCTAGTTTTCAGTTACAATGAGACTGTGGTTTTTCAGAACCATTTCTTCAGAGAATTATATTCTGAACCACAGCATCTATTTAACTTTCCTATCTACACATTTGAACATGAAAGCTACAAATTCATTTATGCTTTAGATCGTATTACTGCTTTTTGCACATCATTCCTGAGTTTTCTCTCTCATGCCCTTGCTGCCTCCTAGGGAGAGCTAGTATTCCATCATCTTATGTTTTCATAATATTTGTGAGCAGACCTTTTATTCAATTCTCAGCTTTAGCTTTCTTTCTCATTGTGTAATGTCTTTGAAGTTTAGTCTGTAAACTTTGTCATCCTCTCTCTCACCTCTGTATTTTGTGCCTCTGATACTCGTTATTCTTATCTCTGATTACTTTTCTCAGGTCCTATTCTCTCACAGTGGCCCCTTTCCACTCCTGGGGCACCTACTGTTAGATATTCACAGAACCCTGGGATAGCCAGTAATTGCTTTCTGAACACTTGTCATTTTTTTTCCTATTTGCTCTCTTATCCTTCTGTAATATACTCAACATGGATTCCATTTTTTTCAAATTGTTTTTCTCTTTTTTCAGAATAACTTACGCTAGTCATTAAAATTATTTGAAATAAATATACCATCTCTATAGCTCAGGCCCAACATGTAGACTTTAATAGTCTTCTTTTTGTATTAAAAAATGTCTCCACATTCCTTATTCTAATATGGTTGCTTGTTAGGTGTGCTGAAAACATTTAAACCTAATTTACTCAGATTAATTTTTGATAATGGATCAAAGATAGTCCTTTGATCAAGGACTTCCAGTCAAGATGGTGGCATAGGTAAAAACACTTGTCTCCTTGCACAAACATATCAAGATTACAACTCAACTACAGAACAACTGTTATTCAGAACCTCCAGAAATCAAGTGAATGGAAGTACTGTAAGTATGGAATTAAAGAAGAAACCGTATCAACTGGTAGGAAGGGCAGAGATGTGGAATGAGCTAGTCCCACACACACAGGTGGCAGATAAAAATCAAGAGAGATATCTCAGGAGCAAGGGGTCCAAACCCCATGGCAGGCCCCTCAGCCCAAGATTCTAGTGCCAGGAAGATAAGCCTCTATAATTTCCAGCTGTAAAAACCAGCAGAGATTGAGGCTGTGGAAGACAGACCGCTGGACTCCTTGGTAGTTCCCCTTAAAGAGCCTGAACACAGACTTAAACGGACTCACACTCTCTGAGCTCCAGTGTGGTGACAGCAAATTGGAAAGCATCAGACATACAGGGAAGAACTGAATTGTCCAGCATCAGGGCAAGAGGTAGGGGGCAGCTTTCTCCCATACAGAAGTGCTGGCAGAGGCCATTGTTTCTTTTCCAAGCCTTCCTCCAACTGTGCCAGCAGGCAGGTGCCATATCTGAGACTCCATCAACCTGGTTCACACTGTTTGCCCCAATCTGGTGATTCCCCGAGGCCCTGTGCTACCCACTTTCAGGTCCACTCAAGCTGTCCAGTGACTTTTCCATATGAATGGCTTGTCTCAGCACATGCTTCAGATTTTCCTAAATTCTCTCAAACAAGCAGTATCTGGCATCAGTGAGTCCCCTACTTCATGCTGAGTGGTCCCAGGCCTGGCACTAGCAGCACCAGCTTTGGTACTCATCTGGGTACCTCCAAGCCCAGAACAAGTAGTCAGCATCAGCAGATCACTTTGTAGCTTATGCTTGGTGGCCCCAGACAGAACACAATTGTGGCTGACCTTGGCCTGCACCTCCCAAGAGGCTCAAAGACAGCCTACCCAGTGAATAGCTTCAGACCACATCAGTGTACCACCACACAACCACCTCCACAAGCAACAAACAAACTCAAAGGTCAGACTCAGAAGGCACCAGAACCCTGCTGAAATAAGTCCTGTGTGTGGAATAGGCCCCTGCACAGCTGATCCTCCACAGTGGTTGGAGATTGGTGGTTGGTGGTCAGTAGTCATAGCCAGTTCTTGCTGCTGATCAGCCAGGGTAAATTCCCATTGATGTACCAAAAACAATCAAGGCTCAACTACAAGAGGAGGGTGTACACAGCTTACCTGGTGCATACACCTTGAATACCAAGCTTGAGTGAGAGGGAGGCTGTGCTACTGGACCCTATAGGACACTTAGTACATTAATTCACTCTACCAAGCTAGGGAGATGTAGCAGCTCCCTACATAGAAACACAGATTTACATGAACTCACTCTCTCTGAGCTCCAGTGTGGGGGCAGCCGAAGTAAGGAGACAAAGAAACATGTTCCAAGTAAAAGAACAGAAAAAAACTCCAGAAAAAGAACTAAACAAAAAGGAGGCAGGCAATCTACTACGTACACAGTTAAAAACACTAGTCATAAGGATGCTCAGTGAACTTAGCAGTACCTCAACAATATAAAAATGATCCAGTCAGAAATGAAGGATACACTAACTGAAATAAAGAACAACTTACAGGGAATCAACAGTAGAGTGGATGAAGCTGAGAATCAAGTCAGTGATTTGGAACATAAGAACGTAAAACACACCCAATCAGCACAGCAGGAAGAAAAAGAATCCAAAAAATGTGATGGTGTAAGTAGCCTCTGGGACAATTTCAAGCATACCAACATTTGCAACATGAGGGTGCCAAAAGGGGAAGAGAGAGAGAGCAAGAAATTGAAAACCTATTTGAAAAATAATGACAGAAAACTTCCCTAACTTGGTGAAGGATATAGACATACAAGTCCAGGAAGCACAGACAGTCCCAAACAAGATGAATCCAAAGAGCCTGAAATGTAAAGGGTTAAAGACAAAGAGAAATTCTTAAAAGTAGCAAGAGAAAAGCAGTTAGTTACTTAAAATGGAGCTCCCATAAGACTGTCAGTTAATTTCTCAAAAGAAACTTTATAGGCTAGACAGGATTGCCAAGAAATATTTAAAGTGATGAAAAGCAAGGGCCTACAACTAAGATTACTCTACCCAGCAAAGCTATAATGTAGAATTGATGGATAGATAGTTTTCCAGACAAGAAAAAAATTAAAGGAGTTCATCACCACTAATCCAGTATTATATGAAGTGTTAAAGCACCTTCTTCAAAAGAAGATCAAAACTATGAACAATAAAATGGCAATAAATACATATCTATCAACAATTGAATCTAAAACCAAACAAAACCAACAAGCAGAATAGAAACAGAATCATAGACACATAGAATGCTTTGATGTTTGACAGATGGTAGGGGGCTCAGGAGGATGGGTAAAAACACTGAAGGATTAGGAAGTACAAATTGGTTGTCGCAGAGTACTCATGGGAATGTAAAGTACAGTACAGTGAATGTAGTAGCCAAAGAACATTCACATATGCATGACCCATGGACATGGACAACAGTCGGTGATTGTCTGAGGGAGTGGTGGTGGGGGCGCTGGATGAAAAGGGACTAAGGGGAAAAAATTGGGACGATTTAATAGCATAAACAATAAAATATAATTTAAATTAGAAAAGACAGACTGAAAGTATTTTACATTAATTTCTGAAAATGGGCTGCTGAGGCAAAACTCTAAATAATATTGAGTGATCATATTTAAACTGAATTAGAGCATACATTTGATAATAATTATATAATTTAATAAGCTATAAGTTATCTATTATCAACCAACATAATTGAATTAGGACCTTTACCGGGTAATAGGTTGAATAATATAAATAAGAAAACATATCTACTATTTACATTTCACTCATTTAAAAACTTCTATGTTCACTATAGACAGGGCTTGCTTTCATTGAGTATGTCTTTCTATAGAAGTTTTTGTTCCTGATATATTTGCTATTGAGCTCCCTTTTCTTCTGTTTCCTAATCTTATCAAACGTTCATTTACATCAAAGCCTGACTGTCCAGTGTTTCCTGCCCATAGTTTTCTGACCTATAACTGAAGTTTCAGTGACTTTGAGTTTTCATTCCTTGATGTTTTTTCTGCAAGTTCCCTTTCTTTTATCTTTCCTCCCTCCCTTCCTTCCTTCCCTTTCCTTTTTCCTCCCTTCCTTATACTTTCTTCTTTCTTTTTGAGGTGAAATTCACACAACATAAAATTAACTCTTTTTAAAGTGAATAGTTCAGTGGCATTTAGAAGATTCACAATGTTTTGAAACCACCACTCCTATCTAACTCTAAAACATTTTTATGACCTTGTACCCATGAAGAAGTTGCTCCCCACTCCCAGTCCCTGGCAACCACCAGTCTGCATCTGTCTTTATGAATTTACTTCTGGATATTTTACATATATGGAATCATACAATATATAACCTTTTTAATCTCTAACTTCTTTAATTTAGCATGTTTTCAAGGATTCCCAATGTTGTAGCATGTATCAGTACTTTATTCTTTTTTATAACTGAATAATATTTCATTGTATTTATATGTTACAGATTGTTTATCCATTTGTCCACTGATGGATATTTTGGCTGTTTATATATTTGCACTGTTAGATATAGTGCTGATATGAAAATATATATACATCCATTCATTGTAGTACTTCTTTTTAATTCTTTTTTTTTTGAGAGGGCAAAAGATGTTTTTTATTTTTTTTCATTTTTTAATATATTTTATTGATTATGCTATTACAGTTATCCTATTATTCTCCCTTAATTCCCCTCCACCCTAAACCCTCTCTCCCACCCACATTCCCCCCTTAGTTCATGTCCATGTGTCATAAGTTCTTTAGCTTCTACATTTCCCCAACTATTCTTGACCTCCCCCTGTCTATTTTCTACCTACCATCTATGCTACTTATTCTTCATAACTTTCCCTCCTCTCTCCTCCTCCCACTCCCCTGTTGCTAACCCTCCATGTGATCTCCATTTCTGTGGTTTTGTTCCTGTTCTAGCTGTTTGCTTAGTTTCTTCTTGTTTTGGTTCCAGGTGTGGTTGTTAATAATTGTGAGCTTGCTGTCATTTTACTGTGCATGTTTTTTATCTTCTTTTTCTTAGATAAGTCTCTTT
>CM052548.1:31607459-31640381 GCA_028533065.1 Trachops cirrhosus | reverse complement strand
TTCATTGTAGCTGCCCTGTAGTTTCTGGTAACTCATTGAGAGTTTGTGGAACTTCCTGATAATCATTGCTTTGAACTCAGAATCTGATAGTTGAGTTGCCTCTATTTCATTTAGCATTCTTTCTGAGACTTCCTCCTTTCCCTTCATTTGGGGTTGTTTCTTTGTCTTCTCATTGTTCGTGAGACTCTTCTTGCTAGCCTCAGCTTCTTAAATTGATCTGTTCTGGATCCCTGGGTTTGTGGTGTGTACTTCTGTGGTAGAGTACCTGTGAGATTCAGGGTTATAGTCTCCTTGTGGTATTCAGGTGTTCACAGCTTCCACCTACTCTTCTTTATAATCAGTTGGAGAGGTAAGGCAAAATGGCTTAAGAGAGCAAGAGAGTATCCTATGACATTTACAGTAGCAGCAAGTAGAGAAGAGATAGGAGATCCTTTGGCTGTGTGTAGTGTTAACTGTGATCTTCCACCCCACTAGCCACTTTTTAGAAAGGATTGAAAGAAGATAAGACTCTTGTTGGGAAGGAAAGAATTATGAGTTGGATCTATAAAACAATGAGTTTGTGGTAGGTTAGATTCTGAGGTAGGGTGAGAGTAAAGAGTAGTAATAGGTGTAGTATGTGAGAGAATAAAGTTAACCACTATAGTAGTAGAATTCAGGAAACTGAGAAGTGGGCTAAGCTCTGGGAGGGATGTTGTGTTGTATTTACAATTGTATGGAATAGCTATTATTTACAGTAATATGAGAGCAACAATCATATGACAGAATCTATGTGGATAACAAGAATAGGAAGTATGGAGGCTTGAGAAGTGTACTAGTGGAACACAAATGAAGGACAGTTGATTAGCTATACACTATGAATGAGATAACAGGGGAAACCTATTAAATGATACATGATAACTAGCCAAGAAGACTATACAGAAAGAAGAGGGATACTAAGATACTATTGCAATAAAAAGTGTAAGCATAGTGAAATAATAATACAGATATGCTATTACTTGCAAGTTCAAAAAAAGAAGGAAAAAATCAGAAGGTAGAAGGAAGAGATAAATTTGGAAAGAAAGGGAGAAGGATCAACACTAGAAAGAAATAGATGCATAAGGAATTGAATGATATAACAATAATATGAATTAAAAAATAAAAAGTTACTTAATAAAAAAAAATCAAGAAAAAAAAAGAAAAACAACAACAGCAACAAAAACCCTATTGTTGGTTTCAAACTGGCCAAACCAGTTTTCCTGGTTTTGCTGGCTGCAGCAGACTTAGGGGGGAATGCTGTGGCTTTTTTCCCTTCCTGTTCAGGGCTCCCGCACTGTCCCCAGGTCCAGCTGCGAGCGCCCAATGCTCCTGGAAGGGCCCTGGGCACTGGATCTGTGCCTCCCAAGCCCTCCCTCCAGTTCCCACTATGGAGAGCCCACGCCCCTTCTAGGTTCACGGGTGTGCACTCTGTGGATTCTGAGTAGCCCGCACTTTCCCCGAATTCACAGCCTGGGCACCGGGGACCCCACAGAATGCCCACGCTTCTTCCATGCCCACGGCTGTGGGCCTCTGGCCTTCCACCAGAAATCACTCTCTCCCGTTTGGGGTGCCCACGCAAGACCCGGCCATCTTTGGCCCCACTGGCTAGGCCGTGATCTCCCCCAAAGCCCGCTCCACGGTCCCCCGGATCAGCACTGCTCAGTCCTTGTTTGGCCAGGGAGGGAGCGGTTGACCCAGCTCTCCCACCCTGAGAGCCCTGCAGCAGACCCAGGAGCTCCAGGGCTGTGGCTGCAACCTCCCTGCTCCCCGAGCTGATCCCTGGGCCATTATTATCCTGAAGTAGTCTCCTTACCATCTGGTCTTTCAATGTCCACTACAATTTTTGATCTTCTGTTTTCATGTATCTAGTCAATAACATTTTAAAGAGGTTCTTGCTCTTGAACTTTCTAGCCTAGAATTACCAAAAATGAAAGTGCTGACAAGGAAATTAGCAATGAGAAAACTCCAAGGTCAAAAAATCTGTGGAAGGAAAAATCAGCACAACTGTAATACCATAATCAATAAAATTTAATTAAAAAAAAAAAGAAAAAATTCTCTGGAATATTGCCAGGGCAATATTTTAAATAAATAATGTACAAAACTAAAAAGTTTTTTTAAAAAATAAAATATATGCTAGAAGAAAGCAGAAAGAATTAATTAATCCATAAGGAAAATAAATTAAAACTGGCAACAATAAATAGGCAAAACAAAAATATGATTGATATGTAAGATCTTTAAAGAGCCAGTGAGGTAGGCAAATATTATACAAGTCTAACCAATGAAAAGAGAGAGAGAGGTGAACTCCATCATATTCATAAAGAAGGGCTATGACTACATACAGAAAAAAAAATCTTTAAATAACAGTAGAATTTCCCTTGCAATAGCATGGATGGACCTGGACAACTTTATACTTAAGTGCAGTAATCCAATCAGAGAAAGACAAATACCATATGATTTTGCTCTTATGTGGAATCTAATGAACAAACTGACACAAGCAAAACAGAGATTCATTCATAGAGAGCAGGATGACAGATAAAGTGGAGGGAGGGTGGGAGTAGAGGGATTGAGCAAAAAGGAAAAAGGACTCATGGACATGGACACCAGTGTGGTGACTGCAGAGGAGAGGAAGGTATAAGGGCACTATGTAGTAATGGAAAAAAATGCAATAAATAAATGATGATAATAAAATTCTAAATACAACTATCCAATTAGATACCAAAATGAGAAAAGAGAGCCCATTCAAAAATTATGTATTATATATCAAAGAGCAATGAAGAGTTATTATGTATATATGACCTAGGAATAAGTTTAATAAGAATGGGAAATAAAAAGAAAGCACGGTGTTTTTAAAATGACTTGAAAAATGAGAAATATATTGTGCTCCTGAATAGGAAGACTGCATGTTATAAATGTGGCAATTCTATAATTAAATTTATACAATTTTGAGCAAAATTCCATTTGTAGTTGTAAAGCAGATTAATAAATTAAAAAAGTAGAAAAATATGGTCATGGGGAGTTACCCAGCCAGATATTAAATAGATAAATATAAAGACAGTAATACTAACATTACTAGAAATGGTAATGAAGTTTACCACATGCCAGCAATCATGTTGAGTATTTTACCATTATCTCATCTCATTCTTGCCACAACTCTTTGAGGCAGATACTACTATTATCTCATTTTCGTGGAGAAAGAGCATAAGCTTTCGACACATTAGATGACATGTAAATAAGAGAATCAGCTTGGTTTTAACCCATGCTGTCTGTACTCAAGACCATCCTTTTAATCACCACATACACCATATTAAGTTCACATTGCTGGTGAAAGAGTGGACTTATGAATTGGGACAATTGGCTTATCATTTGAAAGAGAGTGAAGTTGAATCCTTACTTCCCACATGACAGTGAAGCAAGTTTCAGGGGAATTAAACAAAAACAATTTGTCAATGAAAAAATACCAGAGAACAATCAATATTCATATAATGTTTGGGAAGGAAAAATATTTCTAAGCATAACTAAAGTCAGTAACATTAAATTTTAAATTTTTAAATAATATATAAATAAATAATACTAGAGCTCATTAACAAATTTAAAGTATAAATGACAAAATAACATAGACAAAAGTTAATATCTTAATGTAAAAAGATATTTCAAATCAACACATAAAAGATAAAATACCTCAGTTTTGTAAACTTAGGTGCTTCTTAGAAACAGCTCAATCCATTTAGGATGGGGGCAAGGTTGGTTGATGACTTGGTGTGGAAGAATGGAGAGCTGTGGTAAAATACACCACAGAGATGTATGGGTTGCAGGGGATTTAAGGGGTTTTAAAATTATTCAGAGAAGATCCAGGGAGTAGAATTATTCCTTCTATTAATCACTAAATACTCTGTAGTCTTTAAAAGGTGCTAAGAGCACATGGTAAACAACACACAGAACATAAGTTCCAATTATGGGAAAATAAATTAAGGAGGGAGGGAGAGAGAGAGAGAGAGGGAACGAATGTGCTAAAAATTAAAACTAGGTAAGCTGATGATGACAGGTCATGGAAAACTCCTCTGAGGAGGTGAAACTTAAACTAAATCTGAATGACAAGAAGCAAGATGATGCTGTGGCAAGAAGTGATTGCACAGAGAGAGCACAGTGGATTGACCTCCTGGGAAGGTAATGCAGTGATCTAGATAAGAGATGATGGTGTCTTGGGTTAGAGTGGTAATGGAGATAGTGAGTGGACATAGAGTATGTCTTGGAGGTGCATTGATAATTCTTGTTGATTTGGAAGACAAGGTAATGGTCAGAATTAGGAATTAGGCCCATATTTTTCATGCTGCCAACTAGGTCTGGGCTAATTATAAGGTATTGTTTATTCAGATGGAAACAAATGTGAGGGAAGTAGATAGCTCAATTTAGGGGATGGGTAGAATGTCAGAATCACAAATTAGCTCCAGCATGGTAGGTCTGATTCCAAAGACATCTAAGGGAGATGTCAAATAGGCAAAAATGAGATGATGGACTCAGAGATACAGAGATTTGAGTTCCATTATCATATAAGTGGTATTTAGCCCTAAAGTCTAGGTAAGAACCTCTAGGGCAAGAGTGTAGATAGGAAAGAGAAGGGTACCCAGGAAAGAAACCTAGAGAACTCAACATTTAGAGCAGTTGAGAAGAGCCACTCATGAAGACTTAGAAGAAATAGTTGGTGAAATATGGAAAATCTGGAGAACGTGGTGTCATAGAAGTCAAGAGAAAAATTCCAAAGATGATAAAGTTGTCAATGGGTAAACTAAGTGCTTGACTGTTTTGACTGTTACTGAGAGGTCAAGTATGAGAAGAACAGAAAAGTGACAATTAGCTTTAGCAACAAGAAGTTATTCATGCTCTTGACAAGGGCAGTTTCAGGGCAGTGGAGGGAGCAGAAGCACAACCTGTAGTTCCTTTCCTCTCAGTTTCGTTGTGAAGGAAGGAAACCTCAGTTTCTGAGGAAGGTTTTGATGGGCTTATCGGGAGGAACTTGCCCATCTCCTGTGATCACTGTAACAGGAAGGTGAGGTGGTATAAATATCACCTTAGGCTGAGTGCTCATGCCTGAATCCAACACTGTGTCCAGGAAGTCATTTCCACTGAGCAATTGAGCAGGAGTCCACAGCAAGATACCTCCTGGCACCCCAACACACAAAGGTGTAAAAACATTTCTCTATTTATGAAACAAGTTAGGAGGAGCACATGTTTGGGCATTATATAATTACAGCCAAGGTTGAGACTCAGTCTCAATCTTGTAGTGTTGGGAACCACCCTGCCTGGTTTCAGAATCTGTAACCCCCCAGTGCTAACACTGAGTAAAAAGCCACTAAGGAGATGCAGCCCCAGCAGGAGCACAGCCTCTGCCCTCTTGGCCCCTGAAGGATGGCTGGGTAGTCAACAATGGGTAAGATTCCTCAAGGGAGGGACAACCTAAGACAGGCACAGTCATGAAGTGGCCCTCAGGGATGGACTTGGAGGACTATAGAAAAGGGGTGATGAACCTTCACCCCTTTGTCATAGCCTGAGTCCTCATTCTATCTGTAAAAGGTCTTTTAATCTCTTGGATGCCCGAATCCCCCACCTGATTCAGGCCTGAAACAATGCCAGAGGTTGGTGCAGCCTTGTGCCAGAATGGGTGGGGGCAATCAGACCTAAGAAAGAATGCATAAAATCTTGTGAAAACTGCTTTGCAAAGAATACCCTCAATTTAAATGATAAGGGTTCCAACATAAAATGAGTTTGTTTCCCAAAGCTTTATGGCCCTTTGACATCACTCTATCCATCTGACCCTGACCCAGAATAAGCCCTTACAGTTCTTTGAATGTTATCTATATTCCTTGATCATTATGACCTGACAATGATTGATGAACTTTACATATATGCCCTGTATTCCTGTGCTAACTAAACCCAATAAAAGCCCATTGAGAAACAGGCTCAAGGCCCTTCTCCTCTGAGAGACTGGCTACCTTTCCTCCCCAAGCAGATCATGTCTTGGTAGACTTATTCTCATCTGTGGCAGCCTGGGGGAGCTCTGCTGGACAAAGCTCCCCCACATTGTAGGGTACAAATACATTATAAATGACAACACAGAAAGTACTAAGTACTTAACATTTTTGACTCATCCTCTCTTTGCAGGAATGGTTTTCTCCCATTATCTTTAATCTAAGTCAACTTAATTTGATTTACTAATCATATCACAAGCATATGTAATTCTTATTTTGGGGTATCACCCTTTAATATATTGTAAGTCATGTGTTTCAGTGTCGTGAGTTATAAAATCAAGATAATAGGATGATTAATGTGAATAAAATAAGTATAAATTTTAACAGTCCTATGGGGAATGGAAGTATTTCTCTAAATTATATCCTAAATTATATGCTTAACTGATTTAATCATAACACATTTAACCTGCTTTAAGTGAGTTAAGATCACTTTTTTGTTTTGTTTTAAAGTTAGATAGATTTGTTAGAGAAGTTAACGTAGTGAAATAAAAGTGATTGTATTAGCCAATCTATACAAAATGTAACTCTTATGTCTGTACCTTATAAATGTTAATTCTGTTTTACCAGTGAATCATAATTCTACTTAGCAACACTCCCCTTGTTCCATTAGCAACTTCTAAGAGAAGACATATTTAAGTGATTACTAGTAAATTGTTTTAAGCTGAATACAGTGTTTAAAACAGTTATTGCTTATATTTATAAAAACTCACAGTAAAGAAAGTTAAAAACACAGATGTGGCACATAGATTCTTAAAATTTTTTGTCTACCATCTATTGGGCTCAAGAACTAAGTGACAGTGGGGGGAAGGTAGGAATGAAGAGACATGAAGCCACGTGATGGAACAAGAGTTTTGATTTCCCAAATACTGAGTGTTGTACTGACATACAGTCATTGTGCAGAATAGTTAATCTTATACTGTGGATCTAAATGGGAAAAGTCTACTTACCTTCTGCAGATGATTGAATCATAGCTGAGAGATAAAATCACAAATTGGGCAAATAACCATAGTCATCCTAGTTGTTTGTGAAAAACCTCACAACTCTGTCCTTACCCACAGATGCAAGTGCAATCTTCTGCTTACTCACAGGTTCCCACCACTGTGTACTTGCTTGCATGGTGGCCACTCTCCATACTCTGCCTCCACAAATATTCCCTCATCCTTCAGGGCACCATGGCAGATCCATTAATTTATATTCTGTTCTTGCTCTTTGCTTTGCTCTGTAGACCCAAATCAACTCACTTGGGCCTCAGATCTTGATTGGAACCTGGCTTGGGTCAATAAATATTTGTTTAATCATATTTACTTTTAATAGTTTTCATTCAAAGATAATGATTTAGTGTTTACAATGTCATTGTTGATGTCATTAGTTTTGCTGATTGACTAACTAGTTGACCTCTTTGTTTTGTCTTCTTCCTGTGCAAACCAGACATAATAATATCATCTATCCCACAGGGTTATTATTGGAGATAAGTTAAGTACTTCATAAGGCATCTGCCATTTATTAAGTAGTTAATAAACAAATGTATTTATAGAGAACTCCAGTAGATGTCCAAGGATTATCTTCTTGCAATTGCTTTATTTATCTTAGTTGCTAGTAATTACTATTATTCTGCTTTTAACTGATTTACCCAATGTGGAAGAAAACTTACTGGTCTATAATTCTCAGAGTTAGCATATGATCTTCCTTATGGATATAACAACAAATACTTGTTGAGCATTTATTGTGTACTAGGCTCTGTTAATGTGCTCTTGTTGAATTAACTTTTTTGAGCTTGTAAACACCTGTGAAGTAGGCTGTGTTATTTGTCACCATCCTCATTTCAAGGGTGAGGATTTAAGAATTACTGAGTTTGAATAAAATGCCCAGCTAGTTAGAGACAGGAGTCAAGATTTGAACCTAGGCAATCTAAGTCCACTGCCCATTCACTTAATTATCAAGTTAAACTCACTCCTGAAGACAGTGTTTACCCTGGCATCTGACTAGTTCCTCATTCTTTCTTTTTTTACATACAGAAAAATTAGCATTTGCTGAATGTCTATTATGTGCCAGGTAATAAGGCATTATGCCTACCCTCAGGCTCACAGTGGCTAAGAGCAACAAGTTACAGATTCTGAACTACCATAACTTAACGACTAATAACGACAACATGTAGTTGACAATATCTGATGGAGTGCCAGCTCTCAAAGGGCACTATGGACTGCAGCAAACAACTCATTAATCTCTGTCTATTCTCTCTGTACATGTTTTATACTGCTATTAATAAGGGCCTATCTAGTCAGGTTCTTATCTTTCAATATTTTAAAAACATACTGATATTTTCAATTTTATTTTGAGATAGTTGTAGATTCACATACAGTCGTAAAAAGTAATATATAGAGATCCCATATACTCTTTACCCGGTTTTTCCTATGCTACCATCTTGAAAACAATAGTACAATATCACAAGGACATTAACACATCAACACTGAGCAATCCATTAACTTATTCAGATTTGTTTTACTGGTACTCGTGTGTGTGTATGTTTCTATACATCACTCATATATTAAACTAAGGTTAGCCCTGTACATTTTTCCCTCACATAATTTTATTTTCAGCTTATCTCCCCCTTGAGTAATCCTTACATTTTTAAAAGAAATGGTCTATTTTTTCTGTGATAGAGTCTTTGACATTGCATTATTTTAAACATTGTAATCAACCATAAAGAATATTTTTCTTCCAGAAATCTGGTCTTTTTAATTAATGCCATACATTTTTTTTGAGTTTCTGGTAACTTATTTTTAAATTAACTGGAGAGAATCTGTGGCTAATTTTTAAAATTAATCCATGATTTTTCTCCTGATAAATGCACTTATTTTATTAAATTTCTAAAGTGAAACATATATGCTATAATTTTTAGGTTTTTCTCCTAAGTTAAGTCACATTATGATAACTCATATAATAATGCTACACTCTCAGGTTTTCTATAGATAGAAATTCTATTCTTACTTCCATATCTAATATTATTTTTTTCTGGGTGCTTATATTGCCTATTCTAAAAATCAGAGCCTTGAATAATTTATCCTACATAAAAACTTGTCCTCAAAATATCCACATTAGGTATTGTCAGCCTAAGTGTTTTATAGTACTTCCACTTTTTTGAGTCCTCTATAGTTTGCAGCTTCGCCTGTATGTTATGTAAGAGCCATGTGGGGTTCTGCTGCCCACCACCCATAAATTCCAGAGGCAGAGGTTTGGTGAAAAAGGAAAGGAGTCTTTTATTTAATGGCCATCCAATTTTGGAAGAATAGTGGGCTTCTGCCTTAAAGCTCATTCCCTTTAAAATACCCAAAGACAAATACCCCCTCCACCTTTTGCGAGATCAGTTCAAGGCTATACCTGGAATTCCTTCTCCCATTTAAAAATACCATCCTTTGGGACATGCAGGTGGCTATAGCAGGATCATCCAGGGGGCTTAGCAGGTTCGTGGTTACAGTCCAGCTTCAGGTATCTTTTGGAGTCTGTGCACACCGGTGTCCTATGCACTGCACGCAGCCCTTTCCTCTGGCTACTGCATGCTGGCCCAGTGCCCATGCCCTTGTCTCTCCAGCTCTTGGCTTACTGGCAAATCCATGCGCCTGGCCCGGTGGGACTGTGCAGTGCAGCACCAGTCACCAGCGCTGCCACTGCTCTTCACAAGGGGAACAGTGCAGGGTTTGTTGCTTGGTCACACAGTCTCCAGCATCCGCCAGCCTGGAATGCTTGGGCCCCCCACCTCCTACATGTGAGCAAGGGGAAGAAAATAGGGTGAGTTTCCACATGCCCTCTGTTTAAATCTTCCACCCAAAACCCTGCACTCTGTGGAAGCACCCAACTATTCTAGCCAATTCCGTGGGCTAGAGTTTTGCGTGTCAGCCTGCGCAGTGTCTCTGCCCCTCTTCCTGCCACCATGATGTGGAAGTGGGTAGGAGGATTTCTAGCTGGGCACAAGGAAGCAGCATCTCTGCCCAGGGCAGGGAGTCACACACTAGTTTGTTTACCCTCACTTGAAAGTATGTCATGCCCCCACTGTGGCTTCAATCCTCTGCCTTCTGGTTTCCTGTAAACCTTCCCACACTTTGAAGAGTTCAGCCTTTCATGCCACCTTGGGTTCCCTCCCCTGTGCCCAGGAATTTGGCCAGATCTCCCTTGTTACATATATATCCCTTTGGTTTTTCTCTTTCTACTCAGCTTTTGAGATAAAGGTGAAAGCAAAATTATTATGTTCACTTGCAATTTAATGTATTATAATAATTATATTACTTTGAATGCTAATCTCTCCATTTTGTTTTTAGAATCTATTTTCTGTTAAGTAGGTAATGTTAGTTCCATCATCTGATACAAAGAGGTAGGAACCTCAAATCTCTTGATTCTGCAAACAACTTCCTTCCACACAGTTACCGGGACATCAAGATCACATAACATATGTTCCCTACCTGGCAGAGACTACAAATGAGCAGCCTGTAAACCACATCCAATTCCCACTTATGTTTTGCTTGACCTACATGGAATCAGTCAAAATAGGTTTTTTTTAAGTTGCAATTAATAGAGAAAACTTTAAAAATCATGAGATTTCACATAAAAAATCCAGATTTCCAGTGTTCCTTGAAAAATTAGGATGCCTGGTAGCAATTAGCTGGAGTACAGGGGCAGCTGCTCACTTCAGACAGGGCAGGCACACCAGTTTGCCACTGCTGCACCACTTATTCCTGTCAGACTGACCTTGAACGTGAGCAGCATTACTCATTTATCATGGCACTCAGGCTGTTGTTTTCTTTAGGTCAAGTTACCTACCTGATACCCATAGGCACTGTGATATGCAAGCCCTAATCTGACCACCTGCTTCGTGCAGTAGTTGGACATGCGATCAATGAGAATTTCTTCACATTATGCCAAAAGCAGGCTGGGGTCTGCTCCTTGCTCTTCTTTGACTGGCTTAAACCATTGACTAGGGCAGGGCTCCACTTGCAGAGCACCCCCTTCTCTGCATCTGCCATGGATGAGAATAAGTCTACTAAAACATGACCTGCTTGGGGAGGAAGGGTGGCTAATCTCTCAAAGGTGAAGGGCTAGGAGTCTGTTCCTCAGTGGGCTTTTGTTGGGTTTAATTTGCACAAGAATACAGGTAAAGTTCATCAATCATTGTCAGGCAGTAATGATCAAACAATAGATAACATACAAAGAACTATGAGGGATTATTCTGAGTCAGGGTCAGATAGCTGGCCATAAAATTTTGAAGAAACAAACTCATTCTATGCTTGGACCATTATCTTTTAAATTGAGGGTATTAGCAAAGCAGGTTTCACAGGATCTTATGCATTGTTTCTTAGGCCTGATCGCCCTAGGGAGCCTGCTCTTTCCAGCGCCCAGAGGCACCCACCTCTGGCATTGTTTCAGGCTTAAGTCAGGCAGAGGAAGTAAGGCAGCCAAAAGATTAGGAGACTTTTCTCAAAGACAGAATGAGGACTCAGGCTATGTCAAAGCCAAGGGGTGAGGGTCCATCACCCCCTTTTTCTATAGCCCCCCAAGTCCTTCCTTGAGGGCCCCTTTGCAACCATGCCTGTCTTAGGTCATCCTTCCTTTGAGGAATCTTACCCATCATTGGCTAACCAGTCATCTGCCCAGGGCCAAGCAGGATGAAGTAAAAGGGTACAGAGGTGGTGCCTCTGCCAGGGAGATAAGCTTTGTCTCCTTAGTGGCTTATGGTTCCAAGGTCCTTTACTCAGCTTTAGCCATGGGGGGTTACAGCTTCTGAAACTAGGCAGGGCAGTTCCCAACAATTGACCACAGACCCTGCCCCCCTCAGACTTCACCTATGAAGCTTGGTGGAGAAAAAGAGAGCCCCATCTTAAATACCTGGAGAAGAGCTTGCATGTCTTCTCTTCCTGACCTTACCCTGCCATCCACTATACCTTCCAAAGTTAAGGCATCCTCAGTGAGGATTCTGTTGACAAACAGCCCCCTGTTTGCTCTTGGATATCCAAGTACCCCAAGGAATACAATGTTTAAGTTGGGGTGGTATGAGGTTTCCATGGAGAAAATATTCTCAGGCTCTACCTTGACATAGTAGTCAAAGTGAGGGAAAGAAAATGAAGAGGCCGGCCCAGTGGCCTAAGAAGGGAGAGTGATAAATCTCATTTGAGTTCTCTAAACTATATTTTTGCAATTTCCACTAAATGTTCTGCTCTTGATATTAAGATCTCCATTTTGCCCTTGAGTCTTCACTAGTTGGAATGCATGGGGTTAGGGCAGAGCTGTGGTTTTTCAAGGAAGTTAGAAGCAGTCAGGCTATTAAAGTTGCGGAGTGTCAGTTGCTGGCTGTTCTTTACATCACATTGCTTGTATATGCATGGCTTTAAAACCTTTTGGCCCATTAAATCTGCAAACTTTGATTTTTGAACTGTCCTCAAGGTTTTGAGGACCATTTGTTAAACTTACTATTTTGATACCCACAAGGGAAAATATCCAGCTTGCTATGGAACAGGATCATTAACTGAGAGCATCCACTACAAGAAGGAAAGTGCAATAATGTCATAAATGAAGTCGCTGCCAGGCTGTGAACTAATGCAGGCTGTGAATTCTGTGCAAACGCCCATGCAAGTGAGACTTCCCTGACTGCGGATGGGAAATGTATTTCAGAACATAACCAGCTGGGTTTTTCAGTGGTTTAAAAGTTGCTGTGCTGCAGCATTTCAAAATAAAACAAGTAAATAACACCTGCAGACTAGTCAAGTTTTTTTTGATGTACCATCCCTTTACTTCAAAGCTTGATATTCATTGCTTTTTCATTTCAGTGTACAAGCCCCAATGCATAACTAATCTAAAATAATTTCAGTTTAGGAATGTTCAGGTACTGGTGAGCAATTGATATAGTGATTGTTTTGTGCTTGGCTAAAAGACATTGAAAAAAAAGTAAAAGAAGAAGTTGCATGTTTAGATGACAAGAACCATATCATAAGGAGGCCAAAAGCCAGAACATGATTTTCCATGATAATTAGAGTACATTAAAACTTTTTAAATTTTTAGTAGGGCTGAACCTTCAAACAAATGAAATTTTATTGCCTGGGTAATTGGCAGAGGCTGTAAATCAGATTCTAAGGTGTTTGCTCTTGGAATGTCATTCACTGGTTACTACTATCTGATGAGAGAGTTGTTTTGGGGAGAGATTTTTAAAAATTTGGCAGATCATCCAGATATTTGGAAACTCCTGGAGAATAAACAGAATTTTTTACTTTGTATTTAAATAGAATTGTATTGATAGTTATTTTGAAGCATGTGTGGATCTAGGTTTTTGTATCCTGGCACTTGTACAATTTGGAGAGAAGAGCTTTTATAATGAAAAGAATACAAAATTATGAATATAAAATTTAGTGTAAGAAAATGAGTGTTTAGAAAAATAGTAGAAATCACAAGAAATTACAAATCTCAAAAGCCTATAATCACACAAAGATCACAAAATCCAGAAAATTAACCAAATTCTTTTAATGGATGAACTTCCTGGTACATTTCTGTGGCACTCTTTTCCTGAGAGCTTTTGGCTGCGTACTCAATAATTGTCTCTTCACATGACAGTAATTTCAGAATATAAATTTTATCCAAAGAATAGAAAGATAATTCAGCCTTTCCTCTGTTAATAAAAACTTATCTAATTAAAATTTCTTCATTCTTACTGAAATTTTAGAAAAATTTTAGCTTCACAATTCCTTGTTGATGAAGTCCATGTACAATTTTAATATTATTGCTAAATTTGGGAAAACCTCTATCAAGTTTCTTTTATACATGAGCTATTGGATTTCAGGACATTTCGAGATCCCTTAGGCAGTGAATGATCTGACAGCACACATTAACCAATTTGCCATTGATGTCCTTGTATCATGATGATGGCTGGGTCTGCACCATGGAGTGAAAGAAGATTCCTGGAAGTCACTTGTACAGTGGGACAACTAGCAACAACGGCTATGTAGGAAAGTACCCAAATTACATGAATAAAACTGTACCCCCAATTCAGTTTCCTCCTGTAAATCCCCAAGATACCTGCAGGGTAGAATTCCAGAGCAGAGTAGAAAGAGACAGTGGTTTTAACTGATTATGATTAAAATACCATTCTTCTGAGAATTTTACAAAATAGTCACAATAAGTCCACTTAACTTTCAAGGAGAAGAACTAGATGGAGCATTTTACTTAATTATATCTGGTCTCTGAGGAGTGCCTCCTGAGTACTGAGTACTGGTCTATCTCCAGTACAGCAAATTTAGGACAAATATTCCCAGAATTTCTGTATCCCATTCAGTACCTACATATATTTCTTAAGATATAAATTTGGTGACTAATCTCTGCTCAAATTATAGCCTTTCAGAGACCACCAACTAAACTCTGATTGAAACAACCTGGGAATTCATCTGACCCTCATTTAGCAGGGGGAACAAAGCATTCCTTAGGAATGTAAGAAAGGGAAGATGTGAAATGTTAAAGAAATATGTTGTTTGAGAAAAATAAAGCATAACATCCTTGTTCAATAAAAAACCAAATTTATTGTTTTATGTTATAAATAATTAAGTGTAAAATACAGATTAATTTATGTATGGATTATAATTTATATTAGATGATATTTAATTGCCTTATATAAGCAAAGCTTTGTCATAATCAATACCCCATGCTTTCTCAAGACACAGTTTAATTTCTGCCTTAAAAATAAGTCATTAGGATTGTTGCAGTAATTTGGCAAAGTGGGAGCTTCTAGTAAAATTTTGATTTGAAGGACATAAGAAGGTCAGCTTGTTCCAAAACATTTCTATATGCCATGGCAAAAGGGATATTTTACGAAAGAATGTCCTTCTCTTATTATGATAATGTAAATTATTTAATTATATGAGCTATTTATCATCTTGATTTCTGTAGAGACAAGAAACCTGACAAGTTGAGGGTCAATGAAGGTGAATGGAACACAGCAGTGATGGGACCCTGAGGGCAGCAAATTTTTGACCGTAGGTCACAGGGCTGGGGCAGTGTCACAGGAACCAGCTACTGTGGAAATCTCAATTTTTCAATTTAATTCAGGAAGCACAAAATGTGCAAGTATTTGTTTTATGCATTATTTTTTTTAGAGTTTTTGATAAGTTAGCATTTAGGGAATTAAGTAATCAGTATGCTATCTTTTCTAAATGTGATTTGGGTTTTTTTTTAATGGTAGCATTTCATTTAATTAAAAAAGTAGATTGTGGCTAATGGAATCTGAGGAAGCTTAAGTATTATAAGACAAAACTTCTATAATTCAGTGTAATTTTTTTCTTTTTAGTTTGAAATTAACTAAGAGTAGTACTTGAAATGACTTTAAGAGGTAGAAAATCCAATCCAAACTGGCTAAAGAATGTAATGGCTCATATAACCTAATTTCTTTATGTTTGGCTTGATCTAGAGGCTAAAGTAAATTAATTTACTTCTTTCAGCCATGCTATCCATTGTGAGGCTTCATTTTAAGGCCCCAAAATGTGGCTTCTGCTTCTCCAGGCTTATATATTCCCAGATTTAAGTCCAGTAGAGAGGAGAAGATATCTTTTGCCAGTAACTCCAGCAAAAGTCCTAGATTTTATTCTTCCTGGACTAACTGGGGTCACATGCCCAATCTAGATTGAATTATTCTCTAGAAGAAAGTGGTAGTGTGACTGACCAGGCCTGATTCACATACTTCTTCCTGGAACAAAAGGGGAAAGTGTACCTCACAGCATGGATGACAGTGGGAGAGAAAGGGGACCCAAAAGAAATCCAGATACAACACTGTTAGCAAAGGAAGGAGAACGACTGTTAGAGAAAATCAGTGGAGTCTGCTCTGGTAACTCCACATCAATACACATCTTTCTTCACATACATAAACTCCCTAACATGCCTCAGCTGGGCTCATAACAACACAAGCTTCCATGTGCACTCCTGCCCTTCCCAAAGGGGGACACCTCAGTGTCTGGTCCAGTTACTGAATCTAACTCTAAATTTAAGTTACCTGGATGATGCATGTTTTTAAATAGGTTTGGATATAATGCTCATGATCTGAGAACCCATGGAGAAACGCAAAACCTAATCACTTCTAATATACTCAAAATGCAATTGTAGATTGAAATAGGCTAACTTAAGCCCTGGCTGGTGTGGCTCAGTGGGTTGGGCATCATTCTGCAAATCAAAAAGTCACTGGTTCTATTGCTGGTCAGGGCACATACCTGGATTGCCAGCCACGACCCTGGTTGTGGATGTGCGAGAGGCAAACCAATTGATGTTTCTCTCTCACATTGGTGTTTCTCTCCTTATTTTTCTTTCTTCCATCCTCTCTCTCTAAAAATACATAAATATTAGAACTCATACAGAAAAGAGGATAGAGTGGAAAAAAGAGGATAAAATATTTTTTTCTTTGAAACAACTGAGAGTGGTCCCTGATTCAATAGTATGTATTATATCCTACAGATAAGAAACAATAAAAGAAAATCCTTAGGCTGACACTCTGGTGGCCTGTGGTCCTCTCTCTGAAATGACCTCCCTAGTATCTTTCACAGATAATGAACCTCAAGGAGGAGTCTCCCTCTGATGGATGTGCATTTTTAGCAGCACATTTCCTGTAGATGCAAAGAAGGTAGGGGTGTGAGAGCCAACCGTGTACACCTCTTCCCAACTCTGAATTCAGTGGCATACACTGCAGCCTGAAATGGCCATGGTGGGAGGAGTTATATCACAAAAATCAATAAACACCATGAATCAAAGTCCTCCTCCCTTCAGCCAGTTTTACCATTTGTGAGGACACCCTTGAAAGGAGATCTAGAAATTACTTAGGACTTAAGGGCTGAGCAATCACCAACTTTTGTTTACTAAATTTGAAATATCCGTGGCAAAGGAATTTAAGGATTTAGTTGAGTCTGCAAGTCCATGGGTTAATCACCAATGTATTTATCTTGTTAAATTGGAGTCTTTCGATGTACAGTCTGGGCAGGGGATTTGTATTTCTTAGCAACTACCTTCAGTTGCTTCTTTATTTGCCCAGATCCCAGTGTCAAGGCCTTCATCTTGTCCTTTGTTTCACAGCACAGTGAACATATGGTCTGCACATAAAGAGGCAATAACTAAATAGCTTTTAGCCCCCAAGCTACAAGCCCACTGAATATTTGTAATTAGAATATTTATCCCTTTTGCTGGTAGAGGATTCATAGCAGGAGATACTGGGTAGGAGCCTGAGCATCAGACTTCTAATGTGTCAATTTCATCTGATGCTAGGTTTCCTACCTCCTGCTTTGTTTGTATTTCTCTAGTTTGGTGAAGAGGAATTTTGTTTTTATAATATTGCAAATCTTCAGATCACTGGGCCCTCAGACATTTTGGATTATAGCACGTTGGCAAAAGAGTGCCTTTCTGAGCATAGATACATTTAAATAAATCTTTCCAATGGGTCAGTTTCCATGAAGTTTTTGTCTTTTTTGTAGGAGAAAAATCAAGTGAAGCATGTGTATCAGGGAGGAAGAAGTGCTCAGCTATGGTCCATTGTCAAGGCTGATAAATCAATATGCTAAATGTCAATGCTGATATGCCAGAAGGAATGAGAAGGAAAGACTGAGCACTGTGCCTGGCAATATGAAGGCCTGCGAGCACCGTGACCTGAGCAGTTTTAATAGAATAATGGGGGCAACATGGAGTGGGTTTAAGTGACAATGGGATCAGAGAAATTGCAGAAACTGTTTGGTGAAGTTTTGCTACAAAAGAAGAGCTTTGAAAATTATTTTTACCCCTGTGAAGTTTTTGACAGCATGTCCCTGAATATATTTCCTTCAATAAGACAGGTAATTCTCTCCGGGGTTGGTCACATTCCTGTAACTACTCGAGTGTGCTCTAACTTATTACCACCTGATGGTACCTATAGGTACAACAGATTCAGTTTTTAAAAAAAGTCCACTCTTTTCAGTTAGTCAATAGTATAATGAGGGTCTTAACTACAGCTATTGGTTGAGAATTTGTGACAACTAATATGTTTACCGACTTGAATTGTGCAGAATCCCTGAATTCTTCTTTTAACTCATTCACCATGAAAATTACCAGAATAAAGTTACTTAACTTCCTGTTTACCAGTATATGTATATATATGTGTGTGTATAATATATATAATATGTGTATATAAAATATAATATGTGTATATAATATATAATAGGTATACATAAATATATGTGTAAAATATATTATATATAAAGTTTTTTCATTACTAAAATGAAGATTAAAAGAATACCTACACAATGCAGCAACAAGAACAAAAAATACTTAAATAGTTTAAGGCCTAATGAACAAATATGATATAAATTCAAGGCATTACTAATCTATTTACATTTTTATCTATTACATTTAATTCTACTTATTAATTCTTAGTGGAAAATCTCATTTTACTTTGTTAAAGTCAGAATAACCAATTTTTAAGCTATTGTCTGCCTGAAGGTCTAAATTTGAGAATGAATGGATTTACTTAGGCTTCACTAAGAGCCTTGAATTTCAAAACCCTTACAGTTTATATATAATAAGGATCAACCCCTCCCCCCTCTATTTGTAGATAGAGTGTGCATTTCAAAGTAATGCCATACTGGCTATTTGCTCGACATTTCTGAAAAGAGCTTAAGTACAAGAAGAAATGAAGAGCAGTGATAATGGAAGGAAACATTGAACAGCATTATTATTCAGCTCAGTTCTTACCTCCTACTTCTGTATGCTGTTTTTAGTAGTAGGAGCTGTCCTTAGTGTTACTTTGCATTTTCATGTGAAGGGGAGGAAAGTATCTTTATTCCTTATAGGACAAAAAGGTTAGCATGATGGGAGAGGCAGGGTTCATTTTGCTCTATTTCAGAATCACTCTCCAGTTCCCCTGAGAAGGACGTCTGACTTCTCTGCTCTGCACGTACACTTCCACTCCATTCGTCCACTGTCCTATGTTCAGGGCTGTAGCTTCAAGCAGGTGGCAGCTCATTATTACTTCTGTCCAGGGTCATGAATAAGGTAAATTTATATCCAGTCACTTTTCCAGATTAAATTCATCCTCAGCATGAGTTTGATACTGAAAAATACAAAATGCTTCAGGCTCCTCGCCCTGTCACATGAGCATAATCAAATTCTACATCGAGTTCACTTATCCTCCTGCACACCAGACAGGTCACATTCCTGACTGGGGCCTTTCCTGTGTGATTATGTTTCATGTGAGCCTGTAGGTGCATATTTTGGAATATTGACTTTGACATTATTTAGTATAGGGCTAAGCATAATGGCAGGGCTATTATACAAGAACAAAACAAGAGAAACATATTCCTCCATGGTTTCTACTTCTTTACCAGTAGTCACTATTTCTAAATATATTAAATAGTTGATTTATTTTGAATATTTTATGTATAATAATAAGGGCTAATTTTATCTACAATGATAATAATGTATTCATTTTAATATTTAAATTTTAGCTAATTAACTTAAATGCACTCCCATATTAAAAGAAAAAAATTATGGAAAGGGAATTTGGTATAAGTGGAAAACTGCTATAGTAATAGTGATCATTTTGTGGTTTTTGAGGATGTCCTAGAACAGGTGGCAATATTGAGTCAAATAATATCTGTATGGATTCTTTTTATTATTGCCTGTGGCACAATGAAGATTTGTTGGAAAACATTCATAAAGTGCATGAAGTGTTTTTAATCCAGAAAAAACAAATAGCTTTACTACACTAATTCCAGTCTGATTTCACCTAGAATAAAATTTCAAATTAATCAGATGACAGTAAATGTTACATTCAGTAACCTATATTTATTGAGTATTTGCTGTGTAACAGGTACTGTAGTACATTTTATCTCATTTATGCTTCCAAGCAATCCTGTTAGGGAAGTCCCATAGAAGATAATATGGGTCAAAAGCTAAGTAGCTAATCCAGCAGTACACTGATAATAGGAGGTGGAACCAGAACCAAACTTGTGTGTCTACCTTCCAAGTCCATACTGTTGACCACCAAGCTGTGTGACCATGCTGCATAGTGAAAGGATGAAGCAATGGTTCCTGCCTTTAAACAACCCACAATGTGAAGGGGAAATGGATGGATAAATATAGAATTGATATCAATGTGGTATAGTGAGAACTGTAGAAAATGGATATACAAAATGATATGTGAACATAGAGGCAGGAGGCAGCAGTTGTGTCTGAGTAAATCAGGTGAAGGTTCACAGAAGCAAAATCTCAGTCATGAAAGAAAAGAGGGGCATTTGAGGCTAAGAGCACAGTAAGTAAAGAGACACCAAGGAGGAAAAGACACTAGGCCATTGTGGAAATCCTGCAATGTTCGGTATTGGAGTAGAGGTGCTTGTGGCAAGAGCACAGGAATTCAATATGGCAATGCTCTGGATTTACTCTGTTGAATAACTGAATATTAAAATACCCTGGAAGGATCAGGGAGCATAAGTTAGAGGTTAAGTGACTAAGACAAGACTTGCGACTTGCTAAGTTTTAAGCTAGTTCTGTTTCTCTATTATTTTAATCACTTTGTCAGCATCCTTCAGAACACATTTTTTCTGTAGATATTTTGTCTCAGGTCAACAACTCTGTGTGCATTTCAGCTAATGCCTCATTATTATGCTAACTGTATTTTCTTTGTTGAAAATCTGTATTACAGAGTGTTACTATATATGGCAGGGTATGATTTGGCCTTGCCGAACTTTGGGCCATTACCAGTGGCTTCAGATTGAACAGGGTTATTTTGAGGTTATACAGTGACACTACAAAGGATTGAATAATTTATGACTTTAATATTCACCAGTGTTTCTAGCTCAAGATCCAATATACCACTGAATAGTATCTGTCAACAAAACACTGCATCTGTTCCATTTGTTGATGACTGATAAAATAAAACAGTTTGAGTTGCTGCTTTGAACTCAGTATGGGTTGAATTTCTGCCCAAAGTATTTCAATAATAGTAGTAATATTAATAATATTTTTGCAATAAATATTTAAAAAATGTTTATAACAAATAATAATATTTATTCTGATACTAATTAGTGCTGATCATAAGGGATGTATGAAATTAACATATATGTATCTATACTATATTACTATATTTACTAACTTTATTTTTGCATAATAGACTGACTTGGGGAAATAAGTGTTTTCTTCAAATACTAGTTATAAGCCCTAGCTACATTTCTGTAAAAAATTAGGGTCTGGTATAACATATTTTTCAAATATTATGAGTGAATACTTCTTTTTTCTTACACATACCTTCAGCAAAGGTTAAGAAAAATGAATATTAGTTATTATGAGAGAAGAGGTAGATGAAATATTTTTAAATTCTTCTTTTTAGAAAGCATTTGAAAAATAAATATATTGATAATTTTATAGAATTAAACTGTAGAGATGGAAAGTAGTTTAGAGCTCAATTTTAATCATTGAAAAATATTTCTCAAAACTATAAACATCAAAAACATCAATCTTAAAATGGGTTTTCATTACCTTATAGTAAGTAATGCAGCATAGGGCACTTCTGGGGAATAGTTCTAGGAAATGGGACATCTTACAGTATTAATTATTTTTCCCAAGAAACAATGTTATATTTAGGGGTTGCATTATTGACCAAAAATTCAACATAAAACAAATCATAGATATGTCCACTAATGCCATGTAAAAGTAAACATTGAACAGCCTAACAGAAATAATGCAAATCAGGTGCCTCACATAGTGCCTGGCACCTGTGTACATCAGCAATCTGTACCTGTGAGCTTCTCAAATCCCAGGTTCTCATTACTTTGGCTACTGAACATATTACCCCATAACTTAATGCTTAAAATCATAATAATCACTTATGCTCTCTCATGGTTCCTGTGGGTCAGAAACCAGAAATCAGACAGGGCACTGCAGACTCAAGTGCTCTCTGCTCTATGATGTCTGAGGCCTCCACTGGAAGAGATAAAGACTGAAGTACTTTCCTCCAGTGGGTTGTGAGTCAGTGGAGTCATCTGAAGGCTCATTCACTCACATGTCTTGTGGCTGCAGGTAGTTATTGGTTGGGAGCCTAACTAAGGCTGTTGGCTGGAACATCTACACATGGTCTCTCTGCATGGCTTGAGTTTCCTTACAACATGGTGGTTAGGGTCCAAGGACAAGCATAAGATAGATGAGGAGAGAGAGAAAGAGAGAGAATGGAAGAGAAGAGAAGAGAAGAGAAGGGAAGGGAAGGGAAGGGAAGGGAAGGGAAGGGAAGGGAAGGGAAGGGAAGGGAAGGGAAGAGAAGAGAAGAGAAGAGAAGAGAAGAGAAGAGAAGAGAAGAGAAGAGAAGAGAAGAGAGGAGAAGAAGAGGGGAGATGAGGGGAGGGGGCGAGAGAAGAGGAAAGAGAAGATACATATTACACTGAAGCTGTTGTGCCTTTTGCGATCCCTAGCTTGAGAAATCAAGCAGGCTTACTTCTGCCACACTTCAATGGTCCGCTACAGAGATCCAAAGATAGGAATATCAACCTCTCCTCAGTGAAGGCATGTAATGTCATACTGTAAGAAGAGCATGTGGGATATGGTATAAATTGGTGCAGCCATGTTTAAAAATACAATTTGCAAAACCACCAATAATTTGAAATAATAAAATTACATTTGAAATCAGAAATTAGGAGGGTCCAAGTGACTTTATAATGTAATTATTTGGAGATCTGTTGGGAATTGTCCTTCTTGGTTTTAGAAGCTGTAACCCCCCATGGCTAAAGCTGAGTGGAACCATAAGCCACTAAGGAGACAAAGCTTATCTTCCCGGATGGGATGCCGTTTCTGCCCCCTTTACTTTACCCTGATTGGCCCTAGGCAGATGACTGGTTAGCCAAAGATGGGTAAGATTCCTCAAGGGAGGGACAACCTAAGACAGGCACAGTTGTGAAGTGGCTCTCAGGAAAGGACTTGGAAGGCTATAGAAAAA
This sequence comes from Trachops cirrhosus, assembly GCA_028533065.1. Classification (NCBI taxonomy): domain Eukaryota; kingdom Metazoa; phylum Chordata; class Mammalia; order Chiroptera; family Phyllostomidae; genus Trachops; species Trachops cirrhosus. The sequence goes on along the minus strand of CM052548.1, from coordinate 31,617,392 downwards.
GGGGGTGATGGACCCTCACCCCTTGACTTTGACATAGCCTGAGTCCTCATTCTGTCTTTGAGAAGTCTCCTAATCTTTCGGCTGCCTTACTTCCACTGCCTGACTTAAGCCTGAAACAATGCTGGAGGGCAGTGCAGTCCTGGGCAGGAACAGGCAGTTCCCCAGAGTGACTAGGCCTGAGAAAGAATGCATAAAATCCTATGAAGCCTACTTTACTAAGAACGCCCTCAATTTTCTGATAAGGGTCCAAGCATGAAATGAGTTTGTTTCCCAAAGTTTTATAGCCCTTTAGCTAATTGACCCTGACTCAGAATAATCCCTCATAGTTCTTTGTATGTTATCTATTGTTTGATCATTACTGCCTGACAATGATTGATGAACTTTACCTATATTCCTGTGTTAATTGAACCCAACAAAAGCCCATTGAGGAACAGGCTCCTGGCCCTTCTTTGAGAGATTGGCCACCCTTCCTCACCAAGCAGGTCGTTTTAGTAGACTTATTCTCATCCATGGCAGATGGAGGGGACTCTGTGGGTGGAGCCCCTCCTCACAGAGATCCAACCCTCTGAGGAAAAAAACAGAGTCCCAGAAAAGTGAATAATCTGAGTGGGGCCATTCAACTGGTTATTCTAGTGTCAGGAGTTAAACTCATGTTTGCTAAATCTCAATTCTATAGTAATTTGCCATATTCCATAAAATGTGTCTGAGTTTGTTCATTGATTAGAAAAAGGGCTTAAAGTATTTAAAACTATCCATCAGCATTAAAAACATTTTACATATGAGGAAGCTGAAGTATTGAAACTAATCGTGGGGAAGGATATTTCCCAGCTGTAGTTAAAAATGTATAGGAGTGTCTGATATACAGGCTGGCCTGTGACCTCCCTGATATGTACTTGCATGAGCTAGAAGTATGGGGCAGTTTTAGCAAGACAAAAGAAAGGAGAGGACAGGGTGTCTGTTCTCCAATGCTGGTTCCTACACTTTCTTGTTTAAGCTTTAGGGGATCTGACAGCTGACGCAAAAGCTGTTTCAGAAGGAGTGTGTGAGACTCACAGAGTAAGCAGACATGCTTTGAGTTCCAGGTGACTCCAAGTACAACCAGGATTAGGAGAGTGGCAATCCCTGTTTTATGCACATTACACAATGGAGGGAACATACTGGTGTTTGGCATACTGAGGTGTTGCAGGTTTGGGGTTATTAATAAACAATCACCTAGACAGAGAAACAGCATGTTTAGAGAGGTCATGGGGCAATTATAATATCCAAGTACTTTCCTCCAGTGGGTTTTGAGTCAGTGGATAGAAACAAGAGAGCAGAACAGAAACTGTTGAGGACTATTACTGCTCACGTGTCATGCAGCTCCTGAGAAATCCTTGCAAAACTAGGATTAATTAGGCAGGATGGGGTGAGGTGGGATGGGGATACTGAAATAATGATTAAGTCCTTATGTGGTGGAGAGTGACAGTAAAATTGGCATATAAATACTAATGTAGCCTCATTTGAACCCATAGACAGATAAGGTCTGTGAAAATTTGGATCACATTAATAAACTATCTGTAATTAACATTGAATTAGCAATGCTTTTATTTGACTTAAAATTTTGAAGGGTATTTGGATGAATGATTTGTATAACTTATGTCTAAAACTGAACTGTTACCCTTTCTTCCCTTCATTCTGAGTCATGCAGAAGCATTATAAAATTATTCATCGCCATTTTAAAAAACATCACTGAAGCATCTAACCACTTGAAAACATCATTATAGGGTTTTTGTTGCTGAAATTTAGAAATCCACAACCTATTCAATCTGTTGTCCTGTTTATATTTTATTCTTTGCTGTTCCCAGAATCCTAAACTCTTTTTCCTCACTTCCAAGACTTCTTTTTCCACCCCTAATCCAAGACAGCTTTAGTGTACAGAAATCACAAAAATGCAGTTGCAATGGTATGTGCAAGTGGAGTGGGACTGAGTAGGTAGTGGAAGATAGATAACTTATCAGAATTGTAGGTCACCCCCTGGCTCTGCCAATGACCAACTATGCAAATTTGGGCCTGAGTGTCTTCATCTGCAAAATAGGGATACATACACACATACATACACTATCCCTAATAGGCCTGTTGTTATGATTAAGTGAGCTAATACAAAGAAAGGTATGAGGCACACATTAAGAACCTAGGTCACAAGAGTTTGAGCCAAGATTTTCAAAAAATAGCACTAACTAGATAGAACCCACCCACCCAACATTTTCTGAGTGAGCTGATCTGTGTTCTCAAGGCCTTTCTCCAGAAGTAGAGCAAGGATGTTAGTTGAATAGTTTTGAGTAAGCAGAGGGGTAAAACAAACAAACAAATAAACAAAAACAAAGTTTTGAAAAAAAAATAACCAATCTTTTATTTATTATTGAGACATTTTAGGCATAAAGGTGAATGCAAACAAGCTTTATATGCTCTGGGCTTAGAGAATTCCACTTCTAAGTCCTTTATAGCAAAACTTATTAGAAGTAATTCCTGGCTAGTAATTTAGCCCTGGAAAGCCAGGGGGGATTTGGACTGTGAGAACAAACTCTGAAAGCCCACCTCAACTTCTTTGGCCCACTAACGTCCCATCAACGTACAAAATGTCAGCTACTGCTCCTACAGCTGGTGAGTAGTGATTTAAAAAAAGAAAGAAAAGTCTACCATATGAATGGGAAAATATTATGGAAGGCATTGCTTGGATCAGTGCTACAGCAAGAGTGACAGAAATGGATGGAAGATAAATAAATAACTGCTCCCTGGCACCAAGTTACAGTTAAGGATTTTACAGAAAGGAGAATACTTTTAACATAATGCAGTTTTCCCTAAATTTAGTCATTCATAAGCCGCCCTCGCAATTTTGCCAAATTCACATACTTCCTGTATTATTGTTTGCTTCATTTTTTTAAGCAGAGCCCCTTTAAAAAATCTTATATATATTTAGACAGAAAACTTTGTTCACTACTATAAATGGAAAAGCAAAATACTTTTGCACAAACAGGAAGTAACTATAAAAATAAAAAGAAAACAAAGCAATGTTATTAAAGTTTAGATACTATTATCTACATAATATTTTGACCTTAAGGCAGGTCTGCTGTATTTTTTGTTAAAAATGGAGGTTGCCAGGTGTTAGAGAGATGTTAGACATACTTGCTCCAAATTGATACCTCCTCTTTGGGGCCTTTAGAAAAACTGAAAGAGATTTGGAAAGGGGGTAACTTTCACTATGAGATTGATTTAATAAATATGTATTAAGTCAATGTTATTTAATACCATGTCCACAAACATAATATAAATGTTTATGATAGAAATAATATAAATTTAACAATATAACTCTAGAAATGATCTCCATTTCTACTTATACCATATGCTGGGATTGGCATATTGGTTAAGAGGGTGGTCTGAGTGTTAGATAGACCTGGATTTAAGTCACAGCTTTGTCACTTAATGTCACAGCTGTCTTGAAAAAGTAATTTTACCACTATAATCCCATTTCCTCATTTTTATTTAAGATTATCTTTAGCACATTTAGTAAACTTTATTGTGATGATTATGTTAATATGAATATGAGGTCTGTCCAGAAAGTATTCAGCCATGTACTATGAAAAATAGAGACATTGCTTGAAGGAGATACAAGATACAAGAAACACTGTACATATGACAAAGATGCCTCAGTTGGCTTCAAAGTAGGTACCTTGGAACCTCACACAGTTCTCCCAATCGCCATCAGCAGTCCCATCATATTTTCCTGAATCTCACTGATGGTCTGAAATCTCTTCCCTTTCAAGGGTGATTTTAGCTTTGGATAAAGCCAGAAGTCCCAGTGAGCCAAATTTGTGCTATAGAGGGCCTGAGTCACCTGGGTAATTTGATGTTTTGCTAAAAATCTCTGAATGAGATATAATACATGAGTGGGTATGTTGTGGTGATGAAGTTGCCAATCACCAGGTGCCCATAGCTGTGCCCTTCTGAATCATTCAGATAGTTTCCATGGAGGAATGTCCAAGTGTAACTCAAAGTTTGATGCAGTTACATTGCTCTACTTGCTCAGTCATTTTGAATGTGACAGCCACACAGTACACATGCTCACACAATAGCGTCTACCGCCTCTACTAACTAGTACAGTGAAGTCATCATTGTTCACGCATTTGCATGCCAGTCCACTCTCCTTGGCTGTTAGGTTACATTGATGTTGTGCAAACCATTCTCATTACATTAGAATGGTTGGACTGTTTTCTGGACAGAATATATATATATATATATAAAATGTTTCTAATACCTCAGGAGAAGTAAAGGAAGAAATATTCTATAATGAAATGTAGTTAACATACTGAAAGAAATGTAGTTAATATACTTTTTATGTTGAATTTTTCTTCACTTATCTGTTCACTCTAAAGAAAGGAGTTAACATCAGTATTTAAAAGGTGAATAATAAAGTACGTTTACATTTTCTTTCATGTACTTCCTTGCGAAACATTAGTTCTAAAATTAATTCAAATTAGTTAAGTATTATCAGTGAGCTGAAAAGTGCTAAATACAAAAGAGCAGGAACAAACAGCAGTGACTCAGTTCTGAGGAAGGTCCGAAGAGGGGCTGCATGTTAGGCTGGGTGTTAGTAGCAAGTGTTGAAAAGGATAAATTTTTTTCTAATATATTTAGACTACAGTAATTGTGAGGAAAGTGAGGAAATATCAGAAGTAGTCTCAGCAAATTTTATTAAGTATGAAAATTACACCAAGAGTCTACAAAGATTTTGGGGGGACCATTCTTCACTTCCCTTAAAAACACATCATCCTGTGCACTGTATCAGAACACGATGTGAACACAAAATACATGTTCTCTGTCCTAAATAGCTCAACAGTTAAGTTCAATTGCTCTAAGGAATATGGTGAGATTTAGTGCTTTAAGTGAATTAAAGGAAATGAGTAAAATAAATGCAGCTCAATTTTGTGATGTCAAATCAAAACAGGCCATTTCCTCTTGTGCATACTTATGAAATTTGTACATGTTAGGTTGTTGGAAAGTGACTGTCAGTGATTTTTATTTAAATGAAAGAATATGTGAAAATTAAAATATATCCAAAAGATACATTAAATTTTGATGATTCATCTTTTAAGTGGGTGCCACTATCATTGTTTTACATTATAGGGACTTCAGGTGATTTAAAATATTGCATAATAAAATTTCAACTTGTATGTATTTAGAAGGAATACAGCTGTGACAGATATCTTTTAGCATGTCTGCTCAAGTAAACGCCCGATTAATTGCCTGTGTAAAATGTGTCCCCACCCTCTGACCATGATGACTGAACCCTGTGGTGGGGTGCTTACCCATGCCATGCCAGAGTATTTCTGATGTTTCCCTTAGGAGTCAAGAGTGAGTCTTTCCGAGGGCTGGAACTATAATATTTAAACTCAGGAGGTAAGGCAATACTTCCTTACCTTGCATACTATCATGCAAATTGGAAAAAAGAGTAGAAAGATATGCAAGAAGCAGCAGAGGTGTCAAGACAGAATTTTGCGTGGGAGTCCAGTGGCTTTCGGCTATTGCTTCCCCTCCATCTTAATGTCCACTACTTTTCTGCTCTTGTATTCTATATGACTCTTTGTATCTTTATACATTCTATTTCTTTTTGCTTAAGTTAGATGCTGTTGAAAACAAAGAGCCGTAAGACAACATCAGTTGCATTTCAGTGATATATCAAAACTACTTAATACAGATTTGGAAATGTTCAGTGAAATGTAAAGGATATTTGAAGTGCTCATTGACTTATAAGAAATGATTAAGTGAAAAGGATATGCAGGATACCTAGGTCAAATAAAGTATTAAACTGAAAAAACAGTATTTCAAAAATATAAATATAATGTATGACAAATAACAAAGAGAAATAACATAAAACAAAATATAAAATACATATATACATGTATATATACAAATACAAAATACATGAGAAATGTTCCAGTAATTAGACAATAAAATCCTTAACAAGTGGAGAAGAATCTTCAAATTTATATAGTTACCCAACATTATTGCACATATATGTAAAACTCCAAGATTTCATAGAATAAAAGAAGCCACATAAATTTACTCTGTCATATTCTTGCTGGTTCTGTATGTATTTTTATGAGTAATACATGCTAATTTTGGAAAACACACATTCATTTAAAGGATATAAAAAAAGCAATACTAATTTAGGCATATGTTTTCTCAGTCTTTTTCTTTATTTGTAACTCATTTTGCAGTATTTATGTCCAATTATACTCATATTCTGTTATATTTTGTAGCAGTTGACAAAAACCACAGTTGTTAGGGTGGTTGGCGATGTGGGCCGTGAAAGAATTCACGAAGAAAAGAAAGTGCAAAGAGTAAAGTTTTTAATTTACTCTCCAAGAGGAAAGAGGGGATTGGTGTGGAGAGATACATCAGCCATGAGGGGTGGGGGCTTTGAGCTTTAATTAGGTGTTTGGGGCAGCTATAGAGCAGTATGTTTCAGTTAGTCTTGTACAGGCTGCAGCTTGTTTTAATGTTATGTTTGGGTGTAGGGTCTGGTTGTTGCAGTCTAGCATGTCCTGTTTCATAAGTTCCAGGAACCTCTGAACCTTCAGGGTGCTTTGAATAATTTCCTAGTCCTGACTATAGAAGCTCATAAAACAAGAGTCAGTCTTGCTTTATGGTGTCCAGCTAGCTCTGGCAAGGAGGGCCTGAAAAGGGGGCTTTTGTCCTATTATTCACCTCTCTGTTTCTTGAGATGGATTTATTCTTAACGACCTGTCCCTGTTCTGGTTCCGAGGAGTAGGGGCAAAGTTCTCTTCTTCTGGAACTGCTTCAGGTGGGCTGTGACATAGAGTTGTCTCTGACTGTGGATCTGGGTATGGGTCATTAAGAGGGAGAGGGTAGAACTGGGCAGACTGAAAGGTGAAGTTTGGGGCCAAAGGCTGTTTGTGGAGGGAATCTCCTAGATCCTGAACACTCCATTGAATGAAGAATGTGAGATATTTGAGGAGACAAGGCCCAAAAGCGAGAATAGAAAAGGCTACTATAGGTCCTAGGAAGGGAGTTAACCAGGAAAAACCAGGACTAGATATTGGTCTTAAAATCCTAAAAAGGGAGAGGGAGAGTAGGTAAATTCTGCATAACTGACATTGGATCAGCAGCTCTCAATAATTCCAAGTCAAGGGATGAAAGAAAAAATGAAACATTAGCTTGGAAGAAAACTAGAAAAATTAGGATTTAATTCAGTTTGTGGGTGACAACTGAACATTGTGATTTCCATTGAAACACAACTTTTCTCCCTAAAATTACCCTCATTTTTATTCAAGAGAATGCATTAAGTCCAGTTTCAATTTGGCCTGATTATTTGCATGAACACAAGAATAGTAATTGATCATATAGATTCTTTCAAATCTGCTTTGCTGGAATTTCATAAGCAACCTTCAGACTGAGCTTTAGTCAGCCCTTCAGGGAACAGAAGCCAAGCCATAGAATTCCCAAATGGCTTTACCTGCAATACCTATAGGTTTGGATGGATTCTTCAAGTTCTTGAGGTCCCCAAAATGTCCTGAGTTTCTTTCCTTGCCATCTTTCAGGAAAGCAATCTTTGTTTATCACCTAGAAAGACAACCATGAACCACGTGACTAAGCAAGGAACCAGGTCATTTTCCAAGGGTTTTTTGTTGGCTTCAAAAGTCAATCTTAACTTCTTGAGGCTTTCTGGTAACATCCAAAGTCCAGGCATGACTCTTTTGATCATAACCTTCCAGACAAAGACTTGGATAACAAAACCACATTTGGAAACTGGTGCTACTATAAATGGAATAGATTCTTACTGGATTTATGCAAATAAACATATACCCATGAAAATAACACTCATTAAGAGATGCTGAATTCTGGAGGGATTAGGTATGAAGAAAAATACAAATGCTTCAGTATTGCTTATGCAATTATAACTTACAAATTGTTCTAGGAGAAAAACATGTTTCCTTATATCTGGAAAATAAAAAGTTTTAAAATTAGCAATATTTTCCATCAATTTTTGTTTGTCTTGATTATTTGCCTGCATTTCCATGAATACAGTTATTCCTTAGGGTTCCATAAATCTTCATTTACTTCAAAGACATGATCTCCTTAGATAGCTGTAATTTAAAGTAAGTCAGAGTTCTTTGCATGAACCTTACCAAAGATACATTTGCAAATGGGTTAGGGTAAAACAATGACTATTTATAAATGACAAAATTTAAAATGACATGGTTATAGATTTAATTATAATGCAATTGATAGAGAACTTTTCTTATTTGTAAGATATAACCTTCCAACATAACAATTTCTTGGAAGGTAATAATTACTATGAAATGGCAGAAAAGAATAATATAAAGCTCATATTTTTAGATTTAACATACAATCTCAATATATATAAAGACCAAATAGTATGCAAGATTTTAAAACATTGTATAGGACTTAAGGGAAGTGTGAACAGAGCATTGGAAACAATTCATAAATTCCCAATGTTTGGGTTATAAATACCCAGAGTACCACTGCTTAATGGCCCCACAGGGAACCATCATCCTTGGCTTGTCTGGTGAAAAGATTATAACATAGCATTGTTGTAAAACAAATATATATGTTTTGAAATATATAGCAATGACTTTTAAAAAACATTAATCAAATTTAAAACTGGTTTTGATATAAGATAATTTGTCAAAACCACAGGATCCTGCTTAATTTTTATCAGTATGTAATTTTTTTAGGTCAATATAATTTACCCTAGTTATGCCATCTGGAGGCAGAAAACATACCATATGCAATATGCAGACAAACACATATTACATAAAGAGCACACAGCTGAAGACAGACTGCATAAAGACCATACAATAATTTGAATTACTAATTTTTGTAGAGAAAGCACAAAATTTTTCTCATTTGCTTTTGACAACTTTTAAGAAGACTGGGAAAGGGGATAGAAGGTCCTGAATACCAAACAAGAACAACTGTTGAGACTCCTAATGAAAGCTTCAAAAACAGTGAATGAGTGGTGGAAATAAAGAAAGTCTTGGCTTCCATCCAAGGAATCAAGCAGCAGGGAATAACCTGGGTGGGGCTGCTTTGGCCCCCCGAAAACTCAGAAACCTGGTGACAGAAGATAAATGTTCCAGATAGAGGACCAGGAGTTATAGTGATGAAAACAACTCCAGGTTCCTCCAGAATCAAAATATGTCACCAGAGAGAAATTAGGTGGAGGAAGGGATACTAGAGCCTTACTAAGGTTTTTTTCTTTACAAATTTAAAACTTTCACAAGCCATTTTATAACTTTCACAAACTTTTTATCTATTCAGAAATAGTTATCTTTAGAAAAATTCACTTTTAATCCTTGTTCTTCAAAATTGCACCTTCATGCCTTAAGCCTTCTATTATTAAAACTATGCAATTTTCTTTGTTTAATTTTTATTTTAATTGTTGTTCAAGTACAGTTTTCTGTCTTTTACTCCCATCCCAGCCTACCTGCAGCCCTCCCCACCTCCTTCCCATTTCCACTTCCCCCTAGTTTTTACCCATGTGTCTTTATACTTGTTCCTGTAAACCCTTCCCGTTTCCCCCTGGTGGAAATAAAGTTTCCCCTCTAAGTTCCCCTGATATTCCCTCTCCTCTCTCCTCTGAACACTGTCAGACTGTTCTCTATTTCAGTGTCTTTGGTTATATTTTGCTTGTTTGTTTTGTTGTTTAGGTTCCTGTTAAAGGTGAGATCATATGGTATTTATCTTTCACCGCCTGGCTTATTTTGCTTAGCATAATGCTTTCCAGCTCCATCCATGCTGTTGCAAAGGGTAGGAGCTCCTTCTTTCTTTCTGCTGCATAGAATTCCATCGTGTAAATGTACCATAGTTTTTTGATCCATTCATTTACTGATGGGCACTTAGGTTGCTTTC
>CM052548.1:31564098-31606959 GCA_028533065.1 Trachops cirrhosus | reverse complement strand
GGTACAGAGAATAAGTAGCATGGATGGTAGGTAGAAAATAGACAGGGGGCGGGCAAGAACAGTATGGGAAATGTAGAAGCTAAAGAACTTATGACACATGGACTGAAGTAAAGGGGGGGAATGTGGGTGGGAAAGGGTGTTCAGGATGGAGGGGAATGAAGGGGGGATAATAAGACAAGTGTAATAGCATAATCAATAAAATATATGAAAAAAAAAGTAATAGCCAAACCTTTATTTTCAGAGTGGCTGTGACATTTTATATTCTAACCAACAATATTGTGAGATCTGGTTTTTCCTCTTCCTCACCAGTACTCAGTGTTTTCCGTCTTTTTAATTTTAGCCATTCATGGTGGTGTGAAAAGGTATCTCCCTGTGGTTTTAATATGCATTTTTTGATGACTAAAGATGTTGAGCATCCTTTCATGTGCTTATTGGCCATTGATATATATTCTCTCATGAAGTATCTATTTGAGTCTTTTCCCCATTTTTTAAAAAAATGAGTTGTTATATTTTTAAATGTTGGTTTGTAAGAGTTATGTTTTAGATACAAATATTTTAACATGTGCTGTAAATATTTTTTTCAATTTATTAATGGCATATATTTATTTTTGAATTGTTTGATTTTAGTAAAGATCAATTTTATCAGGCTTTTTCTTTTATGAGTATTTATGTCCTGTCCAAAATTGTTACCTGCCTCAAGTTTGTGAACATACTTTTCTAATGATTGCTTCCAGACCTTAGAGTTCTGTTTCAGTATATTACCAAATTAATTTTGGTGTGTGGAATAGGAGAGAGGCTGTTTTATTATTTTTGTATAGATATTCAGTTGCCTCAGTAGTATTTGTTTAAAGTTTTTTGTTTCCCTATTATTGACTTGGCATTGGTTGAAGATCTGCTGACAATACTGTGTGGGTTTATATTTAGACATTATTCTGTTTTATTGTTCTATTTGACTAGCTGCATGCCAGTTTTGTACTGTATTGATTAATGAACCTTTATAATGGTAATGATATCAATTAATGTAAGCCCTCATTTTTTCTCTCATTATAATTTGCGTATTCTTGATCCTTTGCATTTCTATATGAATTTTAGAAACAGCTTATCTACTTATTGAACAAAGTCTCCTCGGACTTCAAATAGGTAGAAGATGGTGGTAGTAGTATGCCAAACAATCTCCCAAAATCTCCAACTCAAACTATTCAGATAAGTTCACATTTATGAAAATTCTGTGTAAAATTCACATTCTCAACATTATGTGAAGACAGAGAATCCTGACTATCAAATAGCTGAGAGCATAAAGGGTTAAACACCAACATCATGGTTTCACACACTGTACTCCAATCTTGTCCTGCTTGGGGCTTTGTTGACTTAAGTAAGGCAGACATTGAGAAAATATGGGAAGGTAGATTTTTGGTCAAGATGGAGGTATAGGTAAACATGGCTTGCCTCTAAACACCACAATAGAAAAAATTACAACTAGACTACAAAACAAATATAACCCAGAATCATCAGAAAATTGAGCTTATGGAAGTCTGACAACCAAGGATTAAAGAAGTCACATTCATCCAGACCCGTAGGAGGGACGGAGATGCAGTGACATGGAGAGATGTGCAGAGATGCTGAATGGGTGATCCCGCACCCATGTGTAGTGGATAAAAATCAGGAGGGATATCTCAGGTGTGAGGGATCCCAGTCCCACACCAGAGCACCTAGCCCAAGATTCCCATGCCTGAAAGATAAGTCCCCTTAATTTCTGGCTGTAAAAACCAGTGGAGGTTGGGGTGGCAGAAGAAAGTATGGGATTTTCAGGAGTGTCTTCTAAAAGCACCCACAACAGACTTAGGACTTATGCAGACTTACTCCCTCTGGGCTTCAATACTGGGACAGCAGCAGGAATGACATTAGTGGCACATGGGGAGAAATTGAAGTGTCTGACATTAGGGTGAGTGCCAGGGGACAGCATCCTCCAAGACAGAACTCCAGAGACCAGGCAGTAGCATTTCACCCTTTCTGAGCCCTCCCCCACACAGAGCCACAGAACAGTGACACCATATTGGAGATTCCATCAACCTGGGTCATGCAGGTTGCCCTCCCATGATGATTACCTAAGGCTCCACCCCATCCAACTTACTGGTGTGCTTTTCTAGAGTAGGTCATGCTACTAAGACAGGGAGTTAAAGCAGCTCTACCTAATACATAGAAACAAACACAGGGTGGGGAGTGCCAAAATGAGGAGACAAAAAAATATGGCCCAAATGGAAGAACAGAACAAAACTCCAGAAAAAGAATTAAACAAAATGGAAATATGTAATCTTTAAGATATAGAGTTCAAAACAATGGTTATTGGGATGATCAAGGAATTTACTGGGTACTTCAACAGCATGAAAAAGACCCAGGCAGAAATGAAGGTTACACTGAGTAAAATAAAGGAAAATTTATAGGGAACCACCAGTGGAGTGGATGAAGCCAAGAATCATATCAATAATTTGGAACATAAGAAAGAAAAAAAAACATTCAATCAGAACAGCAAGAAGAAAAAAGAATAAAAAAAGGATAGGCTAAGGAGCCTCTGGGACAACTTCAAACATACCAACATTTAAATCATAGGGGTGCCAGAAGAAGAGGAAGAGCAAGACATTGAAAATTTATTTGAAGAAATAATGAAAGAGAAAACTTCCCTAATTTGGTGAAGGAAATAGATATACACGATATACAGGAAGCACAGAGAGTCCCAGACAAGATGGATGCAAAGAGGACCATACCAAGACTATAATTAAAATGCCAAACATGGAAGATAAAGAGAGAACCTTAAAAGCAGCAAGAGAAAAGCAAATAGTTACCTACAAAGCAGTTCTCATAAGACTGTCAGCTGATTTCTCAAAAGAAATTTTGTAGGCAAGAAGGGACTGTCAAGAATGGTTTGAAGTAATGAAAAGCAAGGACCTACAACCTGAATTACTCTTTCCAGGAAAGCTATCGTTTAGAATTGAAGGGCAGATAAAGTGCTTCCCAGATAAGGTCAGTTTAAAGAAGTTCAGCATCACCAATCATCAAGTTAAAGGGATTTAGAAAAAGAAGATAAAACCTATGAATATTAAAATGGTATAAATCCACAGCTACCAACAGTTGAATCTGAAAAACAAACTAAGCAAACAAGCAGAACAGAAACAGAGTCATAGATGTGGAGATTATTTTGAGGGTTATCAGTTGGGAGGGAGAAGGGGAAGAATGGGGGAAAAGGTACAGGGATTAAGAAGTACAAATTAATAGGTACAGAAGTGACTTGGGGATGTCAAGAAAAGTATAGGTAATAGAGTTGCTAAAGAATTTACATTCTTGGCCCATGGGCTTGAACTAAGGGAGGGGGATTGCTGGAAGGAATGGGGGTGGGGGTACCAGGTGGGGGAGGGGCAGAGAGGGAAAAATTGGGACAACTGTAATAGTATAATCAATAAAATATGTATAAAAGAGAAAAACTACAGGAAAAGCAGAGGAGGGATGCAAATGAAGTGGCTTGAGAGTGAATAGGAATGACCACCAGAAAGAGAAATCTTCCTTAAATCTGAAAATTCTAAAGTAACTTAGCAAGTCAGGAAGGTATTTTGAAGTGTGCATTATGTTAAAAGGATGGACAGGTTCCAAATAAAGGGCCAGGTATGTAGCTTAAAAAGACAGATACCTTATAAAGGAACAGATATGTGATTTAAATGTACTCTATTTAAAAGATTAAGACTGAGTTAGAAGAATAGGCATTATTTAAAGAGATGATCTTTTTTGTATATTTCTTCTAGAAGAAAAAAATAAGACAGAAAGGAAGAAAAATATTTCCTCTGGCAATTGGGTAATGAAAAGAAGAGAAAAAAATAAAGTTAAGCTCTTACAAGACACTAGTGTAGCAGAAAATTGGAGGATTCACCCCTCCCTGCCTCCAGCCCCCGCCCCCAAAAACAAAGGAACCATCCATTCCGTTAAACTATCTGACAATAATGGTAAAGGGGAATGTTAGACTAGAAAACTGTAAAACAGGTGTATTGCACAAAACTGAAAAAGAAAATAACAGGAAAGGATTCTAAATTAGAAAACTAATTTGTACATAAACAGAGAAAAATTCTCCTTAAAAAAACCATGATATATCAGAAACCTGTGAGTTTGTACTCCGAATAGAATTATATGTACTACAACAACCATTTGAGAGTATAGCAGTCTCTTGAGTCAGAAATTTAAAAACTGAAAACAGAAATGGCCAATAAACAGGGAGAAATGAAAAATATTGATAAAAGAGTTAATGCAGTTCAGGAAAGAAATCAAAGACAATGTCACAATATAGTCTTCATCTCAGAAATGAAGGCTATATTACAAGATACCTAAGGGAAAATAGACTAAAATGAAATTTTAATAAAGAGTGTGAAGAAAGGCAGAAAAATAACCATGAGAATTAAAAAAAAGTAAGAAGTATGGAATGCTAGAGAAAAAGTAGTGGAAATTGAAGACTGACTTAGTGAAGGAATGAATAATATGTTTTAATGGAATCTCTGAAGAAGAAAACAAAACAATTGAAAGAGCTAATATTTAAAAGTATAATTCAGGAAAACTTTCCAGATAAGAAAAGACCTAAATCTACACATTGAAAGTATACCAAGTACTTGGAAAAATTAATCCACAATAATTAACTCCAATATGTATCCTGGTAAACTTACTAGTTTTCATAGATAATGATAAAATCCTTAAAGTCTTTATGCAAAAAACAAAAAACAAAAAACAAAACAAAACCATAGAAAGGCAAAAGAATCATGCAGTCTTCAGACTTTTCAAAACCAAAAGGAAAAGCCAGGCAAAAATGAGCAAACATTTTTTTTAATCCTCACCCTGTGATGTGTTTATTGATTTAAGAGAGAGGAAGGGAGAGAAAAAGAAACACCGATGTGAGAGAGAAACATCGATGGTTGCCTCCCATATGTGCCCAACCAGGGATTGAACTCCGCCACCTAGGTAAGTACCCTGACCAGTGATCAAACCTGCAAGTCTTTAGTGCACAGGATGACGCTCCAACCAACTGAGCCACCCAGCCAAGGAGGCAAGCATTTTTAAAAAAAGTCGTTGAAAGCATGATTTCAGGATTTTATATACAGTGAAGATAAAAATGATTTTCAACATTTCAGAACTTAGGGAATCTGTATTCCTCAGTCATTTTTGAGAAATCTAGATGAGCTTCATCTGAACAAATGATGGAGAGAACTTCAACAGGACTGATGGTGAGCATTAAAAATATATCTAAATATCTCGTACATATAAGACTAAAAGATGGGGATGAGGATGGAACACTAATAAAAATGTTGTATATGTGAAAACATTAGAAATAATGCAACTAGAAAATAGGGCCACAAGTGAAAGGGAAAGAGCAAAATAGGCAGTAGGTATTGAATACTAAAGCACCCAATAAAGTATGAGAAAACAAGGAACTCTAGGCAATGAAAAAAAGATAAAGTACAAAGATACCACTAAATAAAAATACAGACATTTTAAAGGCCAGTTTTTTTTAAACAAAATAGCAAAGAATACACATCTGGTAGACAAACATGCTAAAAATAAAAATAAGTATTTTTAAAATATGATAAAATTGAGACCAAACATATTACTTATGACAATGAATGGGCCTCACTAATTAAATTTTAAAAATTGGCTTATATAGCAAAACCCAACTATAAGCAGTATCTTAATGGAGAAACACACAAAAAATCACTAATAAGGCAAGGATGCCCAGTACTCTTACTAGTCAATATTGTGCCAGTGTATTATACAAAATACATCACGGTAAAAAAGTTGTAAACTGTCTCAATCTGCATATAATATAATATACCTGGAAACCCCAGAGAATCAATAATAAAATCAAATCCAACAATGTGAAATTAAGATAAAAATTAATTTCTTTGCAATAATAAACTGGGTAAAATGATAGAATATGTTCATCATAGGAATAAAGAAGATTAAATATTTAGGAATAAAATTAACAATTGTATAAAGCCTATATGAAGAAAAATTTTAAACATTCATTAAGGACACAAAAATAAAACTGGAAAAATATCCTTGTACTTGACTAGGACAACTCCACACTATAAGGATCTCAGCTCTAAGTTGATTTATAAATTTAGCAAAAATACCAACAACTAACTTTCTGGAATTAGTCAAGTTGATACCAAAATTCATACGAAAAAGAAAACTATGCAAGGATATCAAGGAAAACCCTGAAAAAAAAGGAAAAAACCTACACAAGGGTGGGAGGACTAGCCCTACCAAACAAATTGTAAAGCCTCTGTAATTACAGTGGTGCGATAGAGGGATATGTGTGCCCGATTCCTCTTTCTAATCTGCTTTGAAGGCCTGGAATATGTTGGAATACTTCTGGTTCTTCTGAGTGTTAAGATCTTTGGTAGCTGAATCGCTTGATCATCTCAAGGGACTTTTCTCAATTCTCTTGCCCCACTTCCTGTTTTTATAGTTAAATGCCTAGAGTGTTTAATTCATTATTTAACACAACTATAGATATGGCTGATTTTAGTCTTTCATTTAATTATTTGTTTCCTATTTATCTCTATTCTTTTGTACCTCCTTTTCTACTTTCTTTTTGGTGTACCATGTATTTTCTAGTACAGTCAACCTTGACACTTTGTATCCATCTGTGGATTCAACCAACATGGATCAAAATTTTTGAGGTTGGTTGAATCCTTGAATGTGGTACCCACAGATATGGAAGGCTAATTAAGGACTTGAGCCTCCCTGGATTTTGGTATTGTTGGGGGAGTTGGGGTCCTGGAACCAAACACCCATGGACACTGAAGGACAATTATATACTGTTTTGTGTCCTGTATTGACTTTCAGTTATATTTTTCAGTGCCATCTTTTAAATAGCTTCTCTTCTGGTGATTATAGCATGAATCTTTAAGTTATCACAGTTTACTTTCAAATAATAATACTTCATGAACCACATGAGAATTTACAACAGTATAATTTTATTTCATCCCCAGCAGTTTGACTGTGATGTGCCTTACTGTGATTTTCTTTGTATTTTTTCACTGTGTGGTTTGTTGAGGTTTTGCATCTTTAGTTTGCTATCTCTTATCAATTTTGGAAATTATGCAGGTGTTATCTTTTCATGTGTTTCTTCTACCTCATTTTTACTTCTCTTTTTTCTAGACCCTATTATCTTGGAGTTTCCATTTTGTTAATTGTCTACTTTTACTTTTCTTAATTTGCTACTTCCATTTTACTTATGTTTAAGTTCACTAATTCTTTCTTCTTTTTATCATGTCTGCTATAAAACCTATCTATTGAATTCTTTATTTCTCATCTTGTATTTTTTATTTTTAACATTTATATTTTTTATAGTTTACATATCCTTTGAAATTCCTCATCTTTTTCCTACATACTGTCTAGTTTGTTAAATGAGATACTTAATTTATACCATAGCTTGTTTTAAGTGCCTACCAGTTTCAACATTGACTCTGCTCTGTTTCTACTATTTCATCTCTTGATTGTATGTATATGTGTGTGTATATAGATATATGTACATATGTATATATGTGTGCATATATGAATACACACACATATATAAATATATACACACCTATACACATACACACACACATACATATACACATATAATCTATAAATACATACATATTTGCCTTATGGTAAGCCATGCAAATTTTTTTTGTGTGCTAGACTTTAAATAACTATAGAAAATGAAACAAATAATGATATTTATTTTCATGACCTTCTTTTAGATCTGGGTGGTGGGCTTTGGTGGGGAAGTCTGAGTTCATCAGATTTGTGTTTATTATGACTTTTTTTCTGTTTTAGTCTGAGTCAGGTCACCACTGGGCCAGATCCTTTGAGGGTGTGATCACAACTTTCTCTTCAACTGGACCTGGGATCTGAGCATTGGCTTATTGCAGAGATCTGCTCTTCCTTCACAGCCGAGCTGCCAGCTTTGAAACACTGCCAGATCTATTTTTCTCTGTTTTCCTGCCCAACTATCAGATTCCTGATTCATGTTCTGCTTTCTATGACTCTTTCAGCCCCGTTGACTGGAGTGTCTTGGAGTGGTTGCTTTCAGCTCTGCTGTCTTACTCCCTGTACATGAGAACTTTGAGTGTTTGGAGATACAGGAGTGGGGAAAGTAGGGGCGAGATGAGAAAGTGTTTTTTCCTTTTCTGCCCCACCTATAGTCACTGGTAACTGAAAACCTGATGTGTTTGGTCAGTACCTCTGCCCTGGACTCAGTCTTCTGTAGCTAAAAGCCCAGAGTGCTTCTGATGGACTTCTCTTTTTTTCCCCCTCGATCCCAGCGTTTGGCATATATAACACCTGAGTACTTGGTGAAGACCTGTGTGAAAGTTGGCAAGTAGTTGCAAACTTGGTTGTGGCTGGAAATTCTTGGGATTCTAATCTGTAAAGCCAGATATGTGACTCTAAAAAGTTTGTTAAAAGTCTGGTGGACTTCTCCCCACCCTAAGTGTGGTGAATCCTTCCTTCAGCAAGGATGGAACAACTGTGTGTCTCTTTCTTTCTACAAAGGACTTGTCAACTGCAGGAGTTTAGTTCATATAAGTTTATTTGTGGCCTCAGCTCCCTGATAGGGTTAAAAACATATGAATTTGTAGTTTACCTAGTTTGTTTTAATGGTTCGATTGTGAGTGTTAGTCTCTTGCTGCTTTGTGGAACTCCATGTTTCTCTTGATATTTCTAATTTGATAGAACTTTTTTCTTTAGTAGTGGGAAAAACATGAATTAATAACGAATGAATCATCCTTCTCTTGATTTTTAAAATTGTCCTTACAACTTGATTTTTTTTTAAAGTAACTCAAAAACAAAATAATAATTTGATTTATTTTCCAGCATTATAGATTTTACATCAATTAAATTTCTTCTCTAGCAGTACAACAGTTTGATCATCTTTGCAGGATTAAGGCAGTACTACATCTGAAAATATTGCTTTCCTGCAAATATTTAACCTAAAAATAGCTAACATATTGCATTTCAATTTTTATTTACTTTTTTTAATATATTTTATTGATTATGCTATTACAGTTGTCCTATTATCCCCCCTTCATTCCCCTCCACCCTGAACACCCTCTCCCACCCACATTCCCCCCCTTTACTTCAGTCCATGTGCCATACAACTTGATTTTTAAATTAGCCTATGTGCTTAAATATTACAAGTATTGTATACTTAAGGTAGACTATTTGCTATGTCTACTCTCAGTTTGGAGTAACAAAAGCTACCTCATTGCCCTAGAACAGCAATTTTCAACCTTTTTCATCTCATGGTGCACATTAACTGATTACTAAAATTCTGCAGCACACCAAAAAATATGTTTTTTGCCAATCTGACAAAAAATAAGTATAATTTTTATTCATTCACACCAGATGGCTTTTGTTGTGTTTGCTGTCATCGTGTTTGCTGTTGTCATTTTTTATTTGACAATCTAAGGGAAAGGAGGTCATGTCCCTGCCTAATTAGTCAGGTATTGCATGTTTTAAAAATTCTTGTGGCACACAGGTTGAAAATTGCTGTCCTAGAATATCACCGAGCCAAAAAAGGTTCTTTTGTTATATCAAAACGCATCTCTGGATAGTCATGAAATGGAGTGTCTAAATAGGAATCTTCATGGCCATGTAGTCCACCCCCTGTGTTTTACCCATGGGAAAGTGCCCTTATGCTCCAGCTTGTCCTAACGAGGTTGAGTGTGCTTTCTTGATATCTGTAGCCACTGCGCTTGCATTTGTCTTTTAGCACAGTGTTTTAATGCTTTAGATTGCCACTTTGTAATTTTTAGTCTGTGGTGGTTATCGTACTTTTTTAGACCTTAATTAGAATTTTTAAATGTTTAGAAAGACATTATTTCTCTGGGCTTCTAATTATTTGTATTTGATTCCCATGTTACGTAAATGGGATTATACATATAAATATGTCACACTGGATTTAATGTGTTACACTGTCATTAACTACAGTTGTTGATAATATTGTGAATACAGTGGCTTTTTAAATTATAGATTAGTAGTCATAAATAATGTTTCCCTATAAATTGTTTTATGCAGAATATACTTTTAATAAAAATTGGACTTTGATATTAATTTTTGAGATATGAGATATCAATGCAGATAACTTTAATTTAATTATAAAAATAAGATTTGTAACAAGTAATAAGGAGTGAATGGCTGTATGTTTAGTCAGAGAAAGATAAAAATATAAATTGCCATTTTCTAGGAATAGTTGCCAATAAAAGTTTTGTTTCCTATTTGTATAAATGTTTGGAGAGCAGAAAAGAGCAGAAAGATTTTTAGGTTGCCAGAGGGACCAAGTTTTTCTAACTGGTAAGATTCTAAATTCATGGCATTAAAATAGAGGAGATCTTTCAATAAACACATATTTGTAATTAAAAGCTAAATGTTATTTATATGAAATAAACATACTTTTTATTTTAATAACATACAGGCCCAGTAAGTCTTTTTCCTTCACTCTTTTCCAAGAAATGTGGACCGTTATAAGTGACCTTAGGTAACTAGAGTCTCTGATACCTTTTACAAAATACATTGCAGTATTTCAGGATTTTTGTTCTTGTGTTTGTCACAATTATGGTTATGGAATTTTAATTACCTTCCAGTTGACTTCTGCCTTCAGTTAAATTTCTGCTTTATTTGTTTTTGCCTTGAATCATTTATGGTATGAAGTGTGGAGTATGATAAGGGTCAGTAAGTGCGAGCTGCATTGTTCCTACTAAGGCAGGTTAATAGAAGAGTGTTCAGTACTTCTCCAACTACTGTTTTACCAAGTTTGCCATTTTTCTCAGATACCTCTCCACAGTTTATCAACCGTATAACTTTGGGCACATTAATTAATCTGAACTTTCTTATGTTTAAATGGGTATAAAATAATAGTTTCTTCACAGGGTTGAATGACAGTATACATCAAATGTATTACATGATAACTGGCACTTAAAAGTGCAGTAAATATTTGCTCTTATCATTGTCACAGTAGTTGTTATCATCATCATTCCTATCCCATCATCATTTCCTTTTGACTGTTGTGATAATTACCATCATTTTCTGCACACACCTTTGTATTACTTTGCATTTAAACGTGTGCAGTAGCCTGATACTTTTAACTTCAGTTTCTGCCCCATTCATCTGGTTTATTTACACTTTTAAGGCTCTTCTACATAAAATAGAACTTTTAATCAGGACACTGCACATTCCAGAATCTCTCTATTGCTCACAGGGTCAAACCTTACATTGACCCTGTGCTTGCTTGCTTCATTTTGCTTGTTCAAAATTTGTAGTAGGTTTTTTACTAAATACTTGTTGAATAAGTTGAATCAATGGCTCTGTCATAGCACTTAACAAAAGTTAGATTACAGGCCCTGGCTTGTGTGGCTCAGTTGGTTGGAGTGTTGCTGCAAAACAGAAAGGCTACCAGTTTGATTCCTAGTCAGGGCACATACATACCTAGGCTGCGAGTTCAGTCCTCATTAGGGTGCGCACAGTCCCCCATCTGAGTGCGTAGGGGAGGCAGCCAATGGATGTTTCTCTCTCGAATCAGTGTTTCTCTCTCTCCCCCTTCCTCTCTCTTTAAAAAACAATGAATGCATTGGCCAGTGTGGCTTAGTGGTTGAGTGCCAGCCTGTGAACCAAAGGGTCATCAGTTCAATTCCCAGTCAGGGCACATACATGGGTTGCGGGCCAGGTACCCATTGTGGAGTGCGTGAGAGGCAACCACACATTGATGTTTCTCTCCCTCTCTTTCCCCCTCCTTTCCCCTCTGTCTAAAAATAAATAAATAAAATCTTTAAAAAAAATAAAAAATAAAAAGCAATGAAAAAATGTCCTTGGGTGAGGATAAAAAGTTAAAGTGAAATTGCAGTATATCAGTGGTAGGTGATACTGTTCTGTTTTCACTTATGTAAAATACTGAGTACTTACAAGTGTTTACAAGTATTTGGAATTACAAGTATTTCTTCTTTAAGAGATACTCATTGATTTTTAAAATATTTAATTTTCTCTCAAAGTAATATATAGCTATTTAAGAATTAAATGATTCTGGTGGACTTAAATGAAAAACATTAGTTCCTGGTCTATCTATCTTTCTCTCACACCCCAATCCTACTTTAACACTTAAGTATTCCTGAGGTTTTCTTCCTCTTTCAAAATAATATGCTTTATCAAGCTGTTTTGACTTTATAATTTTGATTTTATTCTTAATTTGTTGATTTACCTGATAGATGAGTATGTAGCCTTGTTCTATTATTTATCCTCCCTAATAAATTATTATTTTTAAGAGCTTATTACTTGCTTCACTGTATTTTGTATTTTTGTATTACTTGCTTCACTGTATATCTGTATTTTGACAGTATAAATGGTATGCACATTTTGTCATGTAACTATAATTAAATCTTTCATATACTTTCTACTGGTTGACAATATAGCCACAATTAAACTTACAGTGTTTCTATTATTGTGACTATATTTTCTTTGTAAAAAGTCATTTAAATAATCTCTGATTTTATTTTCTTTCTTACACAACTTTATGTATTTCCTGGAGTTTCTAATTGCATTATTTTTTTCTGTTAATTGCTTTATTTTTATCACATCCTTCTGTTTTTTTAAGGCAGTGATTCTCAGTTAATGACAATTTCTCCATTTCACCCACATCCCCCTCCCTTACCACCACCCAGGACATTTGGTAATATCTGGAGACATTTTTGGTTCTCATAACTAGGAGATTGCTACTGGAATCTGGTGTATAGAGTGCAGGAATACTGCTGAACATCAGCATATTAATATGGTAAGGTTGAGAAAAAAATTATTACATGTGTGAAATTCCCACTTCCCTGTGACATGTTTCCGCAAGGGTACCCCCCTCATGAAGTTTTCCCTTTTTCTAGTCTGATATGATTATTCTTTAGTCTTGCTGTGCATCTCTCTTTTGGGATTTCAATTTATCACATTCCTGTTGGATCCATTTTCTGGTTCCATTTTCTTTCTTAGTTTATTCCATTTTCTTGTTAGACCACATCCTTATATAATTTAATTTCCAGTGAGTGAATGGAGAAAAGTAAATTTTCTGAGGCATCTGTAACTATTTATTTTGAACTCACACCTGAGTAATATTTTGAATAGCTGTAGAATCATAAATGGAAATAATTTTTTAAATAATTTTGAGGGCATTAATAATAAAAAGTAACAAACTCATTCTTATTTTTTTCTTTCCTTTTCCTTCTTATTTTCTGTCTGTAAGTTCTTTGAGAATTCACAATTATATGTTTTGAGTATTCCACGCCACCCCCACCCCCCACATTTATTGCATTGGGAGCTTTCTTTTTTTATTGTGTTCTTTCAGTGTATGTATGTCCTACTTCATCTTTGGAAAATTCCCTTTTATTTTACTAATTTCCCATATACTATTTTCTTTTTTTATTAGATAGTTATAGGATCCTCTGGATTATTTTTTAGGTTCCCTTGCTTTTTTTGGTAAGAAATAAAGCAAAGAGATTAATATAATAAATACCAGTGTTTCAAATACCCAGAGTTGACATTGTTAATTGGTACATTGACTTTCTATTTTTTTTCTGATAAAAAAGAGAAGTTTCAGGTACAAGTTCCCTTTGACATACATCCCCATCTTTCCCATTTCAGGAAAACCTTCATTGCAGTTTTTGCATATAGTATATTTGTAACCAAACAAAAACAGAAGTTCGGCTGCGGTTGTCCCAAAAGCCAAACTCATGAGGCAGATGATGGTACAAAAGGAAAGAGGTTTTATTTAGGTGCTTTGCAGCCTGTGAGAATGGCAGACTCCTGTCTTAAAGACCATCTCATTTTTTTGCCATGGAAAAAATCCAACCGGATCCTTGACAACATCAAGACAAAAAGCCAGTGTCCTGAGTTCTTGCTTCATTTTAAAGTACAGTCCTTTGGAGCCCACAGGCAGCTGCTAAGCAGTCTTAGCCTCCATCCAGGTAGCTTAGCTTGTTGCTGGCTGCTGCCCATTTCAGGCTCTCCGTGGGACCCTGTGTGTGGAGCCCACACAGCCATCGGCCATGCAGCTGCCAGGGTCACATGGTTGCATGCTCACAGGAGAGAGCACGTGAATGCACAAGCGAGAGCATCGCCAGATGGGCCAGGGAGAGCTCCTTTGTTCCCCTGGGATTATATTAGTTTGGGCTTGGGATGGACCAGGTGCTTTCTCAAAATGACCAATCAACTTCCCAAACTTTTGCTAGCTTTGGGTGGGTCCACCACTCAACTGATACCTTCTTTCCCCAGGCTCCACTGACAGGCCCCTTTCATCTTTCCCTTTGTGCCATTTTGATTTCTATGGTATGTGTGCCTACCTTCTCCTGGTCCCACCCCCATCTGGTATTGGAGAGGGGGTCTTTTTCCTATCCATTTATCTTGCTAACTTTTGTCATACTTGGGGCCATATCCATTAATCTTTCTCGCTTTTGGCACTCTCGGTATAAGAACCTTGCCCTGTTGCCATCTTGGCTGATAAGGGAGACTCCCCAGCACTCTTACTGTTTTATAGTAACATATTCTTGAACATTATTAAAGGATACATTTACCTATATGTGTACATAAATAATATGTAGGATTGCTTCATATATAATTTGAGAATTTACATCGTCACTATTTCATAGCTTACTGTTTCTGCCTTCTCTCTATGCTGGTGCATATGTAGATCTATTTGTAAGATCACCAAGCGCGGGGCTTTGTCTTGCTTGTTATGGAATCACCAGCATCCAGAACAGTGTCTGGCAGATGCTAGGCACTCAATGTATATCTCTTAAAATTTTTTTTATTTATTGATTTTTAGAGAGAGAAAGTAACGAAGAAAGTGAGAAACATCAATTTGTTGTTCCACTTATTTATACATTCATTGGTTGATTCTTATATGTGCCCTTCTTGGGGATTGCACCCGCAACCTTGTGTATCTGGATGAACTCTAACCAACTGAGCTACCCTGACAGGGCTATTATTTCTCAAGCGAATTAATATACCGTATTTTTCAGACTATAAGACACACTTATCTCCCAAATTTGAGAGGAATAAGATGGTCATTAATGCTGCTTTTGAGTTCTATTTACATTTACATTGGTGAAATATCATGTTATTTATGTTATTAAATATTTTACGACATTTTAAAAAAGATTTTATTTATTTTTAGACAGAGGGGAAGGGAAGGAGAAAGAGAGGGAGAGAAACACCAGTGTGTGGTTGCCTCTCATGTGCCCCCTACTAGGGACCTGGCCCACAACCCAGGCATGTGCCGTGACTGGGAATCAAACCAGCAACCCTTTGGTTCTCAGGCTACGCTCAATCTACTGAGCTACACTAGCCAGGGCATTTTACCACAATATTTGCTTCAAAATTTTTTTCCCTATTTTACTCTAAAACGTAGGTGCGTCTTATGGTCCGAGAAATAGGGGTAGTTTATTTTCAGCTGCTATGTAGTAGTCAACTATATGTATATATTACATCACATTTTATTTAGTAATTTTCTTGCAAATTGATATTTAGGTTGTTTATAATTTCCATGCTTTTAAATAGTCTTGTGAAACATTCATATATTCATCTCTCTGTACTTGTGTTTGAGATTTTTATCTGAATGCTTATCTAGAATTGGGGTTGCTGGGTTGTATGAAAAAAACTTTAAAATTTATCTTAATACAACCAAATAGCTCTTCAAAGTTTCCTGGTTTTAAAATTACGATTTTTAAACAAGTTCTCTCCATATTTTTTTCTTCATTTGAGTGCTTTGCCTCCTGGGGCAATAGTTTTAGCTTATTATCAACTTTTTATAATGATAATCTACAGTGACAGAACCTTTTCATGCCTTATGCTTGAAATAGTTAACATTTGATCTTCAAGCTATCTTAGCCACTTATTCCCCCTTAAAATAATTTATAGAAGTAAAATTTACATAGCATAAAATTAACCATTTTAAAGTGAACACATTTGAGCCCTGCTTATTGTGGTTCAGTGAGTTGGGTGTTATACAGCAAACTGAAAGGTTGAAGGTTCGATTCCCAGTCAGGGTGCATGTCCGGGTTGTGGGCCAGGCCCCTGGTTGGGGGCATGTGAGAAGCAACCAATTGATGTTTCTCTCACACATCGGTATTTCTCTCCCTCTCTTTCTCCCTCCTTTCTCTTCCCTCTAATAATAAAAATAATAAAATATTAAAAAATATAAAGTATGTATAGCTCATATATACATATGTATGAATACATATCTGTATAGGTATTTTTATTTTCTTTTTTTTTTTCTTAGAGAGATTTCTTGACATTTTCCATACTTAGTATTGGGTTTTTAATTGTGGTTATTTTTAATTTCTAGGAACCCTTTTTTCTTTATTAATAATGTTTTTCATAAGATCTTGCTCTTCTGTTTTTCTTTGATCTCTTGATTCTCTTTCAGGGAATTAATTGAGACTGCACCCCTTCTGAATTATTTGTTTCCTCTAGTGCCATTTATATTTTTTTGTTTGTTATTCTTGGTCTCTGTTTCACATTGTAATTGTTTCCCTAGTTATCCATGGTATTTGGTCATTAATTCACATTTT
The DNA here is from genome assembly GCA_028533065.1 of Trachops cirrhosus. Classification (NCBI taxonomy): domain Eukaryota; kingdom Metazoa; phylum Chordata; class Mammalia; order Chiroptera; family Phyllostomidae; genus Trachops; species Trachops cirrhosus. The sequence continues at coordinate 31,590,340 of CM052548.1, read as the reverse complement.
AGAATTAGCCAGGAGAAGAGCTCCCAGGGAGGGATTTCTAAACTGAAAGGCTTTGCTCTGGAGTGACCAAGTGGATTATTTAATAACTCACTCTAGGGTCTATAAATGGTAGAATTAGAGGGGCTTATTTTCTCTGGTACCCAGTGAAAATACTTGTTATCTTGGTTCTAAACAAAGAGATCACTTGGTTTCTCTAAAGCAAAGCTCTCTTTTTCTTTAAATCCTACCCTTCCACCCCTCTTGCCCCTCCCCCTCCTCTTCTTCCTCCTTTTTCTTCTTCTCTTTTTTTTAAATGTGGGCAAATACCTGGTTGCCAGAGTTTGAGTGTATGCCCTTGATCAGTGGAGGCTGAGAGAATGTTGACCATTTTTTTCTTTGCCTATTTCCCCTTCTTACTCCTCTTTTCCCTCACCGTCTTCGATTTCATATATAATCCCACCCTCTCTCCATACTCCACTCCACTAAAAATAGATATTTGAAAAGTTTTGCCCTGGCAGGCGTGGCTCAGTTGGTTGGAGCGTCGTCCCATAAACCGAAAGGTGGTGGGTTCAATTTTCTGTCAGGGCACATGCCTTCATGGGTTTGGTCCCTGGTCTGGGCATGTACAGAGGCAACTGATCAATGTTTCTCTTATGTGATGTTTTTCTCCCCTCTCTCCTTCCCTTCCCTTCTCTCTACAAAATAAATAAATAAAAATAAAGTTTCAAAAAATTTTACCACAATGACAGCAAAAGCCCCAAACTGAATTTCCGTAAGACTGGAAGACAATCTCCCAGACTGTCACGTGACTGAAGCACAGACGTGTCAAGGGTGTCTGAGTTCCACTCTGAATAAAGGAATTAGTGATGGATATGCACTAGGGCAGGCCCTAATGTTTAGGAATTTGCCCACAAAGAGAGGCAAGCTGAATGAAAGATACTTTCCCAGACTTTCTTGCAGGCTTAATTTTATTTATTTTTCAATGCTTATTTATTAAATTCTTCTCAGGTCCCCTCTGTGTGTCAGGCATTGGAATAAGCACTTTATATATGTTACGATATTTATAGTTCAACCTTAAGTCATTGAGGAAGGCATTGTTATCTTAATTTTGCAAATAATAAACAGAGGCCCAGAGAAATTGACTAGTTCATTTTAAAAATTCTTTCATTACTTATGTCCTTTCACAAAATGTATTCAATTTGTTCTTACCTAGAGGAACTCCAAAGTGGACAGGACAGGTGGTTTATACAAGTAACTAAATATAGTGATAGTGACTGAGAAAAATGTTCAGTTGAAGCCTAATTCTGGATGAAGAAAGGCAACAGAGGAGGAGACTTTTGAGTTGCATCTTGAGGAATGAAGAGGAAGTTTTTGGAGATGGTGGGGTGAAGGAAGGGGAAAAGTAAAAGAAAGGTAAAGGTGAATGCATGGCTTTGGAGTAGTTGATAACTTAAGTGTGATTTAAGGTCACTTGTTTGTGAGGGCACAGTGGTGACTGACACACAAGTCCCCTGAACATCAGCTGCCTGCAGGACATCTTCACTTGGTAGTCTTGCAGACATAGCACATCAGGCTGGCCCTGATCTGAATTTATCATTTTCCCCCCAAACTGCCCCTCCCTAATGTTTCACGATCCATCCTCACTTGCCCTTGTTTCCCTTGAGTCACCAGGTACTATAGATTTTTAGCTCTCAGTGCCTCTTGCCTGTTTCTGCTTATTTATACCCTTCTCATTGCCTCAATCCAGGCCATCATCATCTCTGAGTTGGATTGATGTAGTAGCCTCCTAGTCAGTTTCTCAGCTTCCAATATTGCTTCCTTCCTGTCTGGTTTTCTGTTGTATGCAGCCAAAACTTCCCTGGTTGATCCACATGGTGGTTAAAGAAAGAGGTCTGAGAAAAGGGTTATTCTGTAAAAACAAAGCTTCTCTCAATATCATCTTGAGTGTTCAAATTCAAGTTTCACAGTGGCATGATGAGATGCTTTCAAGGAAATGGCTGAAGAAACTGAGAAAAAGGACCAGGAAAGGTAACTGCATATTATGACTTTAGAAGTCTTTAATGACTCAGATCCAGATTGGACATTAAAGATCATCTCTTACAGGTCAAATTTTATATTTGAACCTGAAGCACAGAAGTGTGAGGTTTTTTGTTTTTTTTTTAAATCATTTCAGGTCACACTGTTAGGACAAAATCCAGGTTTCAGATTCTGAGCATCTTTTTACTCTGTGTTTAAGTGTGGTTACTGAGAGTATAAATTGGAAGTAGACCCCTGAGGTCAGCATGCCAGCTCTGTCATTTGCAAGCTGTGTCTCTGAGCAAGTTAATTAAGCACTTTGTGCCTGAGATGCCTCATCTGTAAAATGCATAATAATAGTACCTACCTCATAAAGTTGTAAGTTAATATACAGGAAGTACTTAGACTAGTGTCTAGCACATAGTAAGGAGCATTAGCTGCTCGTATTATTATTCTAAGATATCCTGAGTTCAGTCCTGTGTGTGTGTCCTAATTTATATAAAATGTTACTTAATTCTGGTATTTTACAATACAGGAAAATAGCCATAGTGCTTACAGCATGTTCTTCATGTATTACAGGGTTAGATTATGCCAGCGATTTTCAACTGATGTGCCATAAGAAATCTTAAAACATGCAATACCTGTTTAGTCAAGGGCACTGACCTCGTTTCCCTCAGATTATCAAATTTAAAAAATGACAACAGCCAACACAACAATAACCATCCAGTGTGCATGAATCAAAATTATACCTGTTTTTTGTCAGATCTGCAAAAAATATATTTTTTAGTGTGCCACAGAATTTTAGTAATTAGTTTATGTGTGGCGCATGAGATGAAAAAGGTTGAAAATCGCTGGATTAGAAATCTGATATTGGTGAAGGATATGGCTTGACTTCTTTGTGAAGGCTGTAGTAGAGTACTGAAAAGCTGCATTGGGATTTGGATATCCGGTGTTTGGATACGCTCTTCTGTGACTCACTCCCACAAAGTAGCCATTCAGCAGATGTTCTTCAACTTTGTGATTTAGTAAAATTTAACATTACTCTTATGAGGTTTTTTGGGCTACCTAAAAATAGTGTTAAGTCCTCAAATACTAAAACACTAATATGAGATATATTCTGTGTGTGTTAAGTGGGAAAGTAGGCTCCCTTGTCTAATCAACTCTGTATTAAAAAAAATAGAAAACGTTGTTTATTGTAGGACTCCTTAGAGCATTCTTCTTGTCTTATTTAAGCTTGTCTTGTAACTTTCTTAAAGAACAATATGATATATGGACAAGCTTACTTGGTCTTGAGACTGGTTGTTTTGGGAAATGGAAATCTGCTAGAATTTATAAAATAATAATCATGTGCCTTAGACTTGTATTAATAAGTGAGCTATTCCTTTATAAGGCAAAAGTTATAAGAAATTCTGTAAGTGTCAAAGAGGAAAACTTCCAGTTGAGAAAGGTATAGAATTGATAAATGATACCTTTCTTACTTTTTACAGACTTTATAATTCTATATACCAGCTTAACATTGCAGTTATAGAATATATTACTGATGCTACAGTTTGGACATAGTATATGCCTTTGACTACTGAACCTTGCATACGTATTTCACAGCTCTGAACTTTGTACAATCATGCAAGGTTTGTCATTCACAGAAATGACTGATAGTTTGGTTGCCAATGAGAAGGAAAACAGGATTACACTTTGGTATCCTAGTTGCAGGGTTGTGTTCTTTCAAACCTCAGCCCATCATACCATTTCCTCTTAAGGGCCTGCTCTGGTCTTTCTCTGCAGACTTAATTGCCTACTTCGTCTTATTCACACAGGGTACATTAGAATAGTTTTGCATCTTTTCATTCTAGCTTTTTGTTTTCATGTCTTCCAGTTCACTGGACCTTTGATTTCTTAAAGGTGGGTCTGAACTTTTAACTTTGATTATCTTGTGTCAAATAATTTCCCAAATATAATTTTGCTGAGAGGAGGAGAAAAAAATTCATGAGACCTAAATTACCTTTAAGGAGACTTAAAGAAATTTTTTTTGTTTATGTTTTTGCCCTGTGAAAGGCCAAATTTTTGTAACCTAATTGATTTACGATTGCTATTACAAACACTAGAATCTATATCTGTATATCGTATCTATGTCCATTGGCAATGAAGTGTCAGATTTTTTGACACTTCAAATAAAGATAAAGTAAGAAGGTTTGAATCCTTATTTAAAACTTCCTGCACAGCCCTGACTGGTGTAGCTCAGTGGATTGAGTGTTGGCCTGCGAACCAAAGGGTTGCTGATTTGATTCCCAGTCAGGGCACATGCCTGGGTTGTGGGCCAGGTCCCCAGTAGGGGGAGTGCAAGAGGCAATCACATATTGATGTTTCTCTCCCTCTCTTTCTCCCTCCTTCTTTTCTTTCTAAAAATAGATAAATAAAATCTTTAATAAAATAAAATAAAATGGAATTGATAGCATCGAATAAACACAGAATAGAAAGATTTATTTTACATGAAATAGTACATTTTACATGAAGTCGTGCATTATATTTTTTTAAGATTGTGTTTATTTTGAAAGAGAGGGGAAGAGAGGGAGAAAGAGGGAGAGAAACATCAATGAGAGAGAGAAGTAGCACTTGGTTGCCTCTTGCATACAACTCTGACCTGGGACTGAACCAACCCAGGCATATACCTTCTTCGGGGATCCTCTTTGAGAGTCCTTTCTTTATAGGATTCCCCGATACACTTCAGTGCTGCTGGTTTCTCCACTTCTCTTTTCCACAAATCAGAAAAATCGTGGCTATATCCTTCTGTAACTTGCTGCTGTGTCCACCATTTGGACTGCACTTTTTCCTAGGCAAAAAGCCTCAGGGACCAGAAGTTACTTGGAGCTCTCTGTCTTATCTGAGTGAGCATGTATTCCCCACCAGTGTTTTCTGCTCATTCATTCTCCAGTAGCTTTAGTGGCTTTTTGCATTTTGTCCTGATGTTTAGTTATTTTCTGAAATGGGGGTGGGATGGACAGTTTAAAGGTGTTGTAATGTATCCATTAGAGTCTTTATCACACCTAGAACTGGTATCTTAGAGATCACATATTGATTCCTCTCTTTTTAAACGGGGATAATAACATACACCCACATCTAATAGATATGGGAATCACAGGAGTCAGATAAAGGATGGTGCCATTTATTTGTTATCCTAATCAGTAATTGAAAGTGTTTTGTTAATTGTAAAGCTCTTTAGGGATATTTGTTTATCAATTGAAATTTCTTAAAATAAGATATTACTTAAAAATAATCATTTCATTAAAACATTTAAATTATCCAAAAGCATAATTTATAATTTTAGAGTTTAAAGTTCTTTTTCCCCATTTTAACATATGTAGGGTGGCGCAAAAGTAAGTTACATTGTGGTTACATGAAACAGTTTATTCTTGTATTATTTTATTAATTATTATATTTTCATAGAAACAACTATAAATCTACTTTTGCCCCACCCAGTATATATGTTTGACATAGAAGTTGGCCATGACATATTCTTAAATGAAAACATATGTTGCAGAGTATTTTGTACAAAATGAGTATTTTTTACTTTTTTGTAACATTCTGAAATAATTTCAAACTTAAAGAAAATTGCAAGAATAGTACAAAGAACTTCTGTATATACCTTTCATCTTAATTCACCAATTGTTAACATTTTACCAGATTTGCTTTTTTATTCTTACCCTCTTTTTCTCCCCCTCCCTTTTTGTTCTCTCTCTATACAGTCATAATTTTTTTCTGAACCATTTGAGAGTAACTTGCTTATATCATGCCTCTTATACCCCTAAATACTTATGTATAAAATGAGTCTATTTTTATAAATATATTTCCTTCCAAATTCCACGCCTACCTATGTGTATGTATATATTACAAGAATATACCTAAGATTGCTAATACTGTTATTTTTTGGAAGAAGAATTGGGAAGGACCACTATCAAATTTTAATTATACATCTGAACAGTTTGTGTTTTATTATTTATAGCCTAAACACACCAAACAAATTCACTGGGAGGATTCATTCAGGAAGAGTTAATGAATCAAGGCATTTAAATTTAATAGAAAGTGTTCTTTCTTTGTAGATTCTAATCTAAAGATGACCTTTCAAAAATTGTTTTTTATTTAAATGAATCAGTACTTTATAAATAATTACTTAAATTCATAATAGGTATGTTTATTTTCTGTGGCTGCTGTCACAAATTACCACAAACTGGGTGGCTTAAAACAACAGAAATGTGCTCTCTCAGTTCTGGAGACCAGAAGTCTGAGGTGAAGGTTGTGCAGAGTTGTGCTTCCGCCAGAAGGGCCAGGGAAGAATCAGCTACGTGCCTCTTACAGCTTCTGGCAGTTTCTGGCATTCTTTGGTTTGAGATCTTATTACTCTAATATCTGCCTTCATCTTTACATGGACTATCTCTGTGTGCCTCTCTCTTATAAGGACACTTATCATTGGATTTAGGGCCTAGCTGGATTCTTAACTTAATTTTGTATGTTAAGACCATTTTTCCAAATAAAGTAACATTCACAGGTTCCAGAGATTATGACATTTGAGTACCGCTACAGAGAGGTATCGATACTAAACAAAGGGGGTTCATCTGCCTGCTGCCACAAAAACCAAAATCCTGAGGTAGTTGGTGGTGAAAAAGGACAGAGGTTTTATTCAGATACCGCACCATCTGGGAGAATGGCAGACTCCCTGTCTCAAAGCTCATCTCTTCTGCAAAACCCAGACACGTTCCAACTGTCCTCAGCAAGACTGAAACAAAAGCCAGTGCCCAGAGGTCCTGCTCCATTTTAAAGTACCATCCTTTGGAGCCGGCAGGCCACTGCTAAGTTGTTATCCAGATAGCTTAGCTTGTTTCTAGCTGCTGCTCATTTCAGGCTCCTTCCTGAAGGCTATGGGAATGTGGCTACTAAGGCTGCATGGTCGTGTACTACCAGGAGACAGCTGCAGGTGGGCAAGAGTGGGGGCAGCAGGAAGGTGGTGGGGGGTGAGAGAGAGAGAGACAGACAGACAGACAGATTGACTCCCTCCTGGAGGCCAAGGGCCTTGTGGCTTCTAAGGCCACATGGCTGGTGGAGAGAACCCGGAAAACACCTTGTAAGTGCGGGCCCTGAGCCAGAACACAGAGCAAGGAGCATTTCTTGGTTCCTTCAGGACAGACCAGGTGCTTTCTCAAAATGACAAATCAATCTCCCAGCTATTCATGCACTTTGGGTGGGTCCACCTCCCAACCAATCCCTTCTTTCCTCAGGCTAGACCCACAGACAGGCCTTTTATGTCCAGCAGCTCTCCCTGTGCCATTTTGACCTCTGTAGGTCATGTACCTGCCTTCCCCTAGTCCTAGCCTAGTCTTGTACCAGAGGGGTTAGGGAGAAGGGATTTTTGTCAGCTCAGTTTAAGAGCCTCACCTTGCCACTATCTGGATAATGGGTGGAGAATTCCTGGGCTGTGACAGTCCACCGGTAGCCATATGGGTATGTGTTTAAATTAGGTGTTCTAAGCTAAAAAAATTAAAACCTTAAAATTTATTTAGGGCATTTCAGTTTCAAAGATGTAATTAATGCCAAGCATTTTGTATTTAAGATGCATTTTAAAGAAATGAAAATTAAAAGTATTCATATTTTTTGTTTAAGATATATATGAGACTATTTCACTTTTGGCAAAACATTTATTTATTTAATATTTACTTATTTAATTTAGTAGCATATTTAAATGACTACTCTTTTTGATTTTTAGACCTTATTTTCACTTCTTTTTAATTTATGGAGAATTGTTATGTTATTAGATGGTTACACTAGAAATAAATAAGCATTCAATATAATTGGCTATGATAATTGAAGTAGATTTTCTTTTTTAAAGTTTTGAATGAATGGCATTAATATAAATTAGAATCAAATATAAAATGTCTAATTTAAAAATTAAATGTTACAATTATAATTCTCTGTGCTGTCGAATTTAAAAATGACTACTTACCAGCTGTTTCTTGACATTATTTTAAATGTTGACATAAATGGTAGACTAGGCAAAAATGATGGCAACATGTTTTCTATTGGAAATTCTGTTTGGGGCAGAAACAGTTGCGTATCCTCATGGAATAATTTATTTTCTTGTTGTTAGAAACTATGTATATTCATCCATCATTGTAAAATTGGAGGATTTGACCAAATTAAGTAATAACATTTTTTAAATCTTATTGGAATTTTTCCTTCAGTTCTCAGTGAATTTCAGGTGATTATTATTAGTGGGTTAGAAGTAAGTACTAACTACTTATTTCTTTTCATACATCAGTCTTCCTGTAATGATGCATGCACACTTTCGACTATTAGCTGTAGTCTTTAAGGAAATACGTTTTATTGTCAAGCAAATTTCATTCTTTTGCTTTCTTTTTAGAATCTAGAAGACATTTTTGAGTATCATTATATTTTGACAATATTTTGCAGAATAAACACCAAGGTGTAAGAAGGAATAACACTAGTATTTATTTAGCATCTACTTTTTACCAGACATGTGCTATAAGTAAGTACTTCAGCTATCTCATTTATTCTTAAGAGTGTAGATCAGATGACAATCTCTCCAAGTTACTTATAAAAGTACGTTCTAATTTTTGTTATGCTGTTTATAGTTTTAAATAGCATTTATTCAGTAAACTTCTGAGTATGGAGTTCCCAGGGGTTGACCCTGAGAGTCTTTGGCATGGACTGCAGGTACCAGGCTGTGCTGCAGTGGTCAGTGTGGAGGGCGTCAGGCCTGAGTGAGCCTCTCCACCTGCTGTGTGGTTTTACAGCCATCACCTTTGTGCTGCATGCAGGAAAGATGACCGAGATACCAAATAAGCTTTCATTTTGCAGTTTGAGTTATTAAAAAATAACCTCAGCTCTGCTTCTGTAATAAATTATGAAAATGTTGAATTAGACTAGGACATAAATTATAACTTCCGATGAAAGTAAAAAATATCTAGGACTTCATTTTATACTTTTAAGTTTATCTGAAGGTATGACTTACAAAAATGAATAATAACATAGGTGGGTACCCATTGCCACTATACTTTGTAATATCTCAATTATGGAATTTCAAAGGAATGTATAAATATTTGCTCCTCTGTTACAATTTTTTTACCAAATAAATATTCTAGGAATAATTTCTTGGTGGGTTGGTTTATGTCTGAAAAGTTTTTTAATATCTGAAAATGAATCATAAATAGAAGTTGTAATTTATTGCCACCTATCTTCTTATAGTTATTATCTTAAATTGTCATGCTTATTTATGTTGCTGTCAGAGAAAACAACTAATGAATAATATTGAAAATACTCTTTGTAGCTATTTTACTGCAAATAAGCATTAGTCTCTAATAAGTTATGTGTACTTTTATATGTCTCTATTTCCGAAGAATGAATGTAGGAGAAAATAGGAGAGAAAGTTGTCTTTTGATATAACTTCAATTTTTTTTTCTTGTGAGGAGATATGTCTCGAATACTTACTGAGTTTCTTTTAAACACTGAGTGATCTAAACACTGAGCAAAAACAAATTCTTAAACTAAAATAGCCTGTTTTATTTTCTTTGCTGTCTCTACTTCCCAACAAAAACAACAAACAATAAATGTCAGAAACCTTTATTTTAAAGCTAGTTTAGTACATCTTTGAAGTCTTAGCTTCCAATAGCAGTGATGATATTTTACTTGTGAAGCAAGGTTGTCATCTAGTGGTGTTTCCAAGTAGTACATCCTTTAGAATTGACTAATCAGCATTTTAAAGGAAGTGCTAAACAAAAGAAATATAGGTTTCAATTTTTTGGAATTTAAACACTTTAAAATATTTTAAATTTTATATAACTTTACAAAGAGTTTTCCCTAGTACTTTTTCTAATTTCCATCTTTCAATCATTAACGTTAGGCCAAAAACATTTTGACTGGCCACTGAAATGTTGAAGTTTGAGTACTGTGAATGTTAATTGTGATGTGTACCAAGGCATTTCATAAGTCTTCACATCTCTACAAGCTGCTTGTTTAGAAAAAATAATGTTTCTGTAGTACTAAGTAAAAAATTTTTTTTACTTTTTTGCATATTCATCCTTTTAGTTTTTGTACATATAATTTTGTGAAACGTTTGCTTCTAAAATGTTAAGATTTTCATGATTTCTTTGCCTTTGGTGTTTATTTTTTTAATATAGTAATATGAAAACTTAGTGTAGAAGAAATATAAATAAATTTTATGGTGTGTATGTAAGTATGTGTGTGGGAAAAATTTAATATAGGCTAGCTAAGTAGCAAAAATAATACACATTTGTACATGCAAAGGAATTATAAAAAATAAAAACTGAATAATGCATTTTAAAAGAATTTAATTTTGGATAAATTATTGAAAACAGTTTAAGATTGATACTAAATGTGGTTTTACTTAGAGATACTTTAAATAATACATAGTTTTATTCATATGATTCATTCATATATAAGTCATGGAGAAAATTAAATTTTAAGCTAGAGTTGATTCAGATCTCTGTTGTAATGTTGGAATAAAGATTGTGGTATTCATTTTGGTATTGTGTAGGTGGCCACTTTGCCTAAAGAAGGAAAGAAAATGGTACTGATAGGAGAGGTACTTAGTTGTTAAGGGAAATGAAATAAAAGACATCTTTTTTTCATATTTTACCATTTGTGTGTCATAGTCCTCCCACTTCTGAATTACTTTTAGTAGAATTCTGATCCTCCTATTTTCTGTGCTTAATAGAGATGTAGGCATGGAATTCAATGGATTCATTTAACTTACTGCTGGTATACCAATTTATATTCTTCTTGGTGATTTCTTTGACCTCTAATATATCTATGAACTTTAATGCATATATTGACTTCATCTGTACTAAGTTATTAGAAGCAGATTTTTTGTCCAAATCTTAGTAGCCTTGTTACCTTACTAATCTTGCTAAAACAGCTTAATATTGTATTTTTCCAAATTGTATTCATCAATAGAAATTTATAAGCCACTTTCTTTTCCCCTAGAGGAGGAAATTAGCAAGTTATTTCAGTGTCTGTGCCTGGGTGTGAGAATAATAGCAAAACTGAATTTGGGGGCAGGTTTATTACAGTCCATTTGTACTGTGGGGATGGGAACAGGATAGGGAGAATGAATTATTCAGGTAATTAAAAATTTTTTTTGATGTCTAGGGAATTGCAGTAGGTTGCCAACTTTCATATTTGCTAAGATTAAAGATACCTTTTGACATAAGCAGTTTTTTGATTATCTGTTATGTTTTAATTTAGATTCAGTCCTGTGAAAATGGTGCACTAGATACAAAAGGATCACCAGTATTAGTGGGAGAGCAGTGAGTGGTTCTCCTGATTCTTGATGCTGATGGAGTAGAGCTATAAGGCTCAAGTCCTTTGAGTTTTCAAAACATGAAGGATGAGTAAGGGAGACTTGTAAAACTTGCAAATTGAGACTGAGGTACATGGAGGGTCAGATTTCCTTCTACCCCCTTATGGTTGCTACCTTGACAATATTTTTAGATTTTCCCTTTTTATATCCTATAGAGATTGGTATTTTTATTGTTATAACAATTTTTGAATCTCTAATTTTTAGTATTAGTTCCCTGATCTTTTACTATGAAACTATACCTATTCTTTTAAAATATATTTAGGTACTTACTGTGAAGTTGCCTAGATGTGCTTTTTTGTATGTGTTGGTGAAGTGTCTAGTTGATTGAAAAACTGATTTGTATAGATGTTGGCTTATGTTTATGAGAAGCTCACGTTTCTAATACTAGCATTAGTTATTGATAAATAAAAATGGTGTGTTATAAATAAAAACTGTGATGATGGCCAGAGGGAAGGGGAGGTGAGGGTGGAGAAATGGGAATCTGTAATAGTGGAAGCAATAAAAAATAAAAAATAACAACAATAAAAATAAATGTAAAAGTGGTGTATTGTAATAAAAAACTACTGAACTGAGAGAAGGCATTCTTATTTTTACTTCGTATCACTTAAGTTTGTATTTTGGGGCAAGTTTAATGAACAACTTTGGACCTTTTATATATAGCTGTAAAAGAGAAGAGGTGAACTTTGATTATTTTAATGATCTCTTCCAGTTCATCTGACATCCTGTAATCTTTTAATGCTAAAGAGTTGCCTTTCTAGAAAACGAAGCATTTTGTTAGTGATTTTATGTTATTTCCCCATTGTGTAGGAATTTTGAAAGTTGCATTTTTGTAATAACTCAATTAGTATTTAATGTATCACCTATATTCTGTTGTGTACTGATGATTTCTGAAATCAACCTCAACCTATACTTATCTCTCATTTCTTCCCCATTTCCCAGTCAGAATGTTTCAGCTTATTACCTCTAGAAAGTGCTTCACACTTTTTTACTTCTATATTTTTGTTCCTACCAGTCTCTTTTATGTAGTCCTTCCCACTCACAGCCACTTTGAGCCCCTATAACATTTTTTTAAATCCTCACCCGAGAATATATTTATTGATTTGAGAGAGAGAGAGAGAGGGGTGGAGACGAGAGAGGGGTGGGGACGAGAGAGGGGAGAGAGAGAGAAACATCCATGTGAGAGAGAAACAGTGATTGGTTGCCTCCTTTACACACCCCAGCTGGGTATCAAACACACAACCCAGATATGTGCTCTGACCAGGGATTGAATCTGAGACCTTTTTGGTGTATGGGATGGTGCTCCAACCATCTAAGCCACTTGGCCAAGGCTTTGACATTTTGTTCATAATTATTTTGGCTTTATATGATAGCTGTTTATGTATTGTGTTATGCTGTATATGAGACTGTGAACTCCTTAAAGGCAGGTGCTTCATTTTCATCATTTTACTAATCTTATTACTGAATCATAATATTTTTCACATAAAAAGGACTTTATTAATATTTGTAGAACTGAATATATAAGGTAATTAATGGAAGATACAGTCAATGGCTATGAACAGTGCAAAATTAACAATTAACAGGATAATAAGGACATTTACTTAGCAATTTTGAATTAAAGTATGTTTTAACAATCTATGCTGACTGCAGACATTTGTATTGCATGGTCCTTTATGTTCTATCATAACTGCCTCCCATTCATTTGTTCTTACAGACTTATCTACATACTTAACACTTGTTTATGTTTTTTTCTCTGTAACCCACTTGCTTTCATTCATCATTATAGTTTAGCCTTCCGTGGTCTTAAACTTTTAATAGTATCTAATTTTGTTAAACACATTCTTTCTTTGATTTATATGTATACTTTCCTGACTTTATCTCCTTGATTTTGTACATAGGCTTATCAACTTTAATATACTGGTATTCTTTTATACTCTTCAACTTACATTTCTTTTCTCTTGCTCTTTTTACTTTAGAGAACTCATTCATTCTGTTTCCGAAGGCACAAGCCCTTTGGTTGCTGTCTCCAAGTAGAGTTTAGTTGATGAGTGTCTTAGAATCAGTCTAATGTTGGGGGTTGACCACTGTTGCGGGTTGACGGTGGAACTGCTGGCCCTCAGGAATGAGCTTGAGCTAGCTGTCAGCCTGGTACTCCTCTGTCTGTCTAACGGGAGAGTGCTGGCAGTGGCAGTGCTAGCTAGCACTAGCCCTTTGGTTAAAGGAGTTGATACTTATTACAAAACATGTCAGATGCTAATGGGCATTTTTATAGATGGACTCTTGGAGGGGGATGAAACCTGAATTATAGAATTTGTCAAAGAATTTCAAAATGGCTGTGTTGTGCATAAATGAATGGGTAAGAGACAATCCCCCCCTCCTTCAGATTCAGTAATCTTGAATTAATTATTGTCTGTGACAAATGTATGGTTAGTTTGGACTGCTTAAAAGAACAAAGGGCAATAAGATGATAAGTAAATTGAAAAGATACAGGAAGAGTAAAAGGGATAAGGTAAAGAGTTGCCTGTCTTTGTGCTACTTGCAGTCAGTTGAAGGATTTGGGGGAACATTGTGGTTAAGAAAGGGGACCTGAGAAGATAATGTGAGAAGCACAGAGGAAATTTCTATTGGACTAAGTTTAAAATTATGTTGTCTTAGCTCTGTTGTTACAGTGCATCTCATCTCCAAGAGTTTACTGTATTATCAAATGTTTAAGTCAGAGATTATAGTTGTGTAATAGTAAAGAGTAGCTTATACAGTCCGTAAGAAGTGTATTGATGTTTTAATTGTATTAACAAAATATCCTTTTAAGGATACAAAAGAGGAAAAATAGTACACTCTCCATTCTGTTCTATCAGGTATAGTAAATAATCAGGGAATATCCAGGACTCCTTCCCTAGTGTTTGTAGAAGCATTTCATAGTAGAGAACAAAATTGCATGTTAACTTAAAAAGACAATTTTGGTTAATTTTGATTTTAGAAAATATTAAGCCATTTATTTTATTTCAACAGGTATCTTTCAAATGAAGGTGTTGAAGCTTGCACAAGTTCTCCTGACAAAGTCAATGTAAATGACATCATCCTGATTGCTCTCAATGTAGGTTTTATTTATTAACATTTTTAATCTGGAAGCTATATTCATGAACAATGTTTTCTAGAATAAACTGGATTTTATGAGTAATATGGAATAATAAATACTTTTTTAGTGTCCATTTTAAGTTTACAATAATGTTTATTGAAATTGCTAATCATATCAGCAAATTATTAGAAATATATGTTTCTTTTAATATCTATTACATGGCATCCAAGGAAAAGGGGAAACGTAATTAAAACTTATTTTTTAACCCAGTGATCAGTTACATAATTTCATAGCATTCACAATATCTGTATAATAGCAGTAAAAACATCATATTTATTAAAACAAACTGCCACTGAATTAACATAGGAACTCAAATTATAGCTTTTTAACAATTCTATTTATTATTTCAAAATAATACTTTCTGTTGATAAAAGTAACACATATTAAAGAAGACTTCATAAAATAAAATAGTTTAAGCTACTTATAATTACTGTTAATGTTTTGATATGTATTTCTTTCAAATCTTTCTCCCTCTACCCATTTGAATAGTTAGATCTTTTCCATTATTGGGATTGGCTTTTAGATTTTTTTGAAGAGTTATAAATTATTTTAAATATACATATAAGTAAATGAATATTGTCTTTTCTTTTTATTTTTTTTAATCATTACTTGAGAATATATTTATGGATTTTAGAGAGAGGAAGGGAGAGAAAGAGAGAGAGAGAGAAAGAACATTGATATGAGAGAGAAACATCGATTGGTTGCTTCCCATTATGTGCCCTGCAGGAGATAGAAACAGCACCCTAGGTATATGAACTGATTGGGAATTGAACCTGCAACCTGTTGGTGTCTGTGAGGAGGCCCCAACCAACTGAGCCACCTGGCCAGGGCACAAATATGCTTTTTTTAATCTTGTAGTTACATCAGTGGGAATTTTCACGTTGCCTTTACAATAGCAATATATCAGCCAAGCTTAGATGTTATGACACATAATTAAGTTCATAAGAGAATTACTGTCTGACATAATCATCATATTACTGTAAAATATGTATAACATAAAGCAGAAATGGCAGCAACTGATAACATTTAAAATATAAATATGTGTATAACTGCACATAACTTTTTCTTTTCAAATTACTTAAATATTATATATATAAGTAAATTATATATACTTATATAATGAAATGAATTTAAACAGATACAGTTTGCTTTGAAATCTCATTTATCAGCTTCTTTGAATTTTATCAGTAAGACTAATAAGGTCTTTTTGTTTGTGTATTTCTGAGCTAACTTTTTAATACAAGACTATAATTTCTTTTAAGTAAGCATTAGTTAGAAAGTATGTAGGCTATCTATGACTACAAATGGAAATACTCCCTAGTCACTTTTATTTTCTTCAACTTGCAGCCAAATTAGTGAATTCTACTTTCAAAAATGTTGTAAAGAACTCTATTTTTGTTTATTTTAAAAAATCCTAAACATGATAAAGAGTTTTGTGACAATATCCCACTCTTCTTTATTTTTCTTATTTATTTACTTAGGTAAATAGCAATGAACTGTTTATAATTGGGTGTGAAATTTCAATAAAACAGATCAAGATGAAGTATTTGCCCTGTGCACATGAGAAGTGGATGCTGACCATCATTTTAATGAATTAAGTAGTCTTTATAATTTTCTCTGAAATATATAGTTGAATATTCCAACCTGAGTTATCATACTATATAACAGGAAAAAAAACTTTTAATCAAAATGAACTCAACAGCAAATAATGTAGTTTTCAAGTACATTATTTTTATCACCTTTAAAAAACTTAGACACTTAATAGCAGTGGTCCCCAACCTTTTTGGCACCAGGGACTGGTTTCGTGGAAGACAATTTTTCCATGGACTGGAGTCGGGTGCCTGGGAAGACAGGAGGGGGAGCTTAAGCAGCAATGGCACTGTGTCCATGGACATTAAGGAGGGAGGTTAAAGATAATCCCTGATTTGTAGTATTTCTGTTGAATTTTTTTCAACTTTTGAATGATTGTTGATCACCAGTTAAGATAGACCTGCATTACTGGCTCTTAATGTATACAACTTATTACATATGGGAAGAATAATCTATGCATAAGCTTTCTTATGTTCCCTTTCTCTTGTCGGGGACACACTGAGCTGGTTCCTTTCCCCAGTGATGAATAATGCAGTAAGATGTACACAGTGTTTCTGCCCAGGGAAGTCCATTAGAGGCTGGTAGTGAGGGCTTTCTTTGCACTGCTCATGAAGGTACTTGCTGCCTACATGAAACAAAATTCTAGACTCCCCCTGAGCTCCAAAAAAACATGTGTTCACCATAAGTTGTATTGTTTATAGATAGTCTAGGCAGTGAACCACATTTTTAGTTAGGAAATAGTTCAAGTGCAAAGTTCCCAGATGCCAGCCCAGTGCCGACCTTGCAAAAGCAGGCCCTTATGAAGAGAGCAGCCTCCGAGATGCTAGTGATTATTTTCTTTGCAGATTTTTATCTTGAAAAAGAAGCTTCTTTGTTTTTTTATATTGTAGAACATGGACTAAGAATATTAAGAAATCCAACATGTAGTTTTAGTTTCAAATACATGAATTATTCAGAAAAAATTTTAAAGTGCTAGCCCAGTCTTACTATGAATACTATGTATTAGTAAAACTTTAAAAACAGATTTTTTTAAAGATTCTATATCATATAAAATGACTTGCCAGATAAACATTTTGTTGAACTTCACTTGAATAAATAGAAATCTTTTGTGTGTGCACATATGCATGTGAATTTAAAAGCTAAATTTTTCTCTGGCATAATTTTTTATGTTCAATATAAGTGTATTTTTGGATCTGTGTGTACTAGTGATCTTGGTACAATGGCATCTGAATCATAAAATTGTCCTGTAGTACTATAAATTGACTTTGAACTTAGTATGTTTAAAGATTTGGTAGGTTATTTTCATTTGCTAAAAGAGCAATGAAATAACATTAACTATATGTATGTATAACATTTTAAAAAATTATTTAAACTTGGAGTAGTATGTTGTCTGTTTTGAGCCTGACAACAACTTTGTGAGATAGGGTTGGTGACTCCTCCCTCCAATCTCCCATTTCATGGAGGAATAAATTAACTGGATTTAGAAGAAAATATTTAAAAAAAATTTAATTTATTTTTGGAGAGAGGGAAAGGGAGAGAGAAAGAGAGGGAGAGAAATGTCAATGTGTGGTTGCCTCTTATGCGCCCCCTACTGGGGACCTGGCATGCAACCCAGGCCTGTGCCCTGACTGGGAATAAAATAGGTGACCCTTTGCTTCACAGACCAGCTATCAGTCCACTCAGCCACACCAGTCAGGGTGGATTTAGAAAATTTTTGACAGTATGCAAGATCATATTAGTTAATGACAGTTTGCAGTGAATCAAATTTTAGTCTAATGCTCATTTCTACTTTTATTTCAATACCTCATTTTCATTTAATTTAGTTCATAACTATTGATAGAAACCAGAAATGAGGGACAGTGATATATCATAAAATGTGTATACTGTTTCTCACATATATTTAAATGTTGCAGCATTTGAGTGACTTCAAAATAATGCCTATGGTTTTATGAACTGGTAGTTATATTATTGACTTAATGGTTATATATTTTCGGATGATAAAATGTACATGTTTTATATTCACTAAAATAAACATGATATCTAACATGAATTAAATGCTTGTTGTTTGCAAGTAATTGTGCCAAGTGCTTCTCATGCATTAACATTTAATCTTCAAAACAATCCTAATACAGGGAAGAGTAGTATAAGAAAGTATTTTGTCCCCATATGTCACTCAGTATTTTCAAAGTGAAAAGGCTATGATTTGAAGTATGGTTTATAATTTTTTCATTCTGTTATTGGATGGAGGCTGCAAAAAGGGTAAGCCCAAAGCATTGTTACACAAATGTGTGGATTTAGGGGCTTAGTTTGCCTGGCAGTTCATTTGGTGGGTTTCGGTTGAGGAGTGATTCCTGCATTATACTGAGAAATAAATTATGAATCATGGTAGTAAAAGACTGGAAAGATTTGTGGGGGTTTTATGACATAGACTTCCTTCTTAAGCTGACCACATATAGATATTTCAAATAAGATAATATCCTATTATTATACATGTTCAAAAATAGATAGTTAAGACTATCCTACTTCTCTATATGTATTCCTTTTATATTACAATAATTTTAATCATCTAGTGTTTTCTCCTTAAGTCTAACATAAATTTCTCCCTTGTAATTTATGTGATTAAAGGTACTCTAAGTCTGTTTCATTTTGCTCCTAAGGCAATGAAGAGTTACTGTTTGCTATATTTTAAGGAATAACAAAATAATACAAATTTATTAATTGAACCTCACACTCTCAGTTTTCAAGATAATGTCTTAGCTTAAATTATTAGGCCTTTTTCATGAGTATTGACAGTTTTCCTATGAACAAATTTCTTACCATTCCTTTACTTTTTACTTCCCAAAGAAAACAAAAATCCTGAAGAATTCTGCTTTTTATGAAGACTGTGGAATTGAAGTTCTGGTTTTATGTCAGAAATGTGATAACTCTATATTAGGCCTTCCTTAAGTTTTCCCTTTTTGTATTTTGCTTTTTAGTTTTCTGAGTAATATGTGTTTCAGCATTTTTATATGGTTAGTTACTTGTTTACCAACTTCAATTTTTATAATTTGTTTAAGCAAATTAAATACATTTTTATTAAGGGTAATTCTCACTATAATTACTTGTTGCAGTGGAATTCTTCCCTGGGATATTTGCATGTTATATAGCTTTGTTATGTTACGGGTATTATAGCCTATAGAATAATGTGTTTTCAGGTCTGCATATCAAGCTTATATAGGATTTACTTGTGAAAAAGGTATGCTTTTTATGAATTAATTTGGTTTTGGATTGTGACATTACTTTTGTAGTAAGGCTATAGTTTACATAAAATAAAGTTTTAGAATTCAGTTGAGAATATGTAGTAAGTTAAAAGGTTACCTAAAGAGGTATGACCAGAAATAAGGCTGTCTGTGTATTAATGTTCAGCCTGCTGGTACACTTCAAGTAACACATGTGTGGGTCTGTATTATTTGAAAAGACTGATTGTGTATGTAGATCTCATAATCATCTAAAAGACATTTATTTAAATTTTGCTCCATAAACTTGAAGTAATTTTATCTTTTGTTTGTGATTGGGATTAAATTTAGATTAAATTTTCTTTATAATTATATTTTAATATAATGTTTTTTATTTTAGACAGACTTGAGAACAATTGGTAAGAAATTTCTCCCCAGTGACATCAATGGAGGAAAAGTAGAAAAGGTAAAGAAAAATGTTAACTTCTTAAATTATGCTAACTGCAACAAATATTAATATACACTAAATTACTGTAATTATTTTTTTGTCAATAGAAAGTGCAACTGCAGAATATTTTGGAAGCAAACAGGCCACCGAGTCATTATTACAGTGATTTCCTATACACATGGAAAATTATTAGGACTTAAACTTTTAAACTTTTGATGACTTCTAAACACTTTTTAAAGATTTTTGTTTTAAGAATTATAAGTATGGCATATTTACATATGAGACTTATCAGATATTATCAGAGCTCAGGATAAGGACCTTTTCATACTTTTTAATTTTAGTAGCCTGTTATGTTTATTTACTGAACTTACTAATGTTAAATTATAAGATTGTAAGAGAATATTAGGAGCAATTTGACAAAACCATGAATTTAGTTATTTCTATCAATTTGCATTTACCAATGTATAAAAATATATATTTATGTTACAATTTTTCAGTGATTTTTCTAAAATTCAAGGATACAATGTTCAGATAACAACTAATCACTCTTTAACTTCTTACTCATTACTATTTAATTTCTTCTTTTTATTTGAAAATGCCTGTAAATTGTGTGAGCCAAGAATTTTTTATGTGTTTTTGGTCACATGCTGTTGGTCTTGTGTTATTGGTTATTTTTTGAATGATTAAGAAACATCATTAACCCTAATTTAAATAAATAGTTTCAATGTGTATGTTTTGTGTTTGAATAAGTATTCTTATTTTAACACTCATATATTTAAAATACAGTTATTGTACCACAGATATTTTAAATTTTAGATAATTTAAAAGGTCTATTATGTAACAACATTTTTCATGTTGTTAATATTAGTTCATTCATGCTATAGATGGTATTTGTTTAGAACCATAAGAGTTTCTAATCCACCTTAGTTTTTTGAGACAGATGCTCAGAGAAGAGGTTCTATAAACTCCTCAGCAGTTAATTTTATTGTTTAACAGCACTGCGTCAGCAAGCTTTGATTATATTTTAATCTAAATTTCTTATGCTACAACTTAAAACCCATAATGTCTTTATCTTCCCTCATGGAAACGGAGAACATCTGGTTACCTTCCCTTGGGAATAATTCTTCGTATACTTAAAGACTTGTAAATGTCACTGCCACAGCTTTCATTTTTGCTGAAGCCATTTATCTTGGTTCCTTTGTTTATCTTCAGTGTCAAGTTTTTTGTTCAAATTCATTGTTCTCAGAGTTCTTTCCAGTTTCTTTCTATTTCTTTTTTTTTTTTTTTAGTTGTGGTAGTAGTTCTCACACTTCATTGTACACCAGGATCACTCTGAGGCTTGGCTAAAACAGCGTACTCCCACCCCCACCTTCACCCCTACCCCTGTTTTCTGATTTAATTAAACTGGGAGAGAGCAGCAGAATTTGTGTTTTTGGTTAGGTTTCTGTGGGATGTTGATTCTGCTTGTCCAGGAAGCATACTTAGAAAATTACTGAGTCATAGGGCCCCAGATGAGGCAGCAATTTTGGACAAGTTTTATGAGTGCAAAAATTTTTTACAGAAAAAGTAACTAATATCCAAGCAGTGTCTGCACATTGTTACACTAGTTTATGTAAGACAAATTTGAAGGTTTCTGGATTTTTTGTTTTCCATTGTCTCTTTATGTGTCTTTAGGGATTCTGAGAACTCACCTCCATTCTGAACTTATGGGGATGGTAAAGATAAGACTTTATTCTGCATCCTCCGCTTTCTCAGAACAGTTTTCCTTTCAAGTCTTTTATAGCATGGTCTTTTCAGGACTTCCTTTGAGTTTAGCTAACAACACTAAAAAACAACTTAAAGGTCTTTGAATGAGAAATTTTTGTGCCAAATTTTATCCTTTAAAATTTTCTTAATGTTAAGTGACTTTATACGTAAAATGAGAAGATATGAAAAATAAATCCCTTTTCAGATGGAACGAATTGAGTTCCATAGGAGGATAACCTCCTTCTCTTCCTCTTTGACTATATTTTTCTTTTCACTACCTACTTCTAATAGCAAATATACTTCTCTTCATAGTGTTAGTGACAATGTTTTGAAAAATAATTTTCAAAACAAATTAAAAATAAAATTTCTATTTAATAGAAATTTTAGAATCTGTTCCACAGAGATTGCTCATTTTATTTACCTTTAGTTAAAACTCCATACACTATATAAAAATATAACTATTTTAGGCTGAAGTAAATGTTTAAGGCAGGGGTGTCAAACCCATTTTCACCAGGGGCCACATCAGCCTTGTGTTTGCTTTCAAAGGGCTGAATATAATTTTAGGACTGTATAACTGTAACTACTCCTTAACAGTGAAGCGAGAGCTCGGCACTGCCGCCGGGTAGAAACAAGGTGCCGGGTGGATAAAACAAGGTGGAGGGCCAGATTTGGCCTATGGGCCTTGTGTTTGCCACCTGTGGTTTAAGAAATATATTTTTGATGTGAATTGAATTATTTGTGCTTCTTTGTAAAATAAGACAAATGCAGTAAAAGCCACTTTTTGGTGATTTTATTGGAAGGTTTATTAACCAGTATTTTGCTGTATTAATGCTGAATGAATCATTTTAAAGACATGGCTCCAGTCACAAAGTTATGTATATTGTAGTTCTTATTTAAAAGAAATTTTAAATAAAAATATTAAATAAATTTGTTTTAATCTGTGTGTAAGATGTAGGGCAACATTAAGCACAGTATTTGAATAAGTAATCTGTCTATTCTTTTGAATATGTCAGATTTGGGTATAAAAATACTATTTTCTAGTTTTCTTTTTATATTAATAAAGAATGAATGAATTAATGAATGAATGAGCTGGGTTACCTAATGATCTTTCAAATAGATCTTACTGGAATTTAACTTTCCAAAAACTAATGTGGACAGAAAAGTTAAAATATAAGATAGGCTAGCTGCCTCAGGAAGCAGACGCATGGCTGTCATGTGTTTCAGATAGTGTGTGGAGAGGGAGGATACATGATAGGGACTGGTGACATGTTGGAAAGATACATATTTTAGCATCATTAAGCTAGACTTAAATCCTGATTCTCTTGCTTATTAGTTTTTGTGACTGCTGGCAAGTTTTTTAATCTTGCCAGATTTTAGCCCCTTATTATTCAAACATTATCTCCCTTATGACATTGAAGAGTGACATGCTAAACATTGTGCACTACATATGGCAGGGATTGAGGACTGTGAGCAATTTAGGATGGTGTTTTTTTCCTAGAGACCTAAGAACACATGAATCCTTATAACTTTGTTTGGGTATCTTGTTACTGAGAGATATCCAAGGGCAACTGAACACTTCATTATTGACTGGGTTTTGACACCCATGCTAATGCAGAACTCTGTTACTTGAGCTATTTTAAGTTCTGATGGTAATAGAATGAAAGCAGGACAAAAGCCATACTCTGACTATGTCTACCAGGTTCCAAGCCTTCCAGTGATACTACAATTTTTAAGAAAGAAAACTCAAGGACAGTGTGAGGGTTGGAGAACATTTGCCCCAATATTTAAGAAGCAAAAGTTAAGAAGCAAGACGCAGGCTGTGTTAGGAACAACCTTATTTAGTCTGTGTGGTCCCTTTGAAAGGGCCTCAGCCATGTATCTTCCAAGCCCTTTGGAAGCTTATTCATTGGGCCTCAGGATCATACAATGTTCTGGAGAATCTCCAGGACAGAGAATAATTCTCTTTGGAGGAAGATTATCTTTGGAGAAAGATTCTCTTTGGAACTTCCTCTTCTGCATGGCCAAAAATAAATGCTCACGTGGTGTGTATTTTTTTATTATAATTAGTAAGACTTAGATAGCACCATTCTCAACATTGAAGAATGTGACGATGGAGAGGAAGAATGGAGATCTGATAGGTCTGTGAGGAGGTAAGGAAGGTTGTGGGCCTATAGTTAGGAGAAGACAGTTAACTCTGGACACACTGAATTACCTCTCTCCGGTACAAACATCTCGGGCCTTCAGTAGGTCATGGTCATTTGGAGTTTGCAACTGGTCTTAATAATTGCTATTAATTATCACTGATTAATTTGGGAGAAAGTAGAAGGGCAAAAAGTTCAAGTAACTTTATCATTAATATGGTTTTGCTCAGGTACTCTTTCCTTCCATTCACTCCTCAACATTATTTCGCAGTTCTTGTATTTTCTCCATAACCTTGATCCAGAGTTTTCAGACAAATTTAAAAAGTAGCAATAGGAAGATGACATTTTCTCTAGGCTTCCAAGCCTGAGAGATTTTCCCGTAGGCAGTTTATGATTAGTTTTTAGGCCATAAAGATTTTGAGAGTGGAGGGATATGTGGTGGGGAAGCCACATTTTGCATCTTATTTTCTGAGTTTTTCAGGGCAGGCTTTGCATTTCTCAGATACTACAAAGTCCTGAAACATGGTAACTTGTAAGCTAAAAGTCATGGAAAAGTCATGACACAAAAGAAATAAAACTATAATTCTTTTAAACTGTTTAATATTTTTCATACTCTTCTCTAAGATTAATATTTTGCTCTAGTTATTTTCAGTTTTAATCTTCCAACTAGTGTATAGAAATCAATTATAAAACACAGGTTAACATAAAAAATTTGTTACCCAGTCCAGCTATGTGATGACCTTAGGTGTTACTGTGGAGCCATAACAAGAAAGGCTTTCAGTTCTGTGTTTTACTTTTTTCGCATAAGTTCTAGGACTGACAGATTGCATATGCCTTTTTAAGTGTGAAACTGATTAAAGACTTAATTTTTCCAAATGGAAGTGACCTGCTCAAAGCTTAGGCAATCCCAATATCAACCACAAGATGGCTTCACTGCCTTAAAATTGACAGTCTGGAGAATAGGTGTTTAAAAAAAAAATTTGAGAAAAAATTTAAGTTTTAACTTAAATCAAATGATATTATTTCATATATATTAGTTTATTCTCTGCTAAATAATAGAATTTACTATTATTCCTTTTAGTGAGCTATTAAAATTAAACATGCTTTTTGGAACAGTGGATTAACTGAAAGACTGACTTTTACCATGCTTTTTGTGTAAGTGCTTATTGGTCATTATTAATAGGACTTCTGTGGATTTTGAAAATGACTGAACAAAACAATATATATTGGACAGATATGCTTCTGATAATTAAAAGCAAACTGTTCACCATACTTTTTTTTTTTTAAATTCTCCCAGAGAACAAAAAGCTGAAGAGGTGAAGGATAAAGGTGTGGAAATAGGCAAATGACACACAGGGAGAAATGTTGCTTTTGATGGGGAGTCCCATAGTGTTTTCCTTGTATTTCACTTGCTGTGATTACTCTGAATCATTGAGTAAACAAAATTGTGTGCTGTGCTGTTACTGTGATGTATAAATTGATGCTTTTACAGGGATTTTAGTTTGGGAAAAGTTGGTCATGATTATGTTGTCTATTTCTAAATTACCATACATATGTGATAAACCTCTTTTAAAATTTTCTGAGTGAGCCTTTCAGATCTCTTTCTGTAAATATATCGTATCCATGATTCAGAAATTTCTCATTATTGTTTATTGATTATTTTTTAACATTTAAACTCTTTTGCTGTATATGAATATCACTTGAAGAATTTGAGATCTGGATTTGGGTGGGAGTCCTTTCCCAAAGCCTTTTTTTTCAGTGTCCCTGATGCGACTGACCTGCTTCCCTCTTAGTCATTTTGGTACGAGCACCTAACTTATCTAGGAGACCTTGGTTTCCAGTAAACGCTTTTCCTTCTTGTTTTCATTGAGAACCTACACTGTGCCAGGTCCCATGTTAAGTAATTTATATGAATTATCTATGTAGTCTTCGGAACAGCACTGAAAATAGGAATTATTATTGCCACTGTTTTACTTTAGAGATGGGGGAACAGGAGCTTCCTTTTTTTTAAAATATATTTTATTGATTATGCTATTACAGTTGTCCTATTATCCCCCCTTCATTCCCCTCCACCCTGAATACCCTCTCCCACCCACATTCCCCCCTTTAGTTCATGTCCATGTGTCATAAGTTCTTTAGCTTCTACATTTCCCATACTATTCTTGCCCTCCCCCTATTTTCTATCTACCATCCATGCTACTTATTCTTCGTACCTTTCCCCCCTCACTCCCCCTCCCACTCCCCTGTTGCTAACCCTCAATGTGATCTCCATTTCTGCGGTTCCGTTCCTGTTCTAGTTGTTTGCTTAGTTTCTTCTTGTTTTTGTTTCAGATGTGGTTGTTAATAATTGTGAGTTTGCTGTCATTTTACTGTACATGTTTTTTATGTTCTTTTTCTTAGATAAGTCTCTTTAACATTTCATAAAATAAGAGTTTGGTGATGATGAACTCCTTTAACTTGACCTTATCTGAGAAGCACTTTATCTGCCCTTCCATTCTAAATGAAAGCTTTGCTGGATTGAGCAATCTTGGATGTAGATCCTTGCCTTTCATGACTTGGAATACTGCTTTCCAGCCCCTTCTTGTCTGC
>CM052548.1:31428179-31563598 GCA_028533065.1 Trachops cirrhosus | reverse complement strand
AGGGTCTGCCTGCTGCAGACTAGTGTGCTGCCCTGGTTGCTCAGCCCCTGTGGCTCAGCTCTCTGCTCTGAGTCCCTAGCCCAGCCGGACTCCGCCCCTCCTACTGGTCTGGATGAACGTGTCTATTTTTAAATCCTTGGGTGTTCGACTTCCATACACTTCAATTTTCTGTCAGTTCTGGTTGTTATTTTGTTTCTGTATTGTTGTTGTCCCTATCTTGGTTGTGTGAGAAGGCACAGTGCGTCTACCTATGCCTCCAACTTGGTCGGAAGTCTGAGCTTTCTTAAACTCAGTCTTCTCTGCTGCAGCATCTTGATAATTGCCATGTGAATGGAATGCCCTTCCCTCAGCTGCCAGGCATACTACTATTTGTTCTTCAAATCCCAGCTCAAATGCCACTTCTCTTTTAATTTTCTTGACCTTTTTTGAGGAGATTTAACTTTTAACAGTTAATATTCCCATTGCCCTTTATACTTACATCTGCTCTTAGTATGTAAAAAATTTAGAATAATTTTAGAATGTGTAATAGAAAGAAGACAGACTTCACTGTGAGACAGAATTTGAATTCTAATTTTGCCTCTGTAGGTGAGTGACCTCTGGCAAAGTATTTTATCCTCTGCCCTCTATTTTCTCATTTAAGATATGCAAATGATCCTAACATTGTAGTTCTGGAAATAAACTAAATAACTTATGTAAGGATCCTACCACATTTTTAGCATATCTGTTAAGTGCTGAATAAAGTATAGCAAACATACAAGGGAATACTTTATTGAGCAGGTTTTGAGTGTATATTTGTGCTAAATCAAAGGATGCAGAGATAACAGGACAGCTCTGCCTAACGACAGATTGAGAAGCCAACATCGTCAGTACAGTGAAACAACTGTTAGGTCAGAACTACGTACAATGAAGGGGCAGCTCTTTCAGTTCAGTGAGGCGGGAGAGGTTGCTTTTCTTGCTAGACTGTTAGTTTTTGGCGATGTAATTCTCAGTGAAGAAACAGTGAGCAGATCACTATTTGGGGGCATGTTTAAAATCCTAGGGTAGGAAGGTATGTACGTGTGTATAGGTATATAACCGTGCTAACCTGGGCTTGGCCACTTGGTGACTTCAATGTACATGACTAAACAATGCGTATTGAAGGAAGCAGGTTTTTATTAACAGGGTTACAACCTTGTGGGGTGGTTGCTGAGAGCACTCCTGCTCAGAGCCCTCCTCTTCCATGAAACCCAGGACTTCCCTTGCTTCCCAAAAGGCTACAAGCTAAAACCATGCCTAGAAGTTTCCCATATCCTTATCTGTCCATCAACTGATAATGCAAACAGATGTCTATCCTCTGGAATGTGCACTTGTGGGTTTCAGAGTCACCATCCTCCCGCAGCAGCTCTCTGGTTCAGGATCTGGTGTGCACTGTCCTCAGCCTCCATGCAGCAGTTCAGGAAACCATGTGCTGTGTTCACTATCCCAGCCTGGGACCCTGCCTCCAGGAGTGGTCTGCCATCATCTGTGGGGCCTAAGCCCCTGGTGGGCCCTGCATCTCCTGGTCCCACAAGGGCTCCCGTCTGTGTGTGGGGAGCAGGGCCAGAGGCCCAGAATGTCCAAATGCCAAAACCCTAGGGGGAGAGAGCTTACACAAAGCTCTGAAGTCCCATACCAGAAGTCCACATACCAAGAGAGTACCTTCTCCGTACATCCTTCAGAGAGGCAGAAGTTTGCAACTCAGCATTCCTGGTCACAGTTCAGCTCCAAGTACCTGTCATATATCTGGGTAGCCTGGCCTGGCAGGTCCCACGGCTCCATGAACTCTGTCATTGTCTTCTCCAGGCAAACCTCCCAGGCAGACAGACCTTGTGGCTCACTTACTGACCTTTGGCCTGCTCTAATTTAAATGGTCGGCTTGGAACTTCCTATGTTATCTCATATCCTCTTCCATTTTTGTAAGCTCTCCAGTGTCTTTGACCCTTTTCTGGCTGCCATCCTTAGTCAGGGGAGGAGTTTCCAGGGACACACAGGCATGAGGAGGGCATCTACCCTTCTGATTGTGTCACAGTCACTGCATGTTCTCATAGTCATATACACAATTCACTCTGAGCAGTAGCCATCTCTCCTCCAGGAAGGCACAGCTGTTGATTTGCCTTTGTTATGCAATGTGTCTTCAATGCTGTACCTGCTATTGTTCCCTGAACCCTAATCCTGCCTTCAGGTGTTTCCCGATTACCAGGAAACCCATGCTCTGTACCTGTTACAGGTATACAGTTGATCCTTGTGCAATGAGGGGTTAGGGGTGTCAGCTCCCATCCCTGCACAGTCATAAATATGCATATAACAATTTTGACTCCCCAAATACTTACTAATAGCCTGCTGTTGACCAGAAGCCTTACTGATAACATAAAAAGCTGGTTAACACATTTTGAATATATGTACATGTACTATATTCTTATAAAAAAGTAACCAAAGAAAAGAATAGGAAAAGAAAATATCTTTATAGTATTTATTTAAAAATCTGCATATAGGTGGACCATGCAGCCATGCTGTTAAAGGGTCAGCCATATATATGTAAACACACACATACACACACCCCATATATGGTATCATTATTTGTATTTGAAAAATAAAAACCAAAACAGATTTCTGGCCAAGATGGAGGCATAGGTAGATATACTTCACCTCCTCGCACTACCAAAACAAGGACAACAACAAATTTAAAAACAAAAAATAATCAGAACTGCCAGAAAATTTAACTGTATGGGAAGTCCAGCAACCAAGGAGTTAAAGGAGAAATATTCATTCAGACCGGTAGGAGGGGCGGAGATGGGCAGCTATGGCAGAGATGACATGTGGCAAGATGGTGGCTGGTAGACTGGGTAGTCCCACATCTGTGGGCAGATAAACTGGGAGGAACAACTGGGGGACGAGACAAACCATGCAACCCAGGGTTCCAGAGTGGGAAAATAAAGCCTCAAAATTTCTGACTATAAAAACCTGTGGGTGTTGAGGCAACAGGAGAGAATAACAGCTTCACAGGAGAGTTTGTTGGAGAGATCCACAGGGTTCTAGAATGTATAAAAGTACACACACCTGGGAATCAGCATCAGAAGGGCCCACTTTGTTTGTGGGGAGCAGGGGAAGTGACTGAAAGCCACCCAGAACCAAACAAGTGGCATTGTTCCCTCTCTGACCCCTCTCCACATTCAATGATACAACCCAATGATGTGGGTTGGCCTGCCCTAGTGAATACCTAAGGCTCTGCCCCTTACAACATAACAGGCATGCTGAGACAAAAAAAATATGGCCCAAATGAAAGATCCAAGCTCCAAAAATAGAACTAAATGATAAAGAGATGGTCAACCTATCAGATGCAGAGTTCAAAGCACTGGTAATCAGGATGCTCACAGAAATGGTTGAGTATGGTCGCAAAGTAGAGGAAAAATATTGAATGCTGTAGCTTGCTTTTATCATTCATTGTTACAGCTCTAACATATGTCCGTGTTACTTATACCTATTATTCATTCATTTCCTCTTTAGTATAATATGAAATTGTGTAAACATACCTCAGTTTACTTATTCATCCTCCTGTTGATGGATATTTAGATGCTTTTATTTTGTTATAATAGGTGCACTAATTCTAGAAAAAACTTGTATATTTTTCCTAATGCATGTGTGTAAGAGTTTCTCCAGGGAATACAACCAGGAATTTAATTATTGTATGTTAGAGTTAAGCCAGTGTTCAACTTTACGAGATTATGTCAGGTTATTTTTCAAAGTGGTAATACCAACTTATATTACCTTCGGTAGTTTATACTGCTAAATCCTATGAATACATATCTTTTGTGGCACTTGAACTTATCAGAATGTTTTGATTTTGTAGTTGTAAAATATGTTATTTTCTCTCAGTCTGTTCTCTTCCCCTTCCTCCCATGTATATTTTAGTATCAAGTGATGAAGTTTCTTAAAATACTTCAGAATTTTAATTGAAATTGCATCAAATCTGCAAATCGGCTTAAAAACAATTGACATCTTTCTATAATATTACCAGTGAAACTCTGGCAAACTGCCTCTCTGAAGAAAAAAAAAAAAAACACCATGATATGTAGCATTTGCTACTTCTCGCTGTATAAAATATTCTTACTGTGACTGATTATAAGCTACAGTCTGAAAGCACTGAAGCTGAAACTAGGATGAAATGAGCAGAACAGGCTCTGGTGATCTGGTAGGAGCTGGCTCCAGCACAGTCCTGGATGTATCTCTTCATTTATTTAGTTTTCTCATAAAATTTTATAGTTTCCTGAAAGTACATAGGTTGTGTATGTTTTGTAAGCTGTATTCCTGGAAATTTCTGTTTCTGTTGTAAATGGTGTTTTTGAAAAATTGTTAATTTCTGTCTCTGTTATAGGTACATAGAAAGGCAACTGATAATTGCAGAATGACCTTAAATTATGCTAACTTGTACTTATTATTCTTAAGAACATGTCTGTATATTCCTTTATATTTTCTCTATAAATTTGCCTTTTGTGGACATTTCACATTAATGGAATCACATAAATTACCCTTTTTTGTATCTGGCTTCATTCACTTGGTGTAGTATTATTGAGGTTAATCCGTGATGTAGTATGTGTCAGTAGTTTAGTCCTACTTAGTGCTGAAAGAAGTATTATTCCAGTGTATGGATATACCACATTTTTCTTTTCATTTGCCAGTTGTGGACGTTTAAGTAGTTATGCATAGGTTTTTTTTTATTGCTGCTAAAAATATGTTTGTAAATAATTAAAACTTCTCTTGATATAAATGAATGCATGAAAAAATGAGTTCTAGGAAGTCTCTACTGAAGTGACTGGAAATGCTTTTGGAAGTAGTAATAGAGCAAAGAAAGGAATGTACTTTTTTTTAAAGTACTTTGAAGTACTTAAAAGGACTATGGAGGATAAAACTTTTTGATTCTCTTAATTTTAACCCACTTTATGGATACTTACGATGGAAAATTTATCAGAACTTAATCATACTCATATATTCCTTCTGAGCATATGTCCCTGTTTCTAGGGTTAATGGAGAATGTGATGCTTACATTGTTAGGTATAGATTGAGAATTTTTTTTCTAATGTAAATTGATAAGATTATAAAAAGAAATGGCTGGCAGATATTTCATAGTATGATAGAATATCTACAGTTAGATGGTTTTTAGAGTCCTAAAGAAATCTCACTTTTAACCCTTTATGTTATGTATGATCAGACAATATATAATTAATTTCTCTTCATCCAAACTTTGGGGACACAGATTATAAATAAGAATTTATTTAATATGATCAATAATTAAGCCACTTAAATCTCACATTTCATATCAATTGGTATCATTACTGAACAAAAGTGGAGTTAGGCAGCCTGTTGTAACTGACAGGCAAATTCTGAAGACAGAGTTTGGTGGGGTAGGAAAGAGATCTTTATTAAAAGGTTGCAGTTTGGGAGGATTGAGGACTCCCCAGCTCCAGGCTCATCTCTTCTGGAAAACTCAGGCAAAGCCCATCTGTTCCCAAAAAGACTAAAACCAAAAACCATGACCCCAAATCCTGCTCCATCCTTATCTGTCTGTCTTTAGAGCCTGTTAAATGGGTGGCTTTCTGGGTTCACACTCCTTCCTGGGGTCTGCCTGTGGGGCTCGCACTGCCATGGCCATTCAGCTTCCAGGACCTAGCTGATCCCATAAATGCTCTGGCCTGTAACTTCGTGCTGGTGGGTCCAAGGGGAAGAGGAGCATGTCTCTCCCTTCCCTCTGTTTAAATATACCGGCGAAACTTCCATATGCTCAGAAAGGTACCCCCACCCCGTCCTACCCAGCCAATCCCATCCTTTTTGCTGGACAGGTCAGCAGCTCCCCCTGTAGCCATGTTGACCTTTATGGTACACGTGTGACTACATGTCTGGTTGGTTCCACCTTCAGTTCGGGACCAGAAGAAGGTAGGAGGGCTTTTCCCTTTGCCAGTTGCGCTCGCTAGTCTCATGCAGACAGCACAATGACTTTTTCCAGTGCCGCACTAGCAGTGTGGCTTCACCTGTGCTACCTTGGGCATTTCCTGCAGCCTTTCCTTCACTTGGGGCACCCTGCCTGTATCAGTATGACTAGTTAGGAATTCAAATGACAGAGGTGTCTATCTATCTAAGGAGAGGAAGGAATGAAGCCTTGATGAATTTTTTTGCCTCAGAGAATATTTCTGGCAGATATTTGGTATCATTTATTAAAATTAGAGATCCTTTACCTGGAGACAAAATGGTAAGTTATTTTTACCTACTTAAATTTTTTTACAGTAATTTATTTTACTTATTCCTCATTACTTATGCAAAAGAGGAAAATCAGACATTAAAGAAATTTGAGCAGTCAAAGGTTGGTCTTTGCCTTTCATTGTTTTTGTTTATAAGTAATATCTTTTTTTTGCTTTTGGGTTGCCCTTCATTCTAGTTGAACAAAGGTTTTGAAGTTAACTGTCATCCAGTTTTGTGACTGTTTTTAGGTAATTTTAGATTCAGGGTTAAAGTTAGGATTTAGGATCTTAGAATCATAGCATTTTCCCCCCACTCTCTGAGTTTTATTTAGCTTCAGTTCTTCTTTATTTTTTGACTACAGACTATAAAAAATAAACTGAATATTATAAACATAATAATGACAGAATTTAGTATATCTGCTGGTTTGCTTATAGAATATTTCTGAATTGTGGAGTCACTAATTTTAGGGCTTAATAATTCAAATTGAGAAATGACTATCAAAAGATTTCAGAATCTTTTTCAGGATTTCTAATTTCAGAATTAGAAATAATTCTGAATTTCTAAGAATTTCTATAATTTCAGAATTTCTAAGGTGAGCCTAATAAGGAATACCTGCTTTTCATCTTTGGTTCTGAATCAGTTGAGAAATGATTGGCAGGTGTGGGTGAAAAATATCAACTTTACTATTGATAAAAATTAATTTGAAAGATGTAGATTAGTGGGAAAGCCAAATGGATCCATTAACCAAGCCAGAAACCAGGCAGACTTGTACATTCATGGCAGTGCCAATCCAGTGAGAAGGCTGAGCTACTTCCTCCGAGTCCCTATGTAGATCCTCTCAAAAAGGAAGAGGGAGGGTGAGCCCAATACATACAGTATATTCTTCCCAATCAGTCCATAAGGGGGCATGTTAGTTTCCTGAGGCTGCTGTAGCACATTACTATAAACTTTGTGGTATAAAATAACAGAAATTTATTCTTTTACCATTCTGTAGGCCAGAAATCTAAAATTAAGGTATCATCAGTGTTGGTTCCCTTTGGAGTCTTTGAGGCAGAATCTGTTTCATGCCTTTCTCCTAGCTTCTGGTCGCTATGGGTAATCTTTGTTGTTCCTTGGCCTGTAGATGTGTAATGCCAATTTCTGCATCCATCTTCACATGGGCTTTATTCCCTGTGTCTTCATGTTTATTTTTCCTTCTCTTTTCTTATAATGACAAGTCACCATTGGATTTTAGACCCACCCCAATCCAGGTTCATTTCTTCTCTGGATATTGATCTTAACCATGTATGCAAAGTCCCTTTTTCCAAGTAAGGATATGTTTACAGTTCCATGTGA
This sequence comes from Trachops cirrhosus, assembly GCA_028533065.1. NCBI lineage: Eukaryota > Metazoa > Chordata > Mammalia > Chiroptera > Phyllostomidae > Trachops > Trachops cirrhosus. Next base: position 31,556,014 of record CM052548.1, on the reverse strand, counting down.
ATGTATTTTTTGAAGAGACTACTATTTAGTCCACCAAAAGGGATGGAGAGGCCAGGAGTTAGAGTAAGTAAGTAAACTTGCCACTTGCTAGGAAATATCAAGAGTTGGGGGCAGGTGTTCCCCCCAACATTCCCCAGTTTTTTGTTCTTATGGTCAACCAGAGGTAGGAGAGCAGCAAAAACGGGCCCCTTCCTACCCTGTATTTGTATCATTGGCATGATCTTTGATATAATCTTTTAAAGTCACTTGTACATTTTATGAGTATTAATGGTTAAAACTAGGTAAAATGTATATATCCACTGAACTGTGCACAAATAAAAGCCAGCTTATTACAATACGTTGAAAATAGACAACCAGTGAAGGTGCCATGTCAACACCCTTGGGATATGTAACGCCAAAATTCCATAAAAATGCCTTGTGAGCTGTATGTCACACGGACTGAATGAGGGTCTCTTTGTTGCTCTGTATATGAAATATTATGAAAGTTTAATTTCTTTCTTACTAATAATTAAATAGAAACAAGTGTTTCCCTTCCTCACTTAAATGGATATGTACTTCCTAGGATGCATGAGTCGCACTTCAGAACATGTAGGTCTAGATCATTATTGATTGTCTAACAGAACTTTTTGCAGCGGTTTAGACAGTCTCTACCAGTTTTGTCCCAGTATAAAACATTTGAATATGGTTAATGAGACTGATGAATTGAATTTTTAACTTTATTTTTTTAATAGACATGTGCTTGGTGGACTGTATTAGACAGCGCAGACTAGATTATTTGTCAATGTCTAGCCAGAGGTGTCCAACCTTGTGGCATCTCTGAGCCACACTGGAAGAAGAGTTGTTTTGGGCCACACATTAAATGCATTGTGACACGTAATCACACACACAAAAATCTCATACTGTTTTAAGTAAATTTACGATTCTGTGTTGGGTTGCATTCACAGCCATCCTGGGCTGCAGGTTGGACACCCCTAGGGTATAACTATTGGGAGTAGTAAAATAAAGGGAATGTCTTTATTCTAATGACAGTAACATAAACAAAAGGAAGTTCATCGTGAATTAGCAACTTATCGACACTTATTGAGGGTTTTGCTTGAACTTGGAATTTTTGTTAATGACTAAAAATTAGATGGCATTTTAGTCTCTTTTCTCTAACTATATTATCTAGGCCTTTAACAAAATTATTCCTTTGCAGGCTAGTAAATACGGGTACTGGTAAACATGGAGTAGAAATTTGTCAACTTGGGACATGCTTACATGAGAAATTAACTGTAAATGCCAATCATTTCACATTTCTCTTTGTTAAAAATTTAAAACCATTATACACAGAAAGTTCTTATTTAAAAGACTATAACAAAGTATTTTTTCATTGTAGGTATACTGTTTAAAGGTATAATATTTAATAAAGTGAAAGTATCACTTTATGTTAAATTTATTTTTCAGACATAAACAGATTTTGTTGTTATTTCCCAATCATGCCATAATTGTTTCATTTCATAATGTGTTTAACCTAATAGCCAGTTCATAAGTTATATTTTTGTCTTTGATTGGATTGTGGCCAGAGAGAACATTTTTTTTTCTCACTGATAATGCCTATAATATAGTGTTAGATTTAAACTCATTTAAAAAGGAAATGTGAAAGTAAATATAGTTCATATTTCTTAAACTTTATGTAGTTTAAATTTTGGAGTATTGTAGTCTTCATTCATGCCAGGAGAGGGTGTACTTTAAATTTGACGTTTTTGAGCAGAAAGCATTCTTTTCAACAACTGCTATAAAGTTGATATTTCTTAAAAATATTACAAACTCTTTAATTCCAGAATGTCCCTTAATGTATATGGGAGGAGAAGGGAGATCTGTGTGAATGATTTTGAGCACATAAGGCGAAAAACATCTATTAATACACCTTTCAGCCAGAAACATAATCTTGTTTTCCTAAAGTTTTCATGTCACTTTCTGGAAATGAATTCAGAATTTTTTTTTATATTCTTTAGGAGACCATTTTGAAGTTTTATCTTTAAATACAAAATACAACCCCTGGTATATGTAATATCATTTCAATTTTGACCTTATTTAATTAAAATTATCATTATAAATCATAATGCACGACCATTAAAAGAGATACTAAATGAAAACAAATCTATGGCTAGAAAGTGATAATTTATTTCTTTGTGTTTTGACAGCTTGAAGGTCCGTGTGTTTTGCAAATACAAAAAATTCGCAATGTTGCTGCACCAAAGGATAATGAAGAATCTCAGGCTGCACCGAGAATGCTGCGTTTGCAGATGACTGATGGTCACATAAGCTGCACAGCAGTAGAATATAGTTATATGTCAAAAATAAGGTGATTGGCCCTTTATTTTGTATATTTGTTACAGTATTTTACATGCTGTTCAAAATGCATTTTATTTTAGGAACTTTGAAAAGAAGGAATGAACTCTTAAGTGCATGTTACAGTTTTTCAGAAAAAATTAAAGTTTGTCTTTCTATCTTATCTGTATAGAAAAATAGTTAGAAAGGTGTTAGTTACTCCTTGGTTCAATGTTAATTATAAAAACAGAAATTTAAGGTGTTCTTGCACGAAAAACAATCTTTTTTATTTTTTTCAGTAAGTTTGAGATCATTCAAAAATTTCCTAGTACAAACAGAATTTCGTTAACTACATTACAATGTAGTTCCTGGACAATGAGCTGTGTCCATCACCACACTATTTAGTGTTATAGAAAAGTTCATGGGCTAATGAGTTTTCTAAGGAAATGACTCACACTAGGGAGGTTTGTATGCCACCCTACTGGAACTCCATAATGGAAGAATTTTCCAAATCCTTCTTTTGGCTCTTTTTATGAGAGACTTTTAGAGTCAGGCCTGTTAGAATGGAGAAAGGCAATGGGGTGGGGGGTGGCGGTAGGGGTGGGAGAGTCTTTTTTATCCTCATTGTGCCCATTAGATCAGTTTGGGTTCTGTTTTCTGAAGTGGAAATTTTCATTAGACATTTGTAACCCCCCTTTTTTGTCTTTTTAGTCATTTTATATGCTTATGTTTGCTGCTTTGAACTTTCTATTTAATGTAAATTTTGAGACTATATTCTTCTCCTGAGTAAGCATTTGACAAGTGTGTAGCATCTGTTGTGTTCCAGTTCCTTATCTGGAGCTGGGGGTACAAAGGTAAACAAGGTTGAGATTTTGCCAATAGATAGCTCATATGCTAATGAGAGAGGCACATAGGCTTATAAATGATAATAAACATATAACTGAAAGGATTAGAGTCTAGAAAATGACCTTTACTTGGAGGAGCCAGGGATGGGACTTATATATGAAAAGATGCTTTGACAGAGATGAGAGGGGAATAGGACATGCAAAGACATAGTGTTCTGACAACAGGTGATGAAAAGTTTCCTCTGGAGGAGCTTGGGTGGTATGTGGGAGAAAGTGTGGAAGGTTGAGACCTTGAATATACTGTGCTGAGTGATTCCCCGTCTCTTTTTTTCTTCCTTCAACCAGCATCTGCCTCTAGGAAGGGTACCTCCTTCCTTAGAAGATATATATTTGTTTAAAATGTTGATTTTCATATACAAAGGGGGGTTATTAACTTTGTGATTATGTTGTCTTCTTTTTGAAGAGTAGGAGGATTCCTGCTTTTGTGAGAAATACAGCCTTTCCTCTGACAAATTCAGTGAGACCCCCTACAAGGGAGTTCACAGATGACTCAGAAGGTAGACTGACCACATAATGGCTCATTCTCTGATTTTATGGCTGAGTATTTCTCTGAGGTAAATGAAAACAAGAATAGCCCAGAGGAGGGTCTCTTGTGCTATCCACTGCCTTCTTTCTTTGAATTTATTACAGTTTGAGAATTGAAAAAATCATTGTTTGTTGCTCATTTACTCATTGAAATAGCATGTCTACTTTGTTGATGTAAAAGCATCGCTTTCAGAACTGTTCTGACGTGAACAATTCGGGAGACTATTTTCAAAATACGTTTAGTTAATAGTTATCTCGGAAGGTAGAACTCACTAGGGAGGATAAACAAGGAGCTGGTACAGAATATGTTGCCTACAGTGGGCATTGCATTTCTCTGGGGTGCTTCTTTCCGCTCTTTCATCCTACGTCTTGCCTCACTTCTCCCTATTTTCTTGTTTTTCTGTTTTGCTTAAAACAGAAATACAGAGAGTAAAGGTACTTTTGGGTGCCAGTAAAAATTGTAATTAAACCAAAATATGTTCTCTGAATTAGAGTTAGTTATGGCCCTGAAAGTGATGCAGTAAACATTATTTTAAAATTTTAGCACTTACTTACCCTTTTCTGGGAGTAGGGCTATAATTTAGTCTGTTGTGCAAGTCTTTGTCAGTTATCATAATGAAATTGTGATACCAAACTCAGGTCCAGCTGCCTGCACTTTGAAAGCCAATAGTGTAGAGGTGGGTGCTGATGTAAGGAAAGGTGATTTATTCAAGTGCAGCCGCCCAAGAAGATGGCAGGTTCCTGTCTCAAAGACCACCTCAGCATCTCAGTGCAGGCAGAGGATTTTATCAGGAGGGAGAGGGAAGGCAGAACAAGGAGATCAGGGGAGGGGTTTGAAATTTTTCTACATGTAAATCAACATAGTCTGTTCTGATGATTATCTTGAATCTGGTCAAGAAAAGGTGTGAGGTTTTTGTTGTTGTCCTAGTTGTTCTAATGGCTGAGAGTCAGCAAGTCTCCTGGAGCCATAACATCCAGTTGTTGGCTTCAGCTCCCTTTGAAGTTGGTTCCTGGAACTCTTTCACAAATATGCTGTTTGTCTATGGGTTACATATTAGTTTACAGCTCATCTTTTTACAAAAACACTTTTAACAGAAACAATATTAAAAGTATAGAGGGATGTGTTACAGCTGTATTTAGGTCCATCTTCAAAAATTTGAATTTTTTTCTGTTAAGTTTTAAAGTTATAGTATCACAATTTTAGTGCACCAGTAATTTGCATCCCATTTTTAAAGATCTTATATAGTTTTTTATATGTTCATTTTATGTATTTCCACATTTTTCAGTTTTACCAATTTGTAAGAAATTATTGGCTAAAAAGATGGTTTTGAAGAATACACGTGGGTTTTATGTAAATAATATATAAGTTTATTAGTAATTTCTTTAGAGATAAAGAGTACAGCATCCTGGTATCCTTGGTGCTTATTTTATTTACCCCTAAACAATGACTATAGAGTTATGAAAATTTGGATCTGCTGATTGCCTGGAGTTGGGAAGAACGTCTTCACTTAGTATGACTGTCTTCAGTTGTTGCTGATCTTCAAGTCTGATTGCTACTGTCCTAAGTTTACTATATATAACATAACAGAACTGTCCTTCAGGGGTAGGCAAGGCTGTTTATGACCCTTTATTCTATAAGTTACATGTGATGACTAAGAATGATTGAGTTTGGGGTCCTCAGAATAATTTTTACCAGATAATGTCTTTGAAAAATCGAGTTGGAGGAGAGCTGTACAAATACCCTGGACCATCAGAGAAATGAACAAGCGGGTTCTAGAGCCAATTAAGCCTGAAACATCACTAGAGATAAAAAAAAAAAAAAAAAAGACAAAACTGAAGCTATCCTACTTTGGGTACATCATAAGGATTCCGGAAAAGGCAGTGATGCTGGGAAAAATAAAAGACAGCAGGAAAAGAGGAAGACCAAATGGATGGTTTGGAGATGGATGGACTTCAGAAAAGAAGCCACAGGGCCTGGGCCTACAGGAGCTGAGCAGGGTTGTTGCGGACAGGACACCGTGGATATCGCTCTTTCACAGGATTGCCAGGAGTTGGAGCTGACTCAGTGGCATGTTACACACAATGTCTTGCAATCTTTGAAGCTTTAAAAACAGGAATATTCTAGTTCTTATTGTTAATAACTATTTTATCAACTTTTTTTAAATAGACCAGTGCTTTCACTGATTTACTATTGCATATATCAGCACTTGGTGAATTTCATGAGCTTTTAAAATGTGAACAATGTAAAGCCATTTCAGCATGGTTTTCTAATTCATTCTAAGTGTTTTAGGACAGTTTTTACTCCTATTTGAAGTGCTTTGTCCCTTGTTAACTGTGCAAAGAGGTGGGCACGGTGGGACTCAGTATGTGTGCTTTAACTTTAGAATAAACCGATGTGACAAAATGGATTTCATGGATTTCTTCCATTGATTGATTCTTTTACCAAAAGATTGGTAGCAGGATAAACATCTTGTCTCTAGTTTCTGTAAAGGGGTTGTGGTGTAATGTTTGCTCCCAAACTGAAGTCTATTATAGAAAAATTCTTTTAATGTTAAGTATGTTTTTATTCATCAGTTTATTAGTTCTACATGTAAGTGAGATCATATGGTATTTGTCTTTCTCTGACTGGCTTATTTTGCTTACATTAATAATACCCAGGCCCAGCCATGCTGTTTCAAAAAAGTTAGTATGTTTTAGAGCAGCAGTTTTCAACCTCTTCCATCTCATGGCAGAAATTTAACTAATTACGAAAACTCTGTGGCACACCAGAAAACATTAACTGTTTTGCTGACCTGACAAAAAGTAGGCATGAGCGCAGTTTTGATTCATGCACAATGGATGACTATTGGTGTGTGGGCTGTGGTCATTATTTTAAATTTGGCAATCTGAGGGAAAAGAGGCCAGTGCCTTTGACTAAATAGTCAGGTATTGCATGTTTTAAAAATTCCTATGCCACACTGTTTGAAAAATCACTATTTTAGACTAAATAACACTCATTTGATCTTTAACTACATGGTTAATGAGAAAGAGCGTTGTTTGCTCTGACTGGTGTGGCTCAGTTGGCGGGGCGTTGCCCCACAAAGGCAAAGATTGCTGCTTTGATTCCCAATGAAGGCACATGCCTATTATTGCAGATTTGGTCCCTGTTCAGAGTGCATACAGGCAACCGACTGATGTTTCTCTCTCACATTAATGTTTCTCTTCCTCTGTGTCTCCCGCTTATCCCCTCTCCCTAAAAATTAAATAAGTAAAGTCTTTTTTTTAAGATTATTTTTTGTGGATTATGGTAGCTCATATATATGTAAAATTTCTAGGAATATTACTGGTCAGATATCTTTTCCTGTAATAAAGTTTAATTTTGTAATATATCTTATATATATTTGTAATATATACTTTTGCAAAGTATATCTTTGCAATGTACAGCCAAAGCTCAGAGAAAAAAATAGCAAATCATATTTGTGCAGCATGGCATTATTGAGAAAATAACTTTCATGTCTTTTATTGTATTTATCTTTACCATGCATTTATGAGGTGTGAATTTTATTGTCCGGACTTTTTTTATTCCTAAAAAATAGTTTTTATGTTAGCTGATTTTGAAGAACTTGACAAAGTCATACTCTGAGACTGAATCACAGTTTAGAGAAGGAGCAGAGCTTCAACTTGTTTTAACTTTGTTTTTTTCTTTGCTTTAGCCTGAACACACCGCCTGGAACTAAAGTTAAGCTCTCAGGCACTGTGGACATAAAAAATGGATTCCTGCTCTTGAATGATTCTAATACCACAGTTCTTGGTGGTGAAGTGGAACACCTTATTGAGAAATGGGAGTTACAGAGAGTAAGTGTGAACTAAGAAGAATGTCTTCAACTTTTAAAACACCACACTCTTTTTGTTGCATTCTGTGTTTTAAGGACACCTTCCCACAATTAATCCTTGTGTCAGAGTTGAATAGAATGGAGTACAGGGGTCTTTATAGAAACTATCTTCTTTTATAAGTACATTGTTCCTCTAATGCAGATGTCATTTTTCAGTATTTTTTCTATTTTTTAAGTTATTTTTGAAAATTCATGTTTTACTGACTAATTTTCAAAACCAGTTATAACTTGTGTATAATGTATATAATTGTTTCTGCGAAAACAAGTGTTTGTGCATATGTATAAACACAATAATACATCTTTCTCTCATTTACATACATACATACATATATACATGTGAGTACAAGTTAGAATTTCACTATATTGAAGGGGTTCTTGTGACCAGGTGCTTCCTATTCACTTTAGGTGATGTTTCCCCCATGTGTGTTAACAATATCTTCACCCTTGTCATCATCTAGTCTGTCTAGTAATGGCTCCTTCTACTTTGCTTCCATTAAACAGTTTTCTGGATCCACTTCAGTCAGATCTCATGTCAGTCCCTTGCTCCCCAAATGGGTTGCTGTTATGATAGTTTTAAGTCTTAGTATCTCTTGCCTGGACTGCCGCAGTAAACTTTTAACTGATCTCTATACATATTCTTTCTCTGACTTCTAATCTAGTTTATGCACTTCTGCCATATTATCTTCCTTAAACATAACTCAGAATAGATCACACCCTGCTTTTATTTCAAATGCCTTAGTTTGGGATTCAGTTCCATTTATAACCTAGCCCTAGTTCCAGTTTACCTTTTCAACTCTAAATTTTTTTGCATAGATTTTGTTTTAGCCAAATGGAATTACTTTTTCTTTGATTCTCTATGCTTTCCTCAATTATACATTTGAGTAAAAAAAGGAGTGTACCACTATACACCATTCATCTTGTGTTCTCCTTCCAAATCCCTGCTTGGCCAAATTGTCCTCGTGCTTGTAGACTCAGATCAAATGCTGGTTTCTTCACAAAGTGAAACAGTGGCTCTTTTATTGAATTCTTGGGACACTTTAGCCATGTTAAGAAGTGTATTACTTTTTACCTGGCACTAAAATTATGTTTATTTCTTATCTCCTTTAATAGATGATAGGCATCTTAAGGTCTGAATTTTTGTTTGTGTCATTTTTGTTTAGTTCTACAAATATTTGCTGAATGGTATGTAGGTACTATTCTGAGTTCTTGCATCTGTATATCATGTAATCCTTCTAACAGTCTTGTGAGAGGGGTTTATGTCCATATAGATCAGAAAATCGACTTTAAGACCTGTTAGCTAACTTGTTTTATGATTATGTTATCAGTAGAAAATGAGTTCTTATGGTATCACAAGGAAATAAATTTCCTGAACCAGCACAGGAGGATGGGGCTCTGTGGTATGGTTTACTGATGATGTATAATTAAGGGGGTTCCCCTCCCAACTTCCCAATGTCCCATCTCCATCCATCTCACCAAGGAAAATGTGCAGTGTCGTCCTCAGTAAGGCCAAAACAAAAGCCACTGCCTAGAGTTTCTACTCCATTTTAAAGTCAGGTCCACTCCAGCGTCTGGCTAGCGTAGGGTGTGTTCACAGCAGTAGTCCACTGTTGTGCTGAGGTATTCAGGCTCCCTCCTGCAGCCCGAGTGTGGAGTCCCCACAGCCATGGGTCATGCGACTGCTAGGCAACATGGCCACGGCGTAAAGAAGATAGTGCACCACTCAAGTGAGGGTCATCGGGAGAGAAAGGGAGAGAGAAAGAGAGCTTAGTTTTTTGGAGCCTGCAGGTGTTTGATGGTAAGTGGTGTCAGTCCCTATCCAGGTATCTTAGTTTGTGTTTCCAGCTGTTCTGGTGACAGAATCCACATGGCTATGGAGAGAGAACATGAGAGTGCATGGGGCAAACAGGTTGCCAGGTGGATGAATGACAGCACTTCTCTGTGCCCCTGCGATTATAACCAGGAGCTTGGGTTTGGGATGGACTAGGTGCTGTTTCAAAAGAACCAATCGACTTTCCATGCTTTTGTGAGCTTCCATAGGTTTACACCTCTTAGTTAAACTGACAGGCCTCTATGGTCCAGCACCTCCCCCTGTTACCCCAACATTCCATCACAGGGTGGAAGAAGGGGTGTTAATCCCCTTGGCAGAGCACAATGCTGTGGTCCTCTGGAGTGTGAAGCTGTAGCTTCCCTGTGGAGCAGACAGGCTCATGCATCCCATTTTATGAAGCTCAATGTCTAAGTGCCTTTGCTCCCCTTTTCTAAATACTAAGGTATTAGACTGCCAACAGGTGATTATCTGAGCATTCCTATATCTCCACGTGGTAGCTCTGAATCTTACATGTAATAAATATTATAACAACTAATTGTGAAATGAAGGAATCACAAAACATAAAGCTATCTACTCCTTAAGCTCAAATTGATGTTCTTACGCCATTCTCAAATTTTGCCTAAGTGAGCCAAGTGGCCTAGCAGTATTTCAAGCTTTGGTATTTTATGATATATTACTTTTTTCTATTTTCTTAGATGGAAAGTATACCTGTTGGGGGGTAAATAGATAATGAGAATTAAGTGCAGTTTTTATTTCATTGTACTCATGCCTTATGATAATAACATGCTACCTTTTGGACTGCTGTACTGTGTAGTATAAGATAATGCTTCATAATGTTGTTGTTTAGTTGAAAATGTTACAAAAGCAAGTATATGGTTGGCTCTTTACATAAAGAGCCAGTTTGTGAACTTTGAATTTCCCAGCGAAATCCCACTCATTTTATGTGACCCTTTCTTTTACAAGTTGGTATTTTGTAGTTTTTATTATAATTAGAGTTTTTAAAAAAATGTAATAAGATGTTCTAAAGTCAGACCAACATCTTACATAATTTTCCCAGCCAAGCCAGAACTATTACTACTTCACTGACTGAAAAGTCAGTTATCATTCTAGGAAATTCCTTGTTCCCCACACATCTGCATGCAGACACACGCACGCAGACTAGTAGTAGTAGTTTGATAGTTGTCCTTGTAATGCTTTATTACATATCTTTGCATTTTGTTTCCTGAAAGCCTATTAGTATTTCTTGTAAGGTGGCAATAAAAATTTACATTAAAAAGAGTTTAAAAACATTTAATATAATTATAGTTCTCTTTGGTTTTATAGGTTTTTTGATTTGGTAACCATAGTGATGTAGAAACCATGGAGAGTTCAATTACTTGAGCATCTGGCAGGTAGTACACATAGGAATAATAAACCATGGAGTTAATTTTGGAATTAAAGAGACCCTAAATATTCTTATAAAATAAATAGGGGAAGAGAACATTGAACAGTATTTACACTATATGTGGGTGTTGTAGCTGTAGCAAGCTGATTACATACGGGGGGAGGGGGGAAGAAAAGAAGAAATGTGTTTTTTATCTTCCCAAAGTGAAACTCTGTACCATTAATCATCAACTTTCTATTCCCCTCCTCCTCCCAATCTCTGGCAACCATGATTCTGCAGTACTTTCTGTCTCTATGAATTTGACTACTTTAGGGACCTTATGCAAGTGGAATCACACAATATTTGTTCTTTTGTGTCTGGCATAGTTCACTTAACATAATGTCTTCAAGTTTCATTCATATTGCAGCATGTGTCACAATTTCTTAACTTTAAGACTAAAAATATTCTAGTGTGTATGTGTATCTGTATCATGTTTTGTTCATTCATCACCAATGGACATTAGCATTGTTTTTAATTTTTTGGCTATTGTGAATAATGCTGTTATGAGCATGAGTGTATAAATACCTGTTCAAGTTGTGGCTTTCAGTTCTTTTGGGTATATAGTTAGAAGTAGATTCAGGGATTATGTGGTTATAGTTTAATTTTTTAAAATAACTGTCATTTGGTTTTCCACAGTGACTGTACCATTTTACATTCCAATCAGCAATACACAAGGGATTCACATTTTCTATATCCTTGCCAACTTCTTATTTTATGTTCTTTATTTTTGAATATTAACTATCCTATTAGGTGTGAAGTGGAATCTTATTGTGGATTTGATTTGTATTTCCCAAATGCTTAGCGATGTTTGGCATTTTTTTTATATGCTTATTGTCCATTTGTGTATCTTTGGAGAAATGTGGTCTATTTAAGTCCTTTGCCAATGTTTTTAATTGGTTTGCTTTTTTCCTGTTTGATTTCTGAATATATTCTGGATATAAATTCCTTCTCAGTTACATAATTTACAAATGTTTTTTATATTTCATGGATATCCTTTTTACTCTGTTGATACTATCCTTTGATGCACAAAAGTTTTTAGTTTTGATGAAGTTCAATTTTATCTTTTTGTTTTCTCTTGTTACTTGTGCTTTTGGCATGATATCCAAAAAATCATTATCAAATCCAATGTCATGAAGCTTTCTCCCTCTCTTTTCTTCTAGAAGTTTTTATGGGTTTAGTTCTTAATTAAGTTTTGATTCATTTTGAAATAATTTTTTGTATATGGTATAAGAACATAGGTAAACTTTTATGTAATGATTATTAAAAATATGCAGAAATGCTTAAAGTTAAGAGTCTATATTAAATGACAACTAGCACCCTGGACAGTATGGCTTAATTGGTTGGAGCATCGTTCCATAGATTGAAAGGTCACGGGTTCAATTCCCAGTTAGGGCACATACCCAAGTTGTGGGTTCAATTCCCAGTCAGGTCACGTACCAATTGGAAAAAAATGATAAGGAGTGCTTAACAATAAATGTAACATCTCAAAAATGAAACAAATAGGAGGAATAGACAAATGAAAAAAATCTTTCTGAAGATTCTTAGTAACAGTTCAAAGGAATTTATAATGTGAAAAATTGCTTTTGCAAGAATTTTTTTTCATATTCATAATACATTGTTGACTCTTTAATTTTAAATATGAGAGTTGGGGGAAAAATTAGTAGAAGGATGGGAGTTTATTTTTATTAAATATCAATTTATCAATTGGTTGGTTGAATACTTCAAAATATAAATTGATTTTCAAAAGTCTTTTTTGTTTTTTATTTGTCTTGTTATTTTGAATCATCAAATCTTTAATTCATTCCATATATCTGGCACAAGAAGGTGTTCTGATTAAAACAAGTTATCATAAAGGAAATTTTATTCTAATTAAAAGTAATCACTATATTATAAACTGTAACAATTTGATCTCTTTAAATAATTAGAGATCACTGTTATCAGTATACCTATAAACTGCTTTGATGCGGACTCGGGCCACGGGGTCCATGTGTTGTGCTGCGATGAACAAATTCACACAGACTACAGAAGTCCTGTGGAGAAAAAGGAACGGCATGGCCACTCTTTGGGTGAGAGAAGGCCCTGCCTGACCCCTGCCTAGACAGGCTTTTATTATTTTTCTGGGTATATTACATGCATGATGGTCCTCATTTACTCTGCACCGGTTCACTTTAGGTGATTACCTTCTACAGATAACAAAGGAAAGAATGTTGCTAATTACCTCAAAGAAAAAGGATATTTGCAAATGCAAGGGGAAGGGTGGTTGAACTGGTTACACTCCATACTTGGGAGGTTTAGCACAGACTCTAGGAAGCTAGCTACTTTAAAGATACACAGTAAACATTTGCTGCCTCAATCCAGGGTGAGGGAGTTTTAGCAAAAAGCAAGCCTCAAAGCAGCCTAGGTACAATGCAGGCCTGATTCCCCACGGGAAAACCGAACCGTGGGCTCAGCTCCTGTGTGCCAACTCACTCCCCATTGGTTTTCCGAGTCAGGGGCTGGGCTACATTTGCCATGCCACGCGGATAGGTTCGCTATACTGTTTCTAGTCCAAACACTTTTGAACCCTATTCCAAGAAATTGGGATGAAGATCAAATATGTATTTTGTGTTATACTGCAATATAACAAGTATGTTGTTTGCTAATAGATTTTCTACCTCAAAAATTTTATTTTAAAGGTGATTTCTAGGTAATGTTTGTATCAGAAAAATATTTTAATATGGCTTAAAGTAAAATTTTTGTTACCAAAGTATGTTATGTTTGAATTTACTACTTTTTGAGGAGGTTTTTTTTACTGTGTTTTGTTATTTTTAATCCTCATTTGAGGACACGCTTATTAATTTTAGAGAGAAGTGAAGGGAGGAAGAGAGAGAGGGAGAGAAACATTGATGTGAGAAAGAAACATCATCAATTGGTCACCTCTTGTATGCACCAGGACCAGGGATGGAACCTGCCACTTAGGCATGTGCCCTGGCTGGGAAACATACAGCCTTTTGGTTTATGAGATGATGCTCCAACCAAGCCATACCAGGCAGGGCTGTGTTTTGTTCTTATGGGAGCATCTTAGAAAAAGGTTGTGAATGTGTGTTTTATATGGGAAGATTAGAAGAGAGCCTCTGCCTAATTATTGAAGTTAGGAATAAAATATTTTGTCTAGTTTGAAATAATTTATGGAAGGCTTTTTTTCCTTTTTTAAATAAAAATGTACTAAAATAAGTAGATTCCTGGTGCATTGTGAACATTGTAAATTTTTTAATGTATATTTTCTGTTTTGTGACTCACTTTCTTCACAGAGCTTGTCAAAACATAATAGAAGCAATATTGGAACTGAAGGTGGACCACCTCCTTTTGTGCCTTTTGGACAGGTAATGACATTCATATTGGCAGGTGTAATTTAATCAACAAAAGGTGTTTTTCACTTGTGTCAAGCTGTTTTTAGTTTTGTTCCGAACTATTCATTCACAGGTCAGAGAGTTATATGGAAATATACTCAGTAAAGGCATTTAATAATTGTTTTTTTCTTTACTGCAATTAAATCATTGGTGCAGGTGCTTTTCTCAAGAGCTGTTAACCCAAAGATTGAAGAAGTTAAGAGGCGAACCTGAAGAGCAACTAATAACTAGTTAAGATGGTAGTGGGGCATTTTTTGAGAGAAATGCAAAAGAAGATAAAAATATGCTATAATTTCTCATTTTGTTTATTAAACATAAAAGAGGGAACGAGAAAATGAAAGTGTCAACAGAAGGAGACAAGATGTGACAAAACAGGGGGCAGGGAAGGGGCATCGTTGCACTTTCGGACAGCCTGCTGTCCCAGGCGCCCCTTTCAAGGTTCTGTTTGTCTTCCTTGATCCAAATGCCCATGTTATGCAGGGACGTAGTTTTGTTTTCAGAGGGATTTTCTTTTTCAATCACAGTGACACTGATCCTCCTCTGACATAAGCTAAAGGTTACTGCAACATGTTACCTTGAGGTAGCTGCTCAGCTGGCTGGTGTCTTGTGACTTCTTGGTTGTGCTCAGCAGCAGACTGCATTCAGGGCAGTCTCCTCTGGCCTGTCCCCGCTGTATCCCTGTGGAGTCTGAGAATAATCCCTGTGATGGTTTGCTCTTTGCCACACGATGCCACCAGATTTAGCTATTTGTATTCCACCTTGCATTTGCTCTTTATGTTTCGTTGAGACTACGGGCTCAGATGAGAGTACTGAAGGTGAGTTAGGGACACAACAGGTAGGAAACAGAGACATGTGTATCTGTAATAGCTTAAAAAGATTTCGTGTGAAAAGGGTGATCAGAAGATAACATGGGCAGAATCAGATGGTGTCCTCTTCAAAAAGCTTTTTGTAGAGTCTAGTCAAAATTAAAGTAATTCTAGCATCATGTCTATTTTGAAAGAATTTTAAAAATATGTCAGTTTTTATTGTGCTTTGCAACATGACACAGTGAAGATAGAAGGAGGCATGATGCCCTGTGGTGGGATCTGTGTTGGTGATGCCCTCAGTTCTACTAGTGTAATGAAAACCCCAGAATAAAAACAGAGTGTAAATATTCTGGTAATTTGTATTTGAAAGTGATAACTGATATGTTTGTAAGAATATGCTTTTCCCTTAAACATTTTGGTGATAATATTTCTTTTATAAATTGCTCAGATTTATTATTTAATTATTTAAAAAAATTTGAAGTGTGTTTTACAATTTTTTGTCTTAGGAAGGATAATAAAAGTTATAGTATCAATAATATTATTTGTTTATGAAGTCCATTCTGAAAAATTCTTTTCATCATATCTTAACCTGTATATGGATTAAAGGCAGATAATGCTGGCTATCTATTGCTATCTACAGGTTATATTTATTTATATTGCTCAAAATCTGTATTTCTATAAGACATTTGTTTGAGAGCATGTTTTCTTTCTTTTATCAATGAGTTGAGAAAAGGTTTATTGTATAGAATTTTTACTGCTACAAGTAGAAGGAAGAACTAGAATTCAGGGCTTATTTTTCAGCAATGATGACTTTTTCAATTTATTTTATGAGACCAAAAATCAAAAACTTTACATCCTGATTGAGGGACAGGGTTTGTTTTTAGCTTTTGGTTTATAAGTTCAGATACATCTTTTTCTATGTTAAAATAACTCAGCCACTTAACCCTCATAAGGATATTGAGGCATAATGTATAAATCAAGCTCTTAAAAAAACCTCAATTTACTTTTTCTTGTGCAATAGTATAGATCATTTGAAATTTAAATTATTTTCCATCATTTTCATAAAATGAAATTTAGATCTCCTGCTTTTATGTGTGTTGTAAATATGGGCCCTATTTTAGGGGGGTACATTTTTGTGAAGCTTTCCATGGCATTTACCAGTTACACTTATATAAAAGTACTTTAATCAGTTTTCTACTTTTCTTTTTAAATGTATGTGAAAGAATTGTATTTTTATGGGCTCTCGGCTATTGTGATACAAACTTTTTTGAAGAAATAATACTTTATTATGTAGACCTTGAATCTCCTTGGGAACTACTGAAGTGACTGATTTTTATTTATTATTACCAGAAGTGTGTATCTCATGTCCAAGTGGATAGCAGAGAACTTGATCGAAGGAAGACATTGCAAGTTACAATGCCTGTCAAACCTGCAAATGATAATGATGAATTTGAAAAGCAAAGGACTGCTGCTATTGCAGAAGTTGCAAAGAGCAAAGAAGTAAGAAACTAAATTATAATACATTTTTCATATTCCTTATCATTATGTTCTATTTAGATTACTTATATTATTATTGTTTTTTCACATATGGTAACTAATACAACAAACTTTTGACATTCTCCAGGTATCAGTAGAAAATCCCCTGGTACATGTGGAGTCTCAAGCTTACACACTGCGTCCAATGTTCTTTTTCCAAATCCTCTTGACAATTCCATTAAGTTACTCTTTCTAGCAACCACACTTCTTTTCTTTTCTTTTTCTCCCATTCTTTTCTTTTAACATTGTAACAGCTGAACCCAGTGCTTTTTATTTCAGTAGAGGGTTTCCTGTCATTGGTTGAGCTTGATAACACTTTTTGAGGATAATTTTCTCCTGTAATTTTCCTCTTGTTGACTTCTGAGAATGCAGGTAAAAATCAGAGGATAAGCAGTAGTAGCTCAGGCTTAACACCTGTCAGTTTTCATTCTTAAATCTATTTAATACATAGTAAAAAATATTTTTCTTGAGATTATATATATATTTATGCATGTGCACACCCCATTATTATTTACTATTAATAACCAAATGTTTTTTAATTATTTTCAAATTCTTTCTTACTTGAAATATGTGTTTTCTGTAGTTATTTATTGATTTTTAGACTTTGATAAGAGATTTTAATTCATGAATTAGTAGTTTAGACAGGCTTTTCTTAACCAGTAAGATTGGAATAGTTTTCTTTATAAAAACCAGTAACGAATCTTAGCTAACCGCTCTTGTGTTGATATACAAAGTTGAAGGAGGAGACTTCTTGAATTTTGGTTGTTCTTCTGCAGCATGTCTTCCTATCATCAGTCTAGTGTAGAGGTCAAGAGCACAGACTCTGGAATGAGGCAACCTAGAAGCATATCTGGCTGATAAGCTTGGATATGTTATTACATTTTGTAACCTGTTTTTCTTTATCTGTGAAAAAAGATAATAATGGTATCTACTTCATGTGGTTATGGTGAGAATTAAAATTGATAATCTTGAAAACATTTAGAATCCTACATGCCACAGATCATCATTTTCCTTTGCTACAAAGTGCTTGATAAACATGACTATTGCTATTTTCTAGTATTTTCTCCATTGTAAAGCACATTTTAAAAACTGATTTTTAATATTTCTGAAATTAATACATTTTACACAGTTTATATGAAATATATTTCTTTTTCCCAAAAAGCTATTAAAATTTTGGAGTTTCAGAAGAGGATATTGGGGGTAGGGGATATATCAAATTTTTAATGACTTTGGGAAAGTTCTTTTGATTTATACTTCAACTTTTCTCTCAAAATTTTGACTGATGTGGTTACTACTATCTATTTACTGGAACATAGTCAACATACTGTAATACATTTCATTTTTTAAAGTCATTATTGATCATGTTATATTTTCTCATAAGTATTTGATAAGTAAAAAGTCATAGTTTTCTGAAGAACACTTAACTTCTCAATTTATATATGATGTTGTTGATGGAGGCTGAGAAGTTGCCCGAGTTTACCCAGTGACAATTCTGGGACTAAACCTATGTATATTATAGTAAAAATTATATCTGTACTTGTATATCTCTATATATTGATAACTGTACACACATATTTATGTTTAATCTTTCTGAACATCAAAATCACATAACAATGTAATTGTTCTAAAAGGATGTTTTACAATCTTTCATCAAAATGCTTGTATTGATTTTGTGAAATCTACTACAAATGACTAAGTGATGATTTTCATTCTTTTTTTTTCTTTATTCCTTCGTTGAGCAAATATTTTTTTGAGAATCTACTGTATGCATGAAGTATTTTAAATGCTTAAGTTAAATCAGTGAACAAATAGACAAATGATCCCTACCCTTATCAAGCTTATATAATAGTAAGGGTGACAGACTAATACATAATAAGTATATAAATTTAGGTAGGTTAGAAGTTGGTAAGTGCGATGGAGAACAAAGGAAAAGTAGACTAGGATAGGGAGTTCGGAGTGCCATTTGTGGGGCAGGGGTACGATTTAAAAGAGGATGCTCAAAAATAGAGAATTCTTTGCAATTTTCATGTAGCTTACATACTAGTAAAGACAGTAAATTTAGTATGTGAACATACTAAATAAGTAAATTGTAGATTTTAGTTTTAAATGTAGTAGTTTGATTAGGCCTCATCATAATGAGATTTGAGCAAGACTTGAAAGAGATAAATTAATTACGTGGTTATCTGAGAAGCTTATTGTAAGGAGAAGGAAAAGCTGTTGCAAAGGATCAAAAGTAGGAGTACATTTTCAGGGAATAGCAAAGTGACTAGTGGAAGCAGAAAGAGCAAAGGGACAAGTAGTATAATATAAAGTTGAGTGATAATGGGGTTCTGCCTGTATGGGGTCCTGTAAGCCATCTTAAGGACATTGGCCTTTATTTGAAGAGAAATGAGGAGCCTCTGGAGGATTTTCAGCAGTAACATCAGCTGACGTACATTGTTAAATATATATTTTAGAGTCAGAGGAGTGGAGAGAGTAAGAGAGAGAAAGAAGGAGAAAGAAACCGATTTGTTACACTTATTTATGTAGTTTTTGGTTGTTTCTTGCATGTGCCCTAATCAGGGATTGAACCCACAACCTTGGCATATTGGGATGACATGGCACGCTAACTAACTGAGCTACCTACATTTTAAAAGTCTAATTCTGGCTGTTGCATTCAGAATAGATTGTAGAGCAGGAGGATTGGAATCAGACAAGTTAGGAAATTATTAATGTAATCCTGGTGGAGAAAAATGATGGTAGTTTGAATGAAGATGGCAGCAGTGCAGGTGGTGCAAAGTGGTCAGATCTGGAATTTTGAAAGTAGAGTTATCAAGATTTCTGACAGATTGAATATGGCATGTGAAAGAAGCAATGTCATAAATAACTCCAAGGGCTTTGTCTTGAGAAATTAGCAGGGTAGAGTTGCTTACCTTGAATTAGAGAGGACTGGGATGGAACAAGTTGGAAGGAGAAATATTTGGTGTTTTGTTCTGAACCTATTAATATTGAAGTACCTAACAGACATCCTTCTGGCAATATTTGATAGGCAGTGAGACAGAAGAGTGTAGTTGAAGGGTGAGCTTCGGAAAGGATATATGGATTTGAGAGTTGTAGTCATATGGTTGATATTTAAAATCATGAGTTAAATGAGATCACCAAAGGAATTAGGGCTGATAAGGAAGAGTAAAGGGTAAGGAATGAACGTGGTAGCATTTCAACCTTACAGGTTGGATGAAGTTGAACCAGCCAAGGTATCACTGGTAAGGTAGGATGAAAACAAGACAAGGCAGAATTGTATCATAGAAGAAGGAATGTTGAACTTATCAAAGACTGTTGAAAAAATCATGTGAAACGTGGCCTGAGAACTAATGTAGAATTGGGGAAGTCATTCATTCACTCCACATTATTCTTAACATTCACAGAGGTGGTGTTAAGGTAAAGTATAAGTGTACAGATGCCAGTGGTGGGTTGGTGTGGTAAAAATTGTTCATGTTCTTCAGTGATTATTTTAGTTATTTCAGTGAGGGAGTAGGTAAGGCCAACCATGACAGTGGAGGAGAAGATGAGATGCCGCAGGCTTGAGTAGTGTGAGGAGAGCAGGTAAAACACTGGTCTAGGAGATTGGGAGGGTGGATGGGCTAGGAAATGCAGGAAAATTGCTAGGCAGCATTGAAGGCCCACTTGAGTTTCATGGTCATGGTGATCTCACACATGCTTAATTCATATAATATGCACAAGATGGTGTGGCTCATAAAGGACATCAGTTGCCTTATGGATAATGTTTAAGTTGTGATGTTTCTAGATATTTATATGTTTAGTGAGTAACAACTGCTTTAAAGTACTGAAAAGCAATACTGAAAATACTATTTATCCTATTTCTTAATCCATAAAATGGAAAGAAAATAATAAGGAAATGTAACCAGAAGATGAGATTATTTCACTGGCACCAAAAGAAAAAATACTTTTGGAGTTACAGAATTTAAATTCCAGGAATATATTTAATTTGGAACAGGTCAGGCTCCAGACTTTTCAGGTAACTATGTTTGAATATATTAAACAAAACAATATTATTGCCATCTGTTATGAGTGTTTACCATGTACCAGTTACTGAATTTATCACTCATGTCAGTGATGTCATTTGATTCTCAAAATATCCCCGGCAGGTGAATTTTCTCTTTTCTGTTTTAAGCATGAAAAAATCGGAGGCCTGTGGAAGCAGGAGGTTAAATGACTTGTCTCAGGGCAGGGGCTCCAGAGCGTGGCTGAGCCAGGGAATTAGTCCCACCTGTGTTCTTAACTCTACTCCATTGTCTCCCAGCCTAATGAACTTTGTATCACATTAATATGAACTCACATTTTTATTTCATGATTGTACAAGTAATGACTATCAAGACATTCCAAATCTGTTTTTTTGCTGGGGTTGCATAAACCAAAAATTAAATGAATCTAGTAATACATCTTTGGTTTTTGAAGATGATGTTTTACTTTTGATTTGAATTAAATTCATATATTGTACTGTATCAACTACCTAGTAGAAATATTTACTATGTTATCCATAAATGCTTATCTAACATCATTTTTCTGTTTTTCAGGTTTTATTTCTTTATATTTCATCTGACCCAAAATCATTCCCCAATATTATATAAATTTATATCTAAGATGTTTTCTTACTGTAATCATTTTAAAACCCATTTAAAAATATTGATCATTATCTTTAATAAAATCAAGTCTTGACTTCCTCCTCTTTTATTAGATCATTAGGTTATAAAGATACTATATAAGTGATACTTAA
Organism: Trachops cirrhosus; assembly: GCA_028533065.1. NCBI lineage: Eukaryota > Metazoa > Chordata > Mammalia > Chiroptera > Phyllostomidae > Trachops > Trachops cirrhosus. The sequence continues at coordinate 31,534,646 of CM052548.1, read as the reverse complement.
TTTAACATTATACAAGTTACAACTGTGAGATGCTTTTATTTTTATTTTTTTTAAGAGAGAGGGGAAGGGAAGGACAAAGAGAGGGAGAAAAAGCATTGGTTGGTTGCCTTTTGCATGCCCAGCTGGGGACTTGACCCACAACCCAGGCATGTGCCCTGACTGGATAATCAAACACGCGACCTTTTGGTTCTCAGGCCGGCACTCAATCCATTGAGCCACACCATCCAGGGCTGTGAGATGCTTTTAAATCATGAATTTGTAATTTTCCAAACCAATGTTCTTTATGCTGCAGTCTCTTTTCAGAATAGCTTTGATGAAACATAACTGAAATCAAATAAAATTTTCAAATTTGATTATACATGTAATTATTCAAATAAGTTAGGCAAAATAAAAAGTATGAACTTTAAAATTTTCATATATGGTTGATAAGTCATAGCATATGTAATTAATATGAATAGTATATTAGTAATAAAAGTTTTAATCTATTGTTGAAATTTATATTATTTGTTTACCTTCTAAGATTATAGAATTATATTACTAGATCGCAGACATAATGTAACTGATTCCTGGACATGTTTAATGCCTTACTGATGATAGCCTTGCCATATAGCTGGATTTGTAACCCAAGCATCATGATTTTAGTCAAGTATTTTACCCCAGAATTATTTTTGACACCCATTCCCCATAGTGCTAGTATTGTGTAATTTTCTTCTATATTATTTTCTACTTAAATTTATTTTGATGACTTGCCTCATACACTTAAAGATTATAGTTATGTAATTATTTTATTGCTTTGCCTAGACTTGTGGGAAAAAAAGATTATGGCTAATAAATATTTGTTAAAAAAATTAGCTGACAGTTTATTTTTTCATGTACAATATAATTAAGAAACTTAACTACTTCAGTTTTGTTAGATATTTTTAGTTGTAGCTTAGCCTTTAGAATTATTTTTAAATGTTCTTTATTTACATCTCTGTTCCCTCTCTCTTATCTAAAGACCAAGACATTTGGAGGAGGTGGTGGTGGTGCTAGAAGTAATCTCAACATGAGTGCTGCTGGTAATCGAAATAGGGAAATTTTACAGAAAGAAAAGTCAACCAAATCAGAGGGGAAACATGAGGGTGTCTACAGAGAACTGGTAAGGCCGAAGAACCAACACAAAGTTAATGTGTCCTTTCTTTAATAGCCTTAATAGCCTTGATGATTTTTTATTTTTTCTTGCAACCACCATTGACCTCCAATGTATTATGGATAGATGTTACAACTCTAAAAAGGCTTTCATTAAGATTTACAGTTCATTCAGGGAAAATTTGGATTGTTTGGAAAATAATTTACTTAAAACTTCCACTTTATTTAAATTTATAATGTCTGAATAACATTGTTTGGAATGGATTCATAAAAACCATCAAATTATATAGAAGGTTCTCAATGGAAATTATATTCTAAAAGTTGATGCATCAAAACACAGTTATCTGTCCTTCCCACATCTTTTCTCAAATTTTGTCTCTGTTTTGTTTCGTTTTTGAAAAAAACATTGAAATATGTCCACGTATATTACAGACTCAATTATAAAATACCCCGGGAATTTTAAGATAAATAAGAAGAGCCAAACATATTTCTAATATGCTGCAGTATCCTTAGATGTAACAGAATTGACAAGAATTCATTTTCCTCTGTCTTTAAAGGTTGAATTACTTTAGATGATATTATCTGTAGGATACAGATTAATAAGACTAGCTTAAATAATGGGGGTTTATTATCTCACATAACAAGAAATTCAGAGATAGATGGTTACAAAAGTTGATAAATTTAACAATGTTGGGACTCTGGTGAGTCCTGTGATTTATTGTTACAGGATTCTCTATACATTAAATTGCCATTGAAAAAATTCAGAGTCAAGAAGGAAAGGAGTCCATTCCCTGGGAATGGGTCTGTTTTATCAGATAATAAAATATTTTTGGAATCGCCTGCAACTTTCATTTGTGTCTCATGGACTAAAAATAGGTCACATGTCTCATAAATTAATTAAACACTGGCCGAGGAGAATGGTTTTATAGTTAATGGACCAGGCTTTCTTTTCCTTATACATATTTCCATTTAACTCTTGGGGAAAAAGTTCAGGGTTTTAAGGATAAAGTCAATATAGCAAACTCAAAAATACATGGTCCCTAACTTAAGAAGCTCTTAAACATTAGTAAATTGAGAACACTTCTGTAGGAATGTTTTGGCATAGAATACCAGAGGCTTGCACTTTGGTGTAATTGCAAATATTAAAAACATATGAAGGCAGTGATATCACAAAGATCGCAATATAGAAATTTCTAGGAATTGGCCTATCCACTGAAATAATTATTGAGTTGACAAGCACTGTCTGAAGTAACTGTTTTATCACCATGGAGCCTAGTCAGACTCTTCAGTATCCAGAGTAGTGATTGATGGAGAAGATACCAATCATAGAGATAATAGAACAAATACTTTGGTGAACACATAACACAAGAAATATAATTTTTGCAAAGGAAATTTTGAAAGTACCTAAACAAACTTAAAACTGCAGTCTTTATCAAGTAACACCATCAGTTCCTGAGGAGGAGGGAGAATCTGACTTCCAAAATTACCACCATTATAGTATGCAAAATGTCCAGTTCTCAAAAAAAATTACAAAGCACACCAAGAACAAGCAAACAAAAACAACAGCAACCCAGGAAAATATGACTCAGTCATAGAAAAAAAATGGACAGATATTATTTCTAAAGAAACCCAGGCATTAGACTTACTAAACTAAGACTTTAACTGTCTTAAATATGTTCAGAGGACTGAAGTGGACCATTGACAATGAAATAAAAGAAATCATGAGAACAATATTTGAACCAGTAGGGAATACCAATGAAGAGATAATTATTTTTTGAATGGGTAGAAATTCTAAAAAAGAAACCAAACAGCATTTCTGGAGCTCAAAAATTCATTAGCTGAAATTTAAAAAGAAATTATTAGTCAGATTAAACATCAGACTAGAACAGACAGAAGAAAGAGTCAATGAATTTTAGTATATGGCAATTTAAGTGACCCAGAGTAACAGGCAGAAAGAGAAAAAGAATGGAGGAAAATAGAGCCAAACGGACTTATAGTGTACAGTCAAATATACTAACATATACACTGTGGGAGTCCCAATAGGAGAACAGAGGAAGGGATGGAAAGAATATTTGAAGAACTAGTAGCCCCAAATGTGATGATATCAAGAATCTACAAATCCAAGAAACTTAACAAACTCCAGGAAGATAAAGTCAAAGAGAGATACAAGACACATTATAATCAAGTTGTTGAAAGCTGAAGACAAAGAAGTCTTAAAATCAGTGAAAGAAAAACAACTCATAAAGAATAGGAAAGATCAATAAGATAAATAGCTAATTTCTCATTAGAAACTATGGAAGCAAAAAAAGCAATGGAGTGATTTTTGAAACTAATGAAAGGAAAAACCGTTAACCAAGAATTCCATATCCAGGAGAACAGTTATTCAAAAATGGAGAGGACCTTTAAAAGAATAACTTAAAATACTGGTATAAACTTGAGTGTACATGAATTATGCTAATAACTTGGTACAAAAAATTATTTTAAGGAGCTATCAGCTGACCCCCCAATCAAGTCTTGATCAACTGTTGAAAAAGAGAATTGAAAATTCTTTTGTAAGTTGGATGGTTTTCAATTCTCTTTTTCAACAGTTGATCAAGACTTGATTGGGGGGGTCAGCTGATAGCTCCTTAAAATAATTTTTTGTAATAGATGATATTATAGGTTGAATTGTATCCTTCCCTAAAGACTTAGTGAAGTCCTAACCACCAGTATCTTAAAATGTGACTTTATTTGGACATAGGGTCTTTACAGTGGTATCAAGTTAAAAAGAGGGCAGTAGAGTAGGCTGTAATTCAATATAACCCTAATTCAGTCTCTTTATGAAGAGGGAAAATTTAGACACAGGTAAAGCCACATATAGAGGGCAAATGACCTGAAGACCCATGGTGAAAGGATGGCCATGTGACTGGAGTGATGCATCTGCAAGCTGAGGAATGCCAAGGATGGCTAGAAACAACAGATGCTGGAAGAAGCAAGGAAGTTCCCCCCTAGAGATGTCAGAGAGAGTGTGGCCCTGCTAACACCTTGGATGAGATTTGGTTAATGCAAATCAGATCAACAAGAAAGTTAGAATAAGGTGTACCAAGGTTGGGGATTAATTATTAAAAGTTTTTTTTAAGTTAAATTCTATGTATGGGATAGTTTTTTAATTAGATATTTACTTGGAAGATAGGAGAGAGAAAGTTTTGGAAGGTTTGATTATTTTTTACATTCAGGTAAGTTTTCAAAAAAGAAGAATTATAGTTTTAATGTACAGTCCTTTTTACATTTACTTTAGCATAGCTAGATCATGGATATATATTTTCTCTTATGTGTTAACTCTGATCTATTGATAGTAGCTACTGTGTTTAAAAAGGATTCTTTGTTTAGAAGAATACAGTCAGAGTTTGGGAAGAAATACTGTGCTTTCATCAATGTCTGCATGGGTATCAGTGACTGCCTGCAACATGCATGCCATGTATATCTTAACACCTATCCATCTGAATTCTTAGATGTAGTAAAGTTAGTTATGTATTTCATAGCAGGCCATGACTGAAGTAATTTCTTCACGAGATATATTTATGTTGCTTAAACAGTTTTGGAATTCAGGTCTAGATTTGTCAAGGAGATTTGGGTTCTAGCATTTGTAAAGTAGATTTTTCTACTCAGTCAATGTACAGATTGTCAAAGCATCATAGGTAGATTATATGGCTAATAAATATTCAGCAGAATGGTGCAGCAATGGAGAGTAGAAAAAACAAAGAAAAAATGATGCTATCATTTTGTTAGATTCATTTTATTATTTTACATTTAGGACAGGTGCTATATAAATTATATTTTCTTTCTAGAATGGAGATGCATTAACCATAACAATTTTTAATTAGGTCGTTTTTCCTACCTATACTATTTTCAAAAGCCTTACTATAACATATCATAAATTGTTTTTGTTTTGCATTGGTAATGGTACTTGTAAATTGAGAGGGTACTCAAGGCACAGCCCTGCATATCATGCTGATTCTTCCTTGGCTATTGGTATAAAAAAACACAGCAAGTGAATGTTTTATTTATTTGACATTTTTCCATAAGTATATGATGCAATTTTTAGTTTAATAAAATAGTATGTAGTTAAAAACTTACACCTTGCTTTATTTATTGACTATCAGCATACCTTTTCTCTTCATTCCTTACAGGTTGATGAGAAGGCTCTGAAGCACATAACAGAAATGGGCTTTAGTAAGGAAGCATCAAGGCAAGCTCTTATGGATAATGGCAACAACTTAGAAGCAGCACTGAATGTACTTCTTAACAGCAATAAACAGAAACCTGTTACAGGTCCACCTCTGAGAGGTATAACTCATTAAGAAATGTGCCAGATAGTGTTTGCTTTTTGGAGGAGTATATGTTGCTGACAGAGGCTGGGTTTTGTTGCTCTGAGGTCTAGAACGATATTTACCATTTGTGGTAAGTGCTTCCAGTTCTGCAGCTACAGAGATTTTTGCAGGTTCCTTTGCATGTTATTTTTTTCATCTTTATGTAAAATAGGTCTAACAATACCTTATTTAACAGCGTGGATGTAACACAGAAAATATAAAGTGACTAGTTCTGTTAATTATGTCACTTGTATAAATGACTAAAGAATTTGCAAACTTTTTAAATTACAAGAACATGATAATTTAGTGTTATTCTTTAATTGCATATTTGAATGTATTATATGATTTGTACTTGCATAATTGAATATATTATGTGATTTTTAAAGTCCTAATCCTATATTCTTTTAAAAAAATAAGTGGGTAAAGAAAAATTTTACGAAAATTTTATTTTTTCTTTAGAAGATAATTTATGTGAACAAAATTAAGTTTCTAGATAGATCATTTGGGTGATTGAAAGTACTAATTAATACAGTCATTAAAAATTTTTTTATTGACTTCTGGCTAAGATGGAGGCATAGGTAGATGCACTTTGCCTCCTCACACAACCAAAAGAAGGATAACAACTAATTTAAAAACAAAAAATGACCAGATCAGCCAGAATATCGAACTGTATGGAAGTCCAACAACCGAGAACTTAAAGAAGAAACATTCATCCGGACTGGTAGGAGGGGTGGCAGGCAGCCAGGGGTGGAGACAGGCTGCCATGGTAGAGAGGATGTGTGGTAAGATAGCAGCTGGAGAAGTGGGCAGCCAAGATGGTGGCTGATGGTCCTAGATTTGCATGTGGATAAACCGGGAGCAAAACTAGGGAGGGAGACAGACTGTGCAATCCAGGGTCCAGCAGGGAAAAGAAAGCCTGAAAACCTCTGTCTATAAAAACTTGTCAGGGTTGTGGTGGTGGGAGAGACACCTAGCCTCAAAGGAGAGCTTGTTGGAGAGAACCACAGGGTCCTGGAACATACACAAACCCACCTACCCAGGAATCAGCACCAGAGGGGCCCAATTTGCTTATGGGTAGCAGAGGGAAGTGACTGAAATCCAGCTGAGAGCCCAGCAAGCGTCATTGTTCCCTCTCTGACCACTCCCCCACATACAGTACCACAGCGCAGCTACTGAAGTTGCCTTGACCTGGTGAATGAATACCTTAGGCTCAACCCCTTACTACACAATAGGTATGCTGAGACAAAGAAATTGGCCTAAATGAAAGAAAAGGTCAAAGCTCCAAAAATAGAACCAAGCAATGAACAGATAGCCAACCTATCAGATGCAGAGTTCAAAACACTGGTAATCAGGATGCTCACAGAAATGGTTGAGTATGGTTGAAAAATAGAGGAAAAAATGAAGGCTTGGCAAAGCAAAATAAAGAAAAATATACAGGGAACCAACTGTGAATGGAAGGATACTGGGACTCATATTAACGGTTTGGACCAGAAGGAAGAAATAGACATTCAACTAGAATAGAATGAAGAAATAAGAATTCAAAAAAATGTGGAAGCTTAGGAACCTCTGGACAACTTTAAACATTCCAACATCTGAATCATAGGGGTGCCAGGAGAAGAGGAAGAGCAAGAAATTGAAAACTTATTTGAACAAATAGTGAGGGAGAACTTCCCTGATCTGGAAAAGGAAATAGACTTCCAGAAAGTCCAGGAAGCTCAGAGACTCCCAAAGAAGTTGGACCCAAAGAAGCACACACCAAGGCACATCATAATTACATTACCCAAGATTAAAGATAAGGAGAGAATCTTAAAAGCAGCAAGAGAAGAGGAGACAGTTACTTACAGAGGAGTTCCCATCAGACTGTCAGCTGATTTCTCAAAAGAAACCTCACAGGCAAGAAGGAGCTGGAAAGAAGTATTCCAAGTCATGAAAGCCAAAAACCTACATCCAAGATTACTCTCTCAGGCAAAGCTATCATTTAGAACTGAAGGGCTTCCCAGATAAGGTTAAGTTAAAGGAGTTCATCATCACCAAACCCTTATTATATGAAATGTTAAAGGGACTTATGTAAGAAAAAGAAGATCAAAACTATGAACAGTAAAATGACAACAGACTCACAACTATCAAGAACTGAACCTAAAAACAAAAACAAACTAAGCAAGCAAGTAGAATAGGTACATAATCACAGAAATAGAGATCACATGGAGGGTTATCAGTGGGGAGGTGGAACGAGGAGAATGGGGGAAAAGGTACAGGAAAGAAGAGTAATTGGTAGGTACAAAGTATCAGGGGGAGGCTAAGAATAATATAGGAAATGGAGAAGCCAGAGAACTTATGACCCATGGACATGAACTAAGGTAGAGGACTGGTGGTGTGTGTGGGAGGGTAGAGTGGAGTAAAGAGGAGAAAAAAATGGGACAACTGTTAGAGCATAATCAATAAATATACTTACAAAAACAAAAAAAAACATTTTTATTATAAATGATGTAGAATATACAGAAAAATATGAAAAGAAATATATACAAAATCCTACTTAAGATGTCTGCTAATTATAATTTAGTGTATTTTGTCCTTTGTTTTTACATGTACAATATATATGTCTTACTTCTTAAGGTAAAGGAAAAGGCAGGGGGCGAATAAGATCTGAAGATGAGGAAGAACTGGGAAACACAAGGCCGTCAGCACCAAGCACCTTATTTGATTTCTTGGAATCTAAAATGGGGACTTTGAGTGTGGAAGGTAGGCTAACTCAAGGTAGATTTTTTTTTTAAAGACCAAACTTCATTTGTAATTGTACAAAAAGGTTTACTAGTGCAATTAACAGTATGAACCTCTGTTCTGGGTGTTTATAAAGTTCTTTAATTATAAATTGCCTATTTGATAAAAACACACAAAAAAATTGTAGTTGTTATAATTTGAAATGTTAGATGGCAGCTTATTTTGTTCTCTTGCTGTACACTGGGTAATAATGCCAAACTCTTTTTCCCCAGCTTTACTAGGTGGCAGATTTAGGTATGGAAACACATCATTATGTTGGGAAAGTTATAATTATATAATCCTATATAATTTATTTTGATTGTAAAGTTGGTCTGTCTCTTTTTCCCCACATAGTATATATCATATCAAAATATTCACACAGTGAGTAAATAAGCTCCCTCAGTGTTGTATGCTTTGTAATATGATATATTCTATCAATTAACATAAATGCTGAAAAGAGAAATAAGTATGTTAAATGTGTATCTTTTCTCTTAGCATGGAGCATGGTAAATATTTTCTAAAATAGTAAGTTTTCAAAATACGATTTCAAAAATTTAGGAAAATAATACTGTTAAATTCACTTCTCACTTTTATATATATTTTGAGTCTATTAAAGCTCAGAGATAAAATGCTTTATAACAAATTTAAAGTATCCAGATTGCATGAAAATAGAAGCTTATTTGTTGCCAGATTACATAGGAAAGGTAATGTAATTGAGAAAACAAATATTTGATGTGGAGAATATTTATAAGCCAACACATGTAAGAGCAATATTTTCTTGATTATAAATCATAATGTATTGGTTTTCCATTGTTGTTTAACCAGTGATCACAAAAATCAGTGGCTAAAAACAATGCAAAAATATTACCTGTGAGTCAGGAATCCAGGCCTCAGTTGGGGCTTCTGCTCAATCTCTTGTACTAGAATCAAGATTGCAGTTGCTTTATGATCTTGTCTGAGGCTTGAAGTCTTCAAGTTCACAGGTTGTTAGCAACACTCAGGTCCTTGTGGATACAGTACTGGGGAGTGCTTTCAGCCCCTAACAGCCTTCAGGACCTAGCTGCAGGACCCACTCCACAGGCAGTTCACTTGTTTGCTTCTGCAGAGCCAGCAGGAGAAGCTCAGCTGCTGCTTCCAATTCCTCTGACTTCCTGACATTTTTGTGCCAACCTTCCTTTGTACTATCTAATCAGGGCTCCTTTGATTTCCTTTTATCTTTCTGTCTCCCTACATTTGTTTTTGACTCCTGAGGTATCTCCTTAGTCATAATGAGGTTGAGATTGAGGAAAGTGATTCCACTGTGAACTCTGGGCCTACAATGCTTCATTTCTCACAGAAATGCATCTTAAACCAATAAAATGAACTAACACTAAAACATTCTGCTTGAAAAAAAAGGTATTAAAGTTAATTAAGATACATGGTAAGAATGATGCATTCAAAGCTGAACCTCTGTGTTAGAGAAATTTATTTCTTAGAGGACAGAAATTATGAATACTTTGTTAATAATGGATATTGTTGAGTAGAATATGTTGTATTTATGTTACTATTACCAGTGTGACACGAAGTCAGCAAGAATGTGAACAGGATAGAGGTATTATAATAGTATTCTAGAGCCTTGATTTTCCCAGGGAATATGGCTTGTGATCTTCCTAAATTCCCAAATTCAAGAAATTGAATATATTTCTCATATTTGTACAGGCCCTTAAATTTTATACAAATTCACATGTTCTTATAATCATCCTAACCCCAGAAATTACCTTCCCCTCCAATTTACATTACAGTTTACTGTCCTACTTGATGACCATTATTCTCAGAGAAGCAAATGTTATTCTTTCCTAAAAGTACTATGTGGGAGGGCCAGCTGACCAAGGTGGGAGATGACTTGAGAAGGCTTAGTAGAGGAGGTGACAGGTATGAGGAATGTTGGGGGGAAGGTCCGTCGAGGTAGAGGGAGCTGTGGGTGTCCAGGCCTGGAAGCACCAGAGCACCACTTCCCTGTGCTGTGAGGGCACTGCAGAGGTGGAGATAGAAGGCCAGGGGTAACAATGGTAGGCTGGAACCAGATCAAGAAAATTTTGTCCTAAGGAGATTTTATTTTATCCAGATGGCTTTGCAAAGCCATTAAAAGGTTTTGGGCATGAGAGCAATGACATTTGTTTGGTGTTTTCAGAAAAAAAATTTTTTTCCCTCTATCCTCAAGGTAGAAAACTACAGTTGCATGTGTTGTGAGGAATCATTTATTCTGTAAATGTAGTAGGACAAAGGGTGTGATCATTTATTTTTCTGATTTTTTAAATCTTTTATTATAGATAACTGATCATCACATGTACTTTTCTTAGAGATTTTTTCTAGCATTAACTTTTTAAAATTGTATTTTTAAATTGGAACATAATATAACCCTGATTGACATTTTTATAAATTTTCTGACAAAAAATGAGTTTGGATTACATTGGTTTATGAGAGTAACCCCTAATTAAAGTGTTTGATGTGATGCGTAATGACTTGATGTCAACTTGGGACTATTCAGTTGCTCATTTTGTGATGGGGTTGTGTTCAAAAAGGCTCTTGTATAGGGATTCCTTTTAAATTTAGTTTTATATTTTGATTATTATAGTTGCTGGCTGGATTATCACGCCAACTGCAAAAGGTCAATTTTTATGTTATAACCTAAGTTTATCAATATGTCACTTCAGTAATACATAGCTACCATTTAAAACAGTGCCCACTGGGAATACATATCTAAGTTTCAATTTGGGACGGAAGACGTAGGTTTGATTCTTTTCATTATCGTGGAAGAAATCCAGGTTGTCCAGAGAGGGAGAAAGGGATGCCTTGAGGTAGTAATTTTACTGCTCTGACTTTCTACATCTAAATAAAACCAGGGTAGCAGCCTTAATTGGTTCTGAATGAGGACCAAGGACACTGTGAGAAAGGTGCACAGATTATCCCCTTGTTTGTGTAGCTTATTTTGTAAGTTCAGTGCTTTTTGCCATTTATGTATTTTAGGTTAAATAAATGTCAGAAATGAGAACTCATCTAACATTCATAAGTGTTGGACATGATCACAGATGATCAGGTTTCCCCTTTGCAGGACCCAGCCTTGTGTCCCACTTTCCCTTTTTTATTCCTTAGTTCACAGAATTCTATAATCCCTCAAGAAGCATAGTTACCTGATCCATAGTCTGTTTGGCTCGTTGGTAATAGTTGAGAAGAGCACCTCTTTGCCAGTTGTATCCACGACCTGTCTACTTTCAAACTCGCCAGCTTGTCTCTTGTAGGACTCCTAAAGGCAGTAAGAAGTAACCAACACTTTCATCATCCTGACACTTTCATACCAAGTTCTCTAAAGCATTGGCTGCATTGGTTAGGAGGTCTCAGTTGTATGACAACGGATTTAGCTACGCAGTAAGTGCCAGCATACTGTTAGGAGGTGAGCAGACTTTCACCACCCGCCCCCTTCCTTTACTAGACTGGTTTTACATTGTAGGTTTTGTCACTTTATCACCCAACTTCCTGGCACCAATTTCTAAATTAATTTGCTTTAAGATGTAAGCCACAGAAATTCAAGAAAGCAAAAAGGGAATTTATTGGTTCATATAGCTGGAAAGTCTTTCTCTGGCTCTGAATTCTGCTTTTTTCTTTTGACAGAATGTCTTCATGTGGTAGCAAAGATTTCCCAGGTAACTGTAGGCATAGCATGAGGCCAACATATAAGATGGCATAATGACGTATAAAGATATACAGGTAAAAGGACATATCTCAATTTTGTAAGCATGTTCTTTTTCTGGGAAAAAGTAAAAAACCTTTCATCATAAAATTATTGATTCCCCAAGCTCAGCTGAGTCCCACTGGGGCTGCTCCTTTGAGGTGTTTGGAGTGGCTGGAATAGAAGTCCAAAGAGACTTGGGGAAAGAGCACACTGCCACTTGGTATCAAATCTCGATCATAATATGGGATAAAAAGTAATAAAAAATATTTTTCAGGAACAGTCAAATGGTCCTTATACCTAGGAGATCAGATGGAAAAAGACTTTCCATCTCCTTATGTCTCTATCTACCCCATTCTTATTCAGGAAGCACAGGACATCTTCATTGATTCCATCAGTATTATTTACAAAGAGGAAGGTGAAGTTGCCCCCACTGCCTGTCGCCTGAAAATAGGGCTGTTATCAAAAGAAGGGGAGAATTGAACAGGGTGCTGGGGCAGACAAATACAATGGATTCTACCACTAACTTAGCTCACAGTTCTTGTATATTCTAGTTGTATGTCTTTGCGTAAGTTAATAATCTCTTATATTTTAATTTTCTCATTGGGAAATGGAGAAATAGTAATAACACCTAAGTTATAGGGTTGTTGTTAAGATCAAATTAGGTAATGCATATAAAGTGCTAAGCACAACGCTTGACATGTAGGCCTCCATGTAATGGTATTTCCTGCCAACACCATCATCACTATTATCATCGTCATCATCATGATTAGCAAGAGCCAGCAGCAGCAGCAGCATCCTCCACTTGTCATCTCCATCCCCACTAGCCCCACTCCTGGTCCTCAACCCTCCACTGATGCTTTGCAGAACTTTATCATTTCATCCTCCATATTGCAGACAGTGGTGTTTCAAAATACCAGTTTGATCCTACTGCCCCCTTGCTCAAAATAATTCATTGACTCTTCTCATTGGCAGAATAAAATGCAGTCTGTATGCTATATATACTGTTTTTATGGAGTGGCATTACACTATTTCCTGTGGATTTTGTGAAAAGTAGCATTTGGTTAACAGTACTAATTCCAAATTCTGCGTAATATTCAGATGTAAATAATATATTTAAATGTTAGCAGATAAAATAGTAATGGTTGCTGGATAATTCACACGAAGTTGTAGGCTTTTGATAGTTGTTAGGTGTTGATTTTATTTTATTTTATTTTATTTTAATCAAATTTTAAGCCAGTTTAAATAGTTTGGCTTATGGATTTATGGCTAGAATTTTGAAGACTGAAGAACAGAGACTACAGGAAGCAAATGTAATATAATGGTAATAGCTTAATTGGAAAGGCAGGAAACTGATTGAGAGAGAATATGTATGTGTTAAGCTAGCTGTTCTTGTGAAGGTTTCCTTAAAAAAGGATCATCCATTATTGACTATTGTGTATTTACATCTAATTGCAACAAACAGCATTACTCCTCATTTCCTTATGCAGCTGATTGATTGAAATTGATGTTGGAGTGCCTTTTCAGAAGCCAGGGATTAATGGTAGCTGTGTGAGTAGTCATAACCTGTAAGCACAACAGAGAGAATATGTAGCTATCCACACACTATTTGTCACTTTCCATACCTCCCAGTTCCTATGGCTTTCCCTGTCCTTGCCTTTTTTTTTTTAATAGAACTGACTTCTTTTTATCATTCCATTTTTTAAAGTGCAAAATTTCCCCAAATTCCTAGTTAGTGCTTTAAACTTAACTTGAATTATTTCCAATTCTGTTTTGTGTGTCTGTTACCATAACAGTGAGTAGTCTGTGCCAGTGATACTGTGTCACAAATTGGTACAACTTAGTACTGAAATCTAAAGTATTCAGAAACTCTTTTAGCAATTTGACAGTGCCTTAGCATTTGTTGCTGTATTTTATAAAGTAACAGTCCACAGCTATTTGGAAATTGAAATCAGAACCAACAACTACAACAAAAAACCTGGCCCTTTAGTAGAGTTCATTTGTAATTCCTGGTCTATGTTGTTATGACATTGCGGCCTCGTGACTTGCAGGCGTTCTGACAGCACGGCACCTGACAGTTTACTTCCCAGGGCAGTGAGGCAGAGTCGTTTAAAGACGTTAGACAAAACACCAGGTGGGGAGGGAAAATACACCGCATGCTGCACAGGTAATGTCCTAATTATGAATGTAAATTTAGTAGTTATTGGGATTTACTAATTATGTAGAGAAAACTTTATATAGATGTAGGAATAACTTTAATGAAAAATTTTAAAGGTCACAATAGAAAGTTGGTTAAAAGTAGCTTATAAATTTGAAATATAATTTTTAAAGCATGTTTACAACAAAAAAGGCATTTTAAAGATAAAAACAGAATGGGATTAATTTATTTTTTGATGAAGTACCATAGAAGTGTAGTTTTTGCCCGTTGCATAGATATTACTTGATAAATTTGGAAAAATTAAAAATACAGATAACAAATGAAAGAAAAAGAAACAGCCTATAATCTCATCACCATATTCTGTTTTTATTCTGATTTATGAGATCATATTTATGTGATCTGCTTTTTTCCTAACAATATAACATATTTCTATGTACTTATATTTCTCTTAGCATAATTTTGAAGGCTAAATAGCAGTCTATTGTAATTCCATTTATTTTAGTGATTTGAAAGTTGTTTCCAAATTTTGCTATAACAACAACCTTCAAAATAGTTTTTTAGTTAAATTATTTACCTATAGATGATTTTTTAGATATGTATGGAAGTTAAATTGCCTGCCATACATATTTTTACGATTTGTTAGCCATGCTATCAGTTATGATATAAATATTTTTCTTTGGTTCTTAGGTATATAGAATATGAATATAGCTTTTCTCAGAAAAGTAGAACACCAGTCTCTTTTTCATTTTTGCCATTCTGTTACTTCCCTTCTCAATTAATGGTCCATTCATTTAAACATTTATTGACCTTAAAATAAAGTCATAATTGGCATTTATTGAGTACTATTTGCTAGGAATGGTGCTGGGTGCTTTGTATACTATTAATTCATATAATCATCTACAAATGCAAAACATATGTTGTTATTTCCATTTGACAGATAAGGAAACAGATTTGAAGAGATAAAACATCTTACCCATAAGAAATAAAGAACTAGGATTTAGACCTTGTCTGTGTGCTTCTCAACTCTGAACTTTTTCTTTTTTTTATACCATGATGCATTTCCAAGCACCTGTTAGCTTTCTGGTGGGGAAGAGCAGTCAAGAGTTTATTAAGATACATTAAGTTTTAAAAATCAAGGAGAGATATCAAGCAGGCATTTAATGATCAAGTAGAGGTGGAGAAGCCAGGCAAAGACACAGAATGCAGCTGCCAAAGAAGTTGGAAGAGTATGAGAAATGCTGAGAGAGAAGGATGAGAATTGTTCATTAGGTTCACGTAACATCAGCAGTGTGCTGGTGAAGGTGTAACAACAGGTTCTGGGAGAAGAGGGGGTGGGGCAAGGGAGGAATGCCCTGATTTTTAGCTTTTGCTGATTTCTGTGGTGTAAATGTTTTCACTATGGCTGATTGCCAGCTATCAACTGTTTAACATCCAGCTTGCAGATTTTCTGAAAATTGAATAATCAGCTTCAGCTTTTGTACAGTGTTCAAGCTGGCTCCAGAATACCACTGGTTGGAGACCTTGACAGAAATAGTTCTGGTGAAGTAGTAGGGTTAGAAGACAATCTGAAGGATATCCAGTTGGTAAATGTTAGACAAACATTAGAAAGATTATTTTGAAAAGAATGCTAAGAAATAACATATTAATATAGCTTGAAAAAGTTGTGCTGTAGTCTTGGGGTAACAGGTGATTTCCTGCCTATTCATCATATTTTTAAAAGGTTGCATTTTATTTTTATAATATATAAAAAACATTATCATCATATATTAACCATGTGTGTTTATATGTACCAGATAGGAATGAGACATACTCTCTGGTTTTACACTTTGTAATGTAAGTCAGGGTTCCTACAGAATATATTTATAGAGGGAAATAATTTATATAGAAGAAATAAAATACATAAATTTTGAGTAGGCAAATTGTTAAAGCCAAAGAACTTTGTGATTATTACAGAATGTACACAATATCTAAAGGTATTTTACACAAAAATCCCTGATTTGTACAATTGAAAATACTAGTCAAGAATTTTAAGGTAAAAAACATGTACAAACTGGCTTAAATATAAACACAGGAATATTACAAAGCGTTATGCTTCTGTTACTATGTGAATTTGTATATTAATCAGTCAATACTACCATTTTGTAACAAATATCTTTAGTGATTTGCTTTTTGTTTTGCTTTATTTGTTGAAAGATTACTCAGCAGTAATCTCAGCTATTCTACTTGGATCAGTTTATGCAGCAGTAGGCAACCTGTTGTAACGTTGTACTATTGTCATTGAGCAAAACAAAACAAGAAAACCAAACTGAACCACACAAATAAAACATTTGGCTGCTTCTCACCACAAAAGCCAAACTTGTGAGGCAGATGTTGGTGTGAAAGGAAAGAAGTCTTATTCAAGTGCTGCATTTATTCATGAACTGGTAGAATGGCAAACGCCTGTCTCAAAGTCCATCTACTCAGCAAGACCATGGATCACCTGGTTGCTAGAGCCACAAGGTCATGTACTCTCAGAGTGGAGAGTATATGACACACAGGTCGTTAGTGCATCACCAGGTGGGCAAAAGAGCAAAACAGACTCCCTCCTGGAAGCCAAGGGCCATGTGGCACATGGAGAGAACAGGCCCATGCACCGTGTGAATCCAGATCACGAGTGAGAGCAAACCACTGGGCAGGTCTTTGTTCATCTGGGATTAAGTTAGTTTAGGTGTGGTATGGACCAGTCATGTTTGCCTGCTTCAGGCGACTCCACTTCCCAACCAGTCCCTTTTTTTCCCAGATTGACAGGCCTCTTTAGTCAGCACCTCCCCTTGTGTCATTTTGACTTGGTATGGTGTGTGTGCCTGCCTTCCCTTGGTCCCACCCCCAACATGGTACTGGAAGTAGGGGGTGGCTTTTCCTATCCAGTTATCTTACTAGCTTTTCACATGCTCAGGCCATGCCCATTGATATTCCTAGCTTTCCACACACCAGTCTAAGGAAACTCCTCCTACGACCAATGGGAGACTCATTGGTCAATGGGAGACTCCCTGGGCTTCAGTAACATTGTGACTTCAGTAACATTGTGACTACCAGTAACAATGCTACCAGTAACATTGTGACTTTTAAAAAATAGTACTCCAGTCCAGAAATGGACATTTCGTTGGATTTTCTTTTTAAAACTCCTATTTATTTTCATTTTTCTGCCCCTTAAAATAAATTGGCTTTAAATTTCACTATATATTTTGGCCTCAAATTGTATGAATTCTCACTTTTATTTTGCTATAGTTTTGTGTTCAAGAACATAGTTGCAAAGATAATGTGTTTAAGATGATCATGATTATGAGTCTAGAAAATATTAAACAGATTGGAAGAAAAGATCACACAAATTAAATTTAGCTTTTTGCACATGACTGATGCTTCCTGTGTGACAGCTTCACTAGTTCTGGAATATTATCTTTTCAGTTTTTACAGGTTTGATAATATATTACAGTACTGTGTATTTAGTTGATATTTCCAGTATATTTTCTTCAATAAACAATATTTGAGTTGAAGCAGAAGTAACATGAAGTCTTTATGTCTAAATGGTTTTTGACCCACAAATTTAGTGCCTTATGTATAAATGCCCAGCTTATCAACAGGAGAGCTTTACTTGACTTACCTACTGCCGCCAATGTACAATTGAACTTCAGGCATCTGTGGCAGTGAGTAGTGTGGGAATGACAGTAAGACTGCACTGTTACATTTGATTCAACAATTCTTGTGTTATTTTATGTCCAGATATCTAAAATGATGAAAATAATCTAATTTTAAAGGAGTTGTATAAGAAGTGTGCCTCAGAAGTATGACGACCATCGGTGCTTATTGATATATGAGTTTGATTGGAAGGAAAGAAAGGAGTGGTCCTACATAGTTTAGGATTTTAGAACATTAGGATTAAGAGTCAGATGACCCAGATAAAACATAGCAACCAAAAGGAACATGATAGACTCTAGAAAGCAATGTCACCATACCCAGTATCCTCATCTCTTGTTTTAATTTTCCTTAACTGGAGGAAAAAGCATTATATCCCTAGAGAGGTGACACAACTAATACTTTTCCTCTTGAAGTTGTTAGGAAAACACAGAGGTTAGGATTATAAGAGATTTTGTTATGAAGATGATATGAGTAGACAGTAATTACAAATAAGCTTTATTTCTAAAATAGATTTTTCTTCATAAAAGCAATGTATATTCAGTCTGGGAAATATTGAGTGGTCTTTTATTCAGTCCACAGTATTAACGGAGCTTACCATGTGCCAGGAACTGTGTTAGAAAGGGGTGTATTGGTAAACAGAACATGGTTCAGGGACCTGAAAGTCTAGCAGGGGAAGGAGATTCAGGCAGTTCTGTCTGTGCTGCTGTTGTGCATGTTACCTGGCACAGACAAGGGGTGCCTGGCTCAGTCCCTGTGGGAGTGGGGAGGAGCGATGTTCCAGAAGAAGAGCAGTCTACGCCGAGGCCTTAAGAGAAGCTACAAGGAAGACACCTGGGACACATTCAGGCATGTGCAGGCATGGATGCACGTGTGATCATAAGACATTGAAAATGCTCAGTACAGGACTTATTTCTCACCAGGAAACAAGGCTGTGTTTTAGAGTGACTGTAACTGATAGAAAAAAAAGGTGAAACTGCTAGAAAAGCCGTCTGAAGAGGTCATTACAGAAGTTTTTAGAGGTGGAAGAGGAAGCAAAATCAATCCAATGGCATATTTTAGGTATGAGATATGTGATGTAATCATAACCCCAAAATTTGTTTATATGGGAAAAAAGGAAAATCAGATAAGCTGGGTAGATGTATTCTCATTTAATCGATCAATTTGTGCAAGTAATTTTTTTTTAGCCCTGGCAAAAAAATTTTTAGTGCTAATCCCAACCTAGAATTGCCATAAGGAAATACGGAAAATAACTCATGGCTAGTAATGATTTAATGTTAGCAGCATAATGGTAGCTTTATTCAGGAGGGATAGCAGGAAAGTTATTGTGAGGCCTGCAGCCTGCCTGCTTCATCCCAGCTAGTTGTGTGACCTTGGTTGAGCTTGTTCAGCTTCCTCATCTGTGAAATGGGAATGTTATAGTTGTGCCCTGAGATAAGCTCATTTGGTCTTCCAACATGTGAGGAATTTTACGTACTCACTGAAGTAAACTTTTTTTTTTTTTGGCAATTGTTAAGGACCAGCTTAGACTTTTCATGCTTTTTAAACATGCCTGGAAAGGGACTTCTTTATGTGTGTTTCCGTTTCTCAGAGTTCTCATGGTTTGTACATTTATAGCAGTGATAATTTTATGCTTTATGCCCCTAATTTTTTCTCTCTCTCTGTTTTATTAAGGGGATTTGGGGCACTAAAAAGTTAATTCTTTAAACACTGAATATCATAAATATTTTGTGAGCTTAGCCTTAAATTTAATATGTGTCATAGTTATGAAAGAATTCAATTAGAACAGGAAAACAACTTTATATCTTTGAATAACAAATGAAAAAAAAATGCCATGTCTGATTATAACTACTGTTTATTTCTGTGTTTTTTTTCTGGTGTTTTGTATCTTTAATTTATTTGTTTATAATGGACATCAATTTTGGAATATTGGTATGTACAGCCTTTTTCTCTTTGAAATAAAAAATTACTGGTGATTGTATTTTTATTTAGATTTATCCCTGCAAAGGTTTTGTGAGGGCACCACATTCCCTCCTGAAGGAAGTGTCAGGCCCCGGACTTCTGTGCCTCTGTCCTGTCTCAGACCTCCCTTCCATGCTGTCATTGTACTTCTTAGTTTTTAGGAGTCAACTGAAGCACCACTTCTTCAGAGAACTGAAGTAGTTTCCCACCTACTACTCCCAGTTTTATCACAATGGTCTATAGATGATCTTTTTAGGCTTTTTCACAGTTCTAAGCTATGTCATTTGTTTATTTATTTTTTTTCCTGCCTCTTTCCATTGTACCTAAGGTCCCACAGGATGGAGAGGTTATGGTTCTTCCCTTCTTCTTCCTGTGTGGTGACTACGGCAGGGTTGCCTCCTGTCGGTAGCCGGTATGCGGTGACTGTCGTATAGAGCAACCGAGTGAAGAAGCGAGGTGAATAAGGTCACAGTTGCTCGGTGGTAGGGCTAGGATGTAAGATGGATCCATGAGAAAAACAATTTCACCTGTATTTTCCAATTGAATCTTCACCATAATCCTGTGATAAGTATCATTATCCACACATTACTGGTGAAGGAATTGGGGCTCTTTCTGACTTTGTCAGAGCTGTATCAATGGGAAGAGGGAGAATGAATCTATTTGGTTGTGAGTGTAGTGTTTGTGTTGTGTTATCTTTTTCTATGATCATTTGAATTCAGTCTGCTGAGCTTCAATGTGCAAAGCCCAATGTGCTTTGCTGGCCACCTTTCTTACAGAAAGCAAAATAGAAGACTAGATTTTCTATTTTCAATTTGCACCTTTAGCTGAGGTCATGTGACAGTGTTAAATAGGGAATTTTCAGCTTGGAGGCTTGTTTCATTCCCATTGTTTTTAGTAATTGTATCTTGCAGCAAATATTTACTGAATGCCATCCATTTCCCTGATTCTGTTTTATTGGGCACTGGAGAAAGCAATGCAGAGTAAGACTTAGATGAACCCTACTCTCAAGTTGGTTAATATGTACTAATATTTAAAGTATCCTCTTTAAAAACACATGCAGTATTGAAATGAATCAGATACCTCTATGCATTCACTTGGAAACATGCCCATAGTATACAGTTAATTTTAAAAATATCCTGCAGCCTGTGCGATGTGCATGAGTTCATTTTTGTAAATAAATAAATAAATGGGCAAGCAGAGATGTCTGTATGAATTATATAAAAAGAAAGAATAACCTCTGGCTCTGGCCAGGTAGCTCAGTTGGTTCCAATATCCAAGGCTGTGAGTTTGATCCCCAGTCAGGACACATAAGCAACCACTGAATGGATAAATAAGTGGAACAAGAAATCGATGTCTCTCTCTGTCTCTTTCTTTCTCTCCCCCTTCCTCTCTCTCTCGTAAAATTAAAAAGAAAAAATAACCTCTGAAATTGTTAACAGTGGCTCTCCCTAGAGGTACGTAGGATTAAACAATCAGAAGATAGAACTTTCATTCCATATAAGATTGTAAGTACTTTTTACTTTTTAAAACATTTCTTAGCATTTTTAATATAGAAAAATTTAAAGGGTATATAGAAGAAATTTTACTTATAATATATTTTAAATAACACATTGAATTAGGATATGACTTTGATTTTCTAATGTATGTAAATTTTGTCTATAATATGAATTTGATAATTGGACAGCAAACAAGTTTTCACTAAAGAATTCTTTCTGCCCTGTCTTCAACAAGAAAAAACAAAACCAACCAAGCAAAAAAATTAAAGCAAGGTAAGGGTCCCAAATAAAGATGGAGTTGGTGGTGGTGAAAATATATAAATAGGGAAGCATCTTGTCCAAGTATTGTTTTTTCCTGATGCAGTTAATTATGTTTATTTGCATAATTATAAATGCTAATACATATAGTAACAATGAGAGCTAACATTTATTGAATCCTTTTAAAGCCAGTTATTGTTCTCAGTACTTAGTTAATCCTCTGAGGTAGGTGCTAATATCCCTATCTTAAAGATGAGGCTCACAAAATTTAAGTAACTTGTCTAAGGTTGCAGAACTACTAAGTGGCAGAGCTGTGATGTAACTCTACAGTTTCTCTCCAAAGGCTGTACCCTACATGCTATACTATCTATAAGTGCCAGTTGTTGAGCTTCTGAATAGCAGTCGAACTGTTAACAGGGGTTTTAGTTTTTCTGCTTTAATATAAAGATTATTAATTTTATGTCAGTATTCTGGCAATCCTAGTATACAACTTAAGTTTTTTCAGTCCATCAGGGATTGTTAAAGAGCTTTTGTGATTTCTGCATATCCCCAGAAATGAGCAGATGTAGGTGATAAACTTGTAGCTAAAATGCTGTTGGTTGCATTTTAT
The DNA here is from genome assembly GCA_028533065.1 of Trachops cirrhosus. Classification (NCBI taxonomy): domain Eukaryota; kingdom Metazoa; phylum Chordata; class Mammalia; order Chiroptera; family Phyllostomidae; genus Trachops; species Trachops cirrhosus. The sequence continues at coordinate 31,512,550 of CM052548.1, read as the reverse complement.
TTTCTTTCTCTGGGCAGGCAGCTTGGCATTGTGGAAAAATTGTGGCCTTTAGCTTCAGTTGGATTTGAGTTTAAATTTGGGCTTCAACATCTTCTAGCTGCTAGCTTTGCATTGTTTCTTTGCTTGCAAAATAAGGATAATATTATGGCCCTTTTGGGTGGCTATGAGAATTACATGAAATACTGTGGGCAAAAGACCTGTGAAATGGAGTCAGGCACATAGTAAAATCTTTGTAAATTTTAAGTTACTTCTTCAAGTGGGTCTCCCAAAATAAAATGAAGAAACAAAATGTACCTTTTTATACTATGAAATACAGGGAGAACTGTGACTGGAGAATGAACATTCTCAATAAATTCATTCTTCATTCTTTTATTTCAAATCATGGTGATATGAAAACTATTGGCTTCTCTTATCTTGTAAACATTGTAAAAATCCTGACCTGGTGTAACAGCAACATTTTATCACAAGTCAAACTAAACTCATACAGCATTCTTTGATCAGTTTTTTTGATATGAGTTTTTTCATTTTGATCTTTTAAATGTTTTCCGTTTTAGTTATTTTGTGATGAATTTTAATCACTTTTGCTTATCTTCCCTTTTCTCTCCTATATACTATTAAATGTTACCAATTTCTGTTTATATTTTTGTATATCTTTGAGTAACTAATGAAAAAAATTAATGTAAATTCTTGTGTCCATTTTTTTTCTGGGATTTGGTGTCTTTATTTTTACTTATTGTAATAAACATCAATTTTGGGGTATTGGTATGTATGACCATTTTCTCTTTGAAATAAATAATTACTGCCGGTTATATTTTTAGTTAGAATTATCCCTGCAAAGGTCATTTTTAAAAAGTTGATGCATTTTACTCTGTTGTTTATGGAAAAATAACTGATACTTTTTTTATTGGAGTGATTGTATACCTGACCTGTGGTGCTGATTGGCATTTTGGGTAATTTGGAATCATCATACCTCTTCAAGGAGGGTAACAGAGAGTAAGGAGATTTTGACTGGAACACTGAGGAGCTTTCTATTTGATTTGCAAGTTTATTTCTTAATTTACCTTTTCATAATTTAGTAATTGAGCACTTTCTGTTATTTTTTTTAATAGATTATCTCAATTTCAAAATATTTACTTTACATCTGATTTCATTACTTAACTGTCTGAGACAAAATATACTGGGTTTAAGGAAATCTGAGGATGATGAAACATTTAAGGACTTTCCTGTCTTGTCTTATTGTTATTTTATTTTGAAATGAAATGGGTATATATGAAAACTGTTGTTTTAAAGGCACAATTTTTTATCCTCTTCCGCATTGAGTTTAATTTTTTTAATTCTTATTTAAAAATTATTTTTTGTAGTCTCTTCTCTCCTATATTATGTTAGCACATTTTTGAAAATGAAGTATGCTCACAATTAGTAAAATCACTTGTTTATTCTGTAATCTAATGAATGTCATCAATTAAATAAATTAGGAAGTCATTACTTTTTTTTGTTTTAGAAGAACTGAAATCAAATTCTCCCATGCCTGCCAAGCCTAGTTGAAGCCTTCATGCTGTATCCATGGTTATCTAGAACCCAATCTACAGTCCAGGATGCTTAGTTACTCTGGTGATGGCCTAATATATTTGTACTTTCTGACCATTATAGATATCAGTGGCCATAACTGCAATAATAAGACAAATCGATCCCTAAACACAGCCACCCTAAAATGCTCACATCTCAAATATTTATTCAAGCCTACTGATGACAAGTAAAATATCTTAATATTTGACTTACTTTAGAAGCTGAAAAATTTCTTTATTATATAAGGGACTTTACTTTTGTTTATTACATAAAACCCTTTAACAACTGTATCTCAAGACTATAGTGGGGAATATTTGATAATAAAGTGAAGGTGTGGGGTACCTAACACACTACAGATAGAAAGAGGTGACTGCTATTTTTATTTTTTCATAATGAATGACAAATGCCAATATATGCTTTCTGCCAAAAGTGTTCATTTGTATACTGCTTATATTCACTACTGTTCTTGCTTCCCTAAATGTTGACTCTTGGGTTAAAAAAAAAAAAGCCAGCAGAAACTAAAAGTGACTATTTTTATTCTCTCTAAGGAAAACTTAATGGTGATTATAGTTGTTAAAAATAAGATATTTGTGTTATATTTATAAAGCAAATCTTGGGAAAAAGTAATTTTTAGAAAATATCTCTGTAAATGGTCTTGGCTAGTATTTGATATCTTGTATATTTTAAAGTCTTAATTCTATGTCACAATCAATGGGTGGGCTGGTTGGATATAGAATTATACTTAGAAAAGAGTTTTCCTTTATTTTCAAAGATATTTTAAACCAGTTAGACCGGCTTCCAACTTTCAGTGGTTCTGTTGAGAAGTTTTGTTTTGTTTTATTTTTTGTTTGTTTATTTGTTTTCCCATTTTGAGTCTTGATATTTAGTTCATGCTTTTATTTTGTCACTCAGGAACTTTTAAAGGTCTTCTCTTTCTCCCTGTCAATTTGAACATTTTAGGTGATACCTTTCTGACTCCAGTGGGTGTTTGGAAATGTATGGAAATAGTAGGAATTCTGGAAAAGTGTACTTTGGCAATTAGTGCCTGCAGGTCAAAGATGTTAATTTTCTTGCAATGCAAGAGGCAGTCTCACCCAAAATGACAGTATTGCCTTTGTTGAGAAGTATTGTGATCCTCGGGAAATATAAAAATAATTCTGACCTGCATATTGATTATGGGGCATGACAAGGGAAATAAGACATGTACCAAAGACCACTCAGTATGTTTCATAATAATGTTATAGACCTGCCGTGTGAAATAATGGAGGAAGAAAAGTATAAATGGCATGGTACAAATTGAATAGAATAAAAATCACTGTGAAATACAGTCATTTAGTTATCTATCAGTATATATTTACCATGTTACTGGTTTTAGTATCTAGCTAGATATTATTTGCACTATTGTGCTTAGTCATATTTTTGACAATTTTCTGTATTTCCAAGTACTACCTGCTTTCAATTACTTTTCTATGTCAAGAAAACTATTAACTCTTTTCTGTAGTGGGATATCTGTTTGTAATCCAAACACTTAGCAGTTCCAGATCTAGAAAGATTTGAGAAATAACATTTTTGCAAAGGCTAGAATTTGACTGACAATAATAGCTATACTTCCCTAAATTGGAGTGGGATTCAGAAAAAAGTTGAGCAATGGTTATAAACTTGTACAGGTTTATAGCAGCTTCAGAGTTAGCAGTTTGCAGTTCTATTTCAGTAATGTCTTGGGAAATGAATTACCAAGATTGAATATATAGGTAGCTATAAGAATGCAAACATTCAATGACAAAGACAAATTGCTTTTAAATTATCCACAAGTTTTTCATGGTTCATACATATCATTGCTTTACTTCAATAATGTGGCTGACTTGGGAAACTATACATTAGAAATATATCACTGAGGAAGCAGAGAAGAATGAAGAGAATGAGGAAGGAAGATAGTAAAAGATATTAAAATAGGAGTTTGATAATTTTGTATTAATATACTAACTGTTAGGCATTTTAAAATAAGTATTGAGAGTCATCATTTTAATATGCATATGATTTACTTTTCAGAACCTAAATCACAACCGCAGCAGCTTCATCAGGGACAACACCGATTGTTGAATACTGAGCAAAATGGAATAAAAGATAATAATCAATCAAGATATCTTCCTCGAAGTGATATCAGACAGCCAAGAAATGAAAAACCTCCTCGTTTTCAAAGAGATACCCAAAATTCAAAGTCAGTTTTAGAAGGCAGTGGATTACCTAGAAATAGAGGTACTGAAAGACCAAGTACTTCTTCAGGATCTGAAGTATGGGCTGAAGAGAGAATCAGATGTGATAGACCATATTCTAGATATGATAGAACTAAAGACATTTTATACCCTTTAAGTTCTCAGCACAATGATGGTGCTTTTAAAAAAAGGGATAACTCTATGCAAAGCAGATCAGGAAGAGGTCCATCCTACGCAGAGGCAAAAGAAAGTCCACTTCCTCAAGAATCCATAGATTATAATAATCAAAAACGTGGGAAGAGAGAAAACCAAATAGCAAATCCTGATTATTTTTATGACAGAAAACCACGAACAATAAATAATGAAGTTTTCAGTGGTATAAAAATTGAAAAACATTTTAATGTAAATACTGATTACCAGAATCCTGTCCGAACTAATAGTTTCATTGGTATTCCAAATGGAGAGACAGAAGTACCACTGAAGGGAAGGCGAGTAGGACCCATTAAGCCAGCAGGACCCATCACAGCTGCACCCTATGATGATAAGATATTTTATAATAGTGGGCCCAAAAGAAGATCTGGGCCAATTAAGCCAGAAAAAGTACTAGAATCATCTATTCCTATGGAGTATGCAAAACTGTGGAAACCTGGAGATGAATGTTTTGCACTTTATTGGGAAGACAATAAGGTACGCATGCTATAATGGTGTTATATAGTGATATTACTAAATGTAACATTCTAGTGAGACTGCAGAATGCTGTTGCTTTGGGACTGTGAATTTTGTTCAACATTTGTACCTGTTTAAAGTCTTTAAACAGATTTATAAATATGTAATTTATAAAAGAGGGAAAACAAAATACTTACTGTTTTTTATAGATGATTAAGGAGAATCGGTCCCATAAGATTTGGTTAGGTTATTAGGTTTGATTTTAGCTTATGCATCAGAATAGTATTATAAAACTAGTTAAGTGAAGTTGGTAAGTGATTTCACTTACCATCCACTGAATTATTAATGTTTGCTTTTCTCTCGTATACGGCCTTTTTATGTTGAGGAATGCTCCCTCTGTTCCCACTTTGCTGAATGTTTTTATCATAAATGGGTGCTGTACCTTATCAAATGCTTTTTCTGTATCTATCAATGCGATCATGTGATTTTTGTCTTTCTTTTTGTTTATGTGGTGTTTTACGTTTATTGATTTGTAAACATTGTACCATCCTTATACCTGGGATGAATCCCACTTGGTCATGGTGTATGCTCTTCTTAATGTATTGCTGGATGCAGTTTGCCAATATTTTGTTGAGGATTTTAGAGTCTGTGTTCATCAGCGATATTGGCCTATAGTTTTCTTTCTTTGTTGCGTCTTTATCTGGTTTTGGAATTAGTATGATGCTGGCTTCATAAAAAGAGTTTGGGAGTCTTCTGTCTTCTTGGATTTTTTGGAATAATCTGTGAAGGATAGGGGTTAGGTCTTCCTTAAATGTTTTGTAAAATTCTCCTGTGAAACTGTCTGGTGCAGGGCTTTTGTGTGCCAAGAGTTTTCTGATTACTGCTTTGATTTTGTCAGCTGGTCTGTTCAGGCTTTTTGTTTCTTCATTTAGTTAGAGGAAAGCATAGGCAGGAAAATCTCAGATATTCCATGCAGAGATATTTTCACCGATATGTCCCCTAGAGCAAGGGACATAAAGGAAAGAATAAACAAATGGGATATCATCAAAATAAAAAGTTTCTGCATGGCTAAAGAAAACAGCATTAAAATGAAAAGGGAGCCAACCGTATGGGAAAATGTATTTGCCAATGATAACTCAGGCAAGCGTTTGACCTCCAAAATATGTAAAGAACTCACAGGACTCCACTCCAGGAAGACAAACAACCCAAATAAAAAGTGGGAAAAGCACCTCAACAAACACTTCTCCAAGGAGGACATACATGGGGCCCAGAGACCTATGAAAAGATGCTCAGCATTACCAGCCATCAGAGAGGTGCAAAGTATTTTTTATTTTGATTCCTGGATTGATAGCTCTCCCCTACCATACTTTTAAGTTTATTAAAGGCAGGATTATGTCTGTTTAGTTTTCATCTGTAGCCCTTCTTTTCGCAAATTATAGGGACTTAACAATAATTTTGGACCCTGTTAATTAGTTAATTTTGAGGGAACACTTTTATAAGAAAAAAGTAGAGTGGTTAGGCGACTGGAGACACCAGCAAGTTAATAAAAACAGAGGTAAGGGAGTTATAGTGACAGAGACCTAGATAGATGTGAGGATCAGGTAAAAGAAAAAATATTTGAGGTAAATATTTCATAAGTAAAGTAGTTTCGATTGATAAAGTAAGAATGTGTCCAAAAGAGTGTGCGTGTGTGACTAAAAGAAGTGGTGGAAGCAAAGTTAACTGAAAATTTCAAGGAACTGAAATTCAGGCTAGGAAATGTGGGTAGATCTTCTAAAGAGATGCTGTAGGCCTTGGGATCAGGAACCAGGCCCCATAATGTTCAGTGAATAATGAGGCATCAGCTGAATGTTAGGTGTGTCACCTGACGATATCAGCAAGGAGGGTTCAGATGCTATAACTAGGTGGCATAGTCTTCAGGTGTTTGTATACATGGGGGATAATACTTGTCTAGTAGCAGCATCTACTGCCAAGTTTTTATTCAAGGCTAAAAGGAGGGGCAGAGATAGCACTAGTTGTGTTTTTTCTTTTTTTTCCAGAAAAGCAAAGCCTTGCCAGAAATATCAATAGGCAATCTCATTAGTTGGAACAGTTTTACATGGCTACTTCCTGGCTAATAGGAAGGCTTGGAAAGCAAGTACTGGTCAGACTATTACTCTTTCAACTCAAACTACTCACTTTCAAAAAAACAAGTACTATTTGATTTGGGTAGTAAGGGATTACTTATGTTTACCTGTTTCTCAGTCATGGTTTGTAGAGCTAAGTGTCTATCTTAGAGTGGACTTTGTGTCAGATGCTTCTGTGAAAGGTTGATTAGGATGAAAATGAAAAAATATTTTTTCCATATTAGACAGTGTGGGATTGTTGGTGACTTCAACGAGCAGAGGAGGTAAGTGATTGGAGTTCAGGTCAGATAATGTTTGAAAGGCTTGGTCAACCACTGAGACTGTCCATTAAAATCTCATAAAGATCATGCTCTAGTAATAAGTACGAACTACAAACAAGGCATTACAAACCCTAAGACCAGCCTTTACAATATCAAGGATATCTGTTTGTACTCTGCCTGCACAAAGAAAATGTAATCCTCTTTTAGGGAAAGAATATATTTTCCAATATTTTATCTGTAGTGTCTGGCATCCTATAAAAAATTATGAGGCATCGTTTAAGAGAGAAAGACTATGATTGAACAGAAACAAATAAAACAACAGAGAAAAATAAAAGACCTACAAATATTGAAATATTAGACTTAGCAGACAAGTTCTTCAACAAATATTGAGAATTCAGTAAACCATGACTGAGTAGCTGCTAAGTGGCTAAGTGTTTGGAATCGATCAGATAGTTTGGGCTGTGTTATTGCCCATATGCCTTCAAATACCTAATGAGATTGTTAATAAAACTTTACTTTCAATTGTAATTGTCTCAAAAAATTGAATAATACTGAATTCATCCATTGCTGCTACTGAATATATTCAAAATAATGTCATATACCTTCTGAAAGACAGTTTCTAATAATTCCCAAAATGTTTTGAGATTTTAAGTGTATTATTAGAATGATTGGATGATCTTCTAAGGTGACTACTTTGATTTTAATTAGATTTATATTTTTAGTTTAGAGTGAGGGACTATGGACACTATATAGATTATACAGTGAAACAAATGAGATAAACAGTATTCACCCTCTGAAAGAGATGAGATTAGTTATCTTCTGAAACCACCTAATTTAAGAAATAACGTTTAAATGTCTTGTCAAGAATAGGCAACTTTCTGGCCCGGCTAGTGTGGCTCAGTGGATTGGGTACTGACATGCAAACCAAAGGGTCCCCAGTTCAATTCCCATTCAGGGCACATGCCTGGATTGTGGGCTAGGTCCCCAGTAGGGGTGCACGCGAGGCAACCACACATTAATGTTTCTCTTCCTCTCTTCCTTCTCCTCTGTCTAAAAATAAATAAATAAAATCTTTAAAAAAAGAAGAATAGGCAACTTTCTAATTTTCTAGTCAAGAGACCAGGGTTTGAAGGTTTACAAAAAAGCATTGGCTATAACTGTCATTAAGAAAACATAATCTTAATTGCATTGTAATGATGTTTTGGAGTTAATTAATTAATTAGTATAATCTATCATTTAAAAGAATCTTCCCAATATCTTGCCTTCTCTCAGGCTTTATTTCCATTGAAGGATTTGAGAACTTGGAACAATTCTTCCTCTAGACTGTCATAATTAGTTCAGCTGTTTCTGCCCACCCAACTGGAATGCTCTAACAACCTCCAAACCGATCTCCTTGTCTTAAACCTTATTCCTTTTAAACTTGTCCTTGAAACTGCCACCACTGTGCTCCTGGACTTAGACCATGTCATTCTTCCTAGGTAAAATCTTGTACCTGTACAGTAAATACAGATTTTAACATGCATGCAGAGCCTCAGTCAGTTGGCTGTAACCTTCTTGTCCTGTCTAATTTTCTACTGGTTGACATTCTCACATCATGCCATAATTAATTTTAAATTCTTTGTAGTTTCCTGCACTCATCTTCATGTTTTATGTCTCTATAACATTCCCTGGGACAAACTCCCTTCTCAGTTCTTTACTTGGCTAAAGTCTCTTCACCCTTAAAGACTATATACTGATTGTCATCTGCCCCAGGAAGCTCTTCCCAAATACTTCAACCTTATCATATGCTTTATTACTATACCTTTATTACAGTGCTTTCCACATTATATAGAAGCCCCCCTCCCTTTTTTTTAGAGAGAGAGAGAGGAAGAGAGGGGAAAAGAAAGGAATAGAAACATGAATGTGTGGTTGTCTCTCACACCACCCTACTGGGGACCAGGCCTGCAACCCAGGCATGTGCCCTGACCGGGAATCAAATTGGTGACCCTTCGGTTTGTAGGCCACCACTCAATTCACTGAGGCACACAAGCCAGGGCTAGAAGTCATTTTCACATGAATTGTGCTTATGAAAGTATAAGTTCTAAAAAGATGTCAACTTATTTGTTTTCCTAGGATATATTATGACTCATTGTTTGTTGAACTTATCTAAACTGACATAATTATCTCAGAAGCCTACAATTAAAGCATGGGTCCAAAAATGCATCAATTCACAAAACACAGAAGTGTGAGGTTAAAGAAATAAAGGAGGAATGGAGAGATGTGAATGAATGTATATCAAGAACTCTAAGATTTGGAAAATTTCAGGATGATGTCTCTAAACTTCCTAGCATCCATACCTGGGAAGGAAGCACTGTGGATTAACTTAATAACCTTCGTAGTAAGAAGTATACTAGTTAATCAGTAAAAACAGATTTTTTTCCTGGTACATCCAGGAAAGGGATATGGAGGGATCTATTTTAGAGGGATATGAAGAATAAGACTTGTTGCCTTTAGCATTTTCGGATTCTAATAAGCCTATTAAGAGATACTGTTAAGAGTAGATAGTGTTAGAGTCTCCATCTAACCTAGTTTAAAGAAATTATTCCTTAAGAGGAAATAGTTTTTTATTTCTATTTTGTGTTCACTAAGCAACATTCTGACCTACAGTTTAGGTCCTGAATGGGTTGGCCCATAGTGGAGCAGTTCTCCCATTAGTTGACCTACTCCTAGTTACTTTAACAAATACGTTTTAAAATTGTACTTGTTATGTAAAGCAGTTCCTTGTGGGATTATTAACGAACATTAACAGAGCCAAGTAAAACTGGGTAAACTGATACAACAAAAATGTCCAGTCTTGCAGTGTCTCAAATCCAGTAACTCCTACATATGAATAATGTGCTTGCTCTGTACCTGACATCTCTACTCCACCTCAACTGCCTGTAGTGACAGCAGCAAAGAGCCTTTTACTTTGTATTTATTTTTGCCATATATTTCTGTTTTTTAAATGAATTACTCCTTAATTATATATTCTGATTCGTACATAAGAATTGTCTTATCAGGGTTAATCAGAGGACTTCAGTGGCTAACAACAAAACATAACACTAGTCCTTTATACATCCACTAGCATGCGAACATTCTTCTCCACTAAGCATGGAGCTCTGTCCTGAATTACTCTACTGCTCAGTATATGTCAGAACTCATATGGATAAGATAATTTATCCTTTTTTAGCTAATTTATGATTATTAAAGGTAAGTTTTCTTTCTTAAATATATTCTCTTAAAATTTTTTTCTTTAAAATATTGCATATGTATGTGATTGTTGCTAAGAGAATAAATCTTAAAATTTTCATCACAAAAAAATTCTTTAACTATGGTGATAGACATTAAAATTATTGTGATCATTTTACACATTTACTTATCAAATCACTATGTTGTACATCTAAAACTAATATAATGTTCTATCAGTTTTACCTCAAAATGCTAATTAATTTTTAAAAACTAAGCTTTTAAAAAAATTACACATTCTAACACTTCAATTACTTACATTTCCATCAAATATTCCCCTCTGTCGTAGGCAGTGTTGATTGTCTTATTTAAAACTCCTTTCTGTACTGAATAATCTAAAATAAAAAAAAATAAAACTCCTTTCTGTCTCCTCAGTTTTACCGAGCAGAGGTTGAAGCTCTCCATTCTTCAGGGATGACAGCAGTAGTTAAATTCATCGATTATGGAAACTATGAAGAGGTGCTACTAAGCAACATCAAGCCCATTCAAACAGAGGCATGGGTACGTGATCCAAATTCTGTACATAGGCATAAGCTATTTTGAAGAAAATACATAACTCTGAAAGAGTAGTCATAGTAATACAAAGTTTTCCAGTGGAAAAATATTTTAAATTTGCTTAAAACTGGTCATCCTTAAAGTAAGATTTTAATTTAATAATTTCATTGGACTACAATAAAAATGAAAGCATCGGAATTACTTTTCCTGTATAATGCTTTTGTTATATTATGCTTTGGAAATAGGCGCCCTTATTTATATGTTTGCCAAAAATTTGTATGTGTAAAATTAGTTTTTATGCATATTTTGTTACTTTAAATTTGACTGGATTCTGTCCAGCAGTTGTCAAATTTAAATCTCTGTTGGGTACATGTATATTCTTTATTTTAGTTACATGTAAAATTAAGAAAAACACTTCAAAGTGTATATGAATTCACACTGCATGTACTACACACATGTTTATATATGTATATGTACCAATTAACTATAAATAACTGTTTAATAATTATTTGATTATTTTTGATGCCAAATGTTATGTTGAAGCTATGTGACAGATTTGATGATATAATTTAGAATGTACTGGTTTCATGGAGTCCATTTGATTCAGGATTTATGTGACTTGATAATAGATAGATTCTCAACTACATTTCATCCAAAACAGGAAGACAAGGCATATTAAAATTAGTTTGATCAATCAATGTTTCTCTCCTTTTCTCCCTCCCTCCCCTACTCTCTTAAAAAAAAAAAAAAAGGGAGAATGAAGCCCTGACCGGTGTGGCTCAGTTGGTTGAGCATCGTTTCACAAAGCAAAAGGTCCCTGGTTCCATTTCCAGTCAGGGCACGTGCCTAGGTTGCAGGTTTGGTCCCCAGATGGGTTGCGTATGAGAGGCAACAGATGGATATTTCTCTTTCACATCAATGTTTGTCTCCCTTTCTTTGTCCCTTCCTTCCCCTTTCTCTGAAAAAAAAAAACAGTTTGATAACTTTCAAAATATTCTTTTTCCAATCTGTAGGTAGCTGTTAATACACTTGTTATTAGAAGCCTAATTTGTAGCTATTTCCATAAAATATCAAAATGTACTAGAAAATTGTATCATCTAGACAGTAATTTCATCACTGAAGCATACATTGTTTTCTCATTGACTGCTTTTCGTTTAATTTTGATTTTTTTTTTCATTTTTCTGTCATGACCTCAGTGTCATGCCCCCACCCCCAAAAGATAAACAACAAAAAACCTTGTAGCTGTAGTAACATTTTGGACCATGGATCTTGATTCTTTATGTTTTTATTCTAGAAAAACTATTATTTCCTAGATAATTTATTACTGTATCACTAATATTACTAATGGTTCTCTAAAAGTTAGCTACTTTTTTCCTAAAAGTCTGAAGAAATATCATTAATATCTAATTTATGTCTTTTCTTTTCAGAAATTTGTTGTACCCAAATTTTTGCCCTTTAGATACCCATATGATGGCTATTTTCATTCTTTTTTTCTATTAATACTTACATTGTAATCGTTTTTATAGTAAAAGTAATTATTTATTGAGTCTGTATTTCTAGGAGTTCAGTCCTGGTTTGCTCCTTGTCATGTGCTTCCAAATGTTTTTAGCCATTCTTGTCAGAGGTTAAAATAGAATTTTCACGTTTAGTTTTCTCTTTATTATTTGGAGATTTAATAAGAGATTAATTATATTCTTTTCTCCTTAAAGAGAAATTTGTTTTCTTACTTCACTTCTTCTCTACTTCCCTTTTCTGTTCCAGGGTGGCCATAAGTGAGGAGCACATTTGTAGTTCCTCACTATAGCGCTTCCGTTCAAAAGGTGTTTGGTACTGAAGTGATGATTTTCTTTCCACAGTCAGTGACTTCTCCTGTCTGTCCTTCACCCCATCCTCATATTGCTTTTTGCTTTTCCATTGATTTTAGATCTACATAAACTCAGCTGGACAATAACTTTATCAGATGTCACAGCCCATGTAACGATTTGTTCTCAACCACTGCAATGTGTTCATATTCTTCCTACCCCTTTGTGAATAATCACATGTGCATTGTGCTAATTTTTTCTTACATATTTACTTTTCCTACAGTCAACTTAAAAATCTTCTAAATCTTTTTAATCTTTTAAAAATCTTATTAGATGCTTGAAATATTTTTCAGGAAGATAGATGCAGGATAGACTCACTAACTTTTGGAGATTCTGGTGTTCTTTTCTCCTACTTACAAATAATCAAGTGATTGCTGATTTTTATAATTTTGCATAAATTAAAATAACATTTTTTGGATCATGAACATCATTATTGAGGATGATTGTCCTTTATTCTTTATCTGCATGAATAATTGATTTAGTTGTAGAAGCATCTTCTTCTTGATATATAGAAGCCACCAGCTTAACGTAGCTTCACCCATCTCCATTAAAAAAATACCTAAAAAGCCCCAAGGAAAAGTCTGAGTGGCTGTCAGTATATTTAATGTAGAGTTAGTGTAGAGTTCTCTTAGCCTCTGAGAGTGTTAATGTTTGGGTGTGTGAGCACTTCTTTGTATAACTGGGGAACTGTAACAAGTTTGAAGTTAGTGAAAAACAAAACATTTACTGTACCAATAAGGAGGTAATTCCAATTGGTAAGTAATACTAGAAAAATTAAAGGGCTGTAAAGTACAGTGAACTTGTTAGAAGCCTTAGGATAATTATTCATTCACACTACAGATTGTGTAATTTTTTCATTTTAAGTCTTGCACTATATATATGCATTATGATTTTTAATTTTGAAATGATATTATATATTTTATTAAGGATTATATTTGTTATTGGCACAAGATTTTGGAAAACATCTTGTTTTCCTAAATGTAGTAATGATCATGTATTGAAGACTTTTTTAATAGTTTGTGGGGAAAACCCAAAAATCCTGTATATAAGCCAAAAAGCCTTTATAGAAATCAGTTGCCTGTTTTGTGTCTTAAAGGTATAAGGATAAATAATTAAATAAAAAGCATGAAATATTAAGAGACTCAATGACTAAGATAATAGTCTCTCTTGTATGGAAAATTAGAGTAAAAATTTAGTTAACAGTTTAAATCTGAGTATTAATATTTTCCATGAAGTTTAGGAATTTTTGCCTTAATTCTGTCTGTATACCAAATATCTATTTTCCTTTTCCATCTGGATATACCCTTTTATTTCCAGACATGCTCACTCAGTGATGATATTTCAGATGGCAAAAGTTTATATTCTGATTCTTATTAAATACTTTATTTCTTCTAAAATGATTTATTAAACTTTGTGGTAAGTTACTTTTTTTTTTTCTATCTAGATTTCAACTGGTTCTTTTAGCTATCATAAAATATTCTGTCTTAAATTTAGTGTCTTTATTACAGTGAACTCTCTAATTATCACATGTGAGTTTCATAGCTCATTCTGAACTAGATAAATGCTCTAATTGTTTTTCAAAGGTCTTTAAACATTGTAGAATTTTCCTTATTTTATTAAAGTAGCTGAAGCATTAGGAATCTCTGTAAAATTATATAGGGAGAAAAACATACTGTGTATTACTTTATATTTCTGACTACTGTATGAGAAAACATTAGGAACAAAGAAAACGTGCTATTTATGCTCCCTGCAGTCCCCTTCCAAATTGGTTCCTTTTAACTCTAAAACCTATACCAGAAATCCAGTAAAAAGATGCCATGGGCAATTTGGAATTACTGTAAAATCTGCTGGTTCTGCTGTTCAGACAAACCTTTTGTGTTTTAGGGTGGTGTTGCTTCTGAATTGCTTTTCTGAACCTGAAAAAAACACTGTTAAGTCCTGATTCTCCATTTATGACCTGAATTCTGTTGAGACTTTTATGCTCTAAGAAACGTAGAATGTGCTAGTTTCTAAATGTCCTTTTTAAAATTTCATGGTATTTGCTTCTTAGTATCAGGAAATGATCATTGTTTGCTGTTGTTTCAACTAGAAAAAATATTGTTGTATAGATAGTGGTAGTTCTAAGACCTTAACATACACATTATGGACAGCAATTCTGGAAAGTAACAGATGATTGTTATTGTCCAGATGATTATCCTGTTTTAACTGTTTTTCTGTAAAGTATTCATTTATTCAACAAATACTCATTTCACATCTGTTAGGGGTCAAGCTCTGTTCTAGGTCAGGGATACATGTTTGTAGACAAAACCCGAAATTTCTTCTCTCTGCACAAAGTTTGAAGAAAGTTCCAGTTCCAGTTATGTGAAACAAACTTAAATATCTCACTGGAATTTTTATTCATACTTTTCGAAGCTTTAAAACAAAATAGAAGTGGTGAAAATCTTGCTTACTGAAGTTTTAATTTAAATAACATTTAGGTCTTTCCACCTCAGTTTAAAGATAAAATTAATATGAAAGAAAAAAAGTGTGATTTAATGAATTTTATCTACTTAAGAAGTTCTTAACTATTTATTTAAATAATAAAATTTATTTTTAGGATGTTTAGATTCTGTTTTTTAAAAAAGAATTATAATATGTATATTTTAATTTTGGCATAATTTAAGAAAAGAAATATCAGTCTTGAATTTTACTTTTGAAATAACTTTGTACAAAATTTGTTTTATAAGGATATCCTAGTAAGCACATTTGGGAGTTACCTTTTCAAATTCAATTATGGTTCATAAAAATCCATAAACTATTCTACCACTAATAAAATATTTTAAAAGAAACATGTAATCAAAATAAACCATAACCTATTTACTGAGGAAGGACACTGAGAGTTGTGAGACAGAAATTAATAAGTTAAAATGCATCCTAGATGTATAACAACCATACTAGTCATATTAGTAATTTTAATCACATAGTGATAACGTTGGACTATCTTTATTTGTATTTGATATCAAAGAGAGTAATAGATATTAAAAAAAGGACAATCGTTTTAGGAACCGTAACTTCATAGGAAAATTAGAACTATGTAACAGTGAGGTTCTGCCAATTAGTACCCAATAAAAAGTCCAGGTACCTATTTCATAAGGATTTTCATTCTTGCTGATTAATTCTCATTAATAAGTTAATTAGTGGGTATAATTTACCATACCTAAATTTCTGCATTGAAAACATAATGTGATTAAGGTCACTAAAATACATTTCTTCTAGCATACATATTTGGGGAAACTTCCTTTTCACAGATGGCTACATGAGCACTGTTAATTTTGTTTGCAGCTTAAACAGAGTAAATCAGAATGAAACTGTGCAGCTAGTTGAGCCCCATTTAAAACATAATTTTCAAACCATGAGCAGTGGAATTTGGGGGCTTTTATGCAATATCTTTTAGCTTTGTTTTAATAAAGCTTGGTTGTAGCGATGTGGTTTATTTATTTCTTCATCTATTCCCAGGTTTCCCCAATCCCCACAGCAGGTTGTGGATTATACAATAAGGCTTTCCTGGTGGTAGGAAAGCTGCTGACACAGAGGCAGAAATGGTAGTTCATAAATGCACACCATATACAAAGAGGTGTCACCTTAAATTCTGTCCATATCTACCTCCTAAAGCCCAAATTTAGTTTGCCACAACTAAGTGTAACAGATAATTACCAAAATCTTGAGATCTAGTTTTGATCTGGTAGAAATATCTTTAAAAGATTTCTGGGTAATCTGGTTTTTCCTTTATTGAACAGTGAAAGTACAGATTAGATTATTATTTCATCTTCCTTTTTTTTGAAGGTGAAATAACTCCCAAAGTGAAATAACATAGTAGGGTATTACCTAAGGTGTGCTTTCTTTTAAAGTTATTTTAATGATGACTCAGTTTTGTTTCTAACTTTAATTATAGTTTATACAAACAATTTAAGCCTTAAATGATTTAAATATGAAGTTCCAAGTTAGTATAACTGAAAAATCACAGCATTCTTGTTTTGTAGACATGAATAATACAAGTAGACATCATGTATCTTTTATCTTCTAAGCCACCCTTTTACTAATGGCAGCCTACAGTATGGACTCCTAAATTATGGTGTTGATTAATTAAGAACTAAATTCATGATGCTTTTGATTTTTCTTTCAAAGTAGTTTTAAGGAGGCATGGATGAGATCTAGAGCTAAAGGGGTCTGGGATTGTCAGGTGAGCTTGTACTTCCCTTTGACATCTTGATTCAGTAGACCCAAGGTTTGTTCTTTTCTAAGTGTAAATTTACTTTACTTACCAGGACTTTTAAAACCATAATTTGAAACTATGCTGTATTTTACCATTCTTTTGCATATGTATGCAATAGACTTGCTAATATACTCATTGTACAGGAAATAAAGTAGTAAAACAAATGAATCTGAGGAATATTTTCATTTTATTTTATTTCTTTGTTCCCAAAGCAGTTAATCTTATATATTGAGTATGTGCCTTGATTAGATACTCATGTCAGTATATTTTAAAGGTTTTTATAAATATGAAGAAGCATCCTTCTTAAATTAAAAACAAACAAATACACACATATCTGTCTTAGTTTCTAGTGAATTTCTGAGCCTCTTGCATCTGCACCTGAGAAAGCAGAAAAACAATATTGCTCGTTGCACCATAGACTTTATCCCCTTTCAGGTGGCGCTCCCACAGTGCATCTGCCCTTTTTTAGGATCAGTGATTGTGAACCCTGATGGTGGTGGGCTGTAAGGGAATTGATGGTACATACTTGATTGCTTACCACAGTGAATCATCAGTTGACCATTTTCTTTTTTTAATCTTACATGGTCACCTGTATGTCTCTACTTGATACTATTTTTCTATATGCTTTTGTCATCTTACTTACTAGTTACCTCTCTGTGTTTTCATTCTATTTCCTGAGCATCATTGTATTTTTTTCTTTGGCTTCATTTTCTTTTTAGCTCTAGCCCCAGGGGTGACCAAAACACCACAGGCTGCATGTGGCCCAGGATGGCTATGAATGTGGTCCAATACAAAATCATAAATTTACTTAAAACCTTTTTTTTTTGCTCATCAGTTTTCTTTAGAGTTTTTTGTATTTAATGTGTGGCCGAAGATAACTCTTCTTCTTCCAGCGTGGCCCAGAAATGCCAAAAGGTTAAATATACCTGCGTAGGTGGCATCTTTTGATTTATATGGACTACCTTTCCTATTGATCCTAATTTCCTGAACTTTATTGGACCTATGCTGTTTGTTCTAGAATCATGTGCAGTAGGCTTCACTATCACACCTCTAGGAAAAGAATGAATGGAGTTGGTCTGTCTCCTTGTGAGAAATACTCCGATGTTACAAAACTTCCAGTTCCATTAAACTTGGAAATTATTGGGAAGAGTTTTACACCTTGGCTTGAAATAACTCCCTTAGTGGCCTGTCATTGGCTGAGAGCTCCAGTCAGAAGGGAAAGGAAGTACTACAACAGTGAGTACATTTTATTTGCCTTAAAACAATACAGTTTATTAAGAGTTAACATAATGAAGAGGTTCCAGTTAAGGAGATTTGACTATCATAAGAATCATTTTTTTTTTGTACATACTTTTTCATGCCTAGTCCATCTAGCTCAGGGCTTTCTAAAATGTTCTCAGAACATTAGTTATGCTTCATGGTTAAATAAATTTGAAAAATGCTGGGTTAAAAAAATTAAGTACACTTTTTAATCACAGGACTTCTTTAAGCCAGAAATAGATTAATATATATTTTAAATCTCTGAGAGAGCTATATAGTGGGTATTGTTTCACAGACTTATTTGTTCAGGGAACTCTTTTTTTTTCTTTTTTCGCTTAGAACTTGTTATGTAGAAAGTCTTTAGAAGGTGCTTTTGTTTTAGTGCTCTTGTTAACTTCTTTCTAGTTTTCAAATGTCCCATCTTTAAAATAGGGTGAAGATTTATGTCTAGAATGTATAGTTTTAGATATCCCAAACTTTTTATTAATAATATAATCAGATATTTTTATTTTATAAGAAGTATATAAAAGTTAATTTCTCCTCAGACATGTCCCAAGAGTCTTTACCTATCTGTGAATAGAGGACAAAATATATTCCTGAAATTTTATGTCCCTTCTGAGAACTTTTGCCATTAGTAATGGTGTTTTATTACATAAAAATAAAATGAAGATTTTATTTTACATGTAACTATATACAACTCACTAGTCCTTTAATTTTAACCCTAATTCTGAAAACTTTTTATGTATTAACTTTTAGAAATTGGCTTTTGTGAAGACTCCCATCACAGTTTTTTTTATAATATTGCTTCCCTTTTCTGTAATTCTCACCTCATACCCACGGGGTATTATTTACATATTCTAGCACTAAGGTGTTTTCATCATTTGTGGTTTCATATTGATTCTTCTCCAATAGTCTAATCTAAGGCAAAATCTGAAATCCCCCCTTTTTTTTTTTGTTAAGCTAGCATTGGCTACATAATCAAAGAAAAGTGTCAAAGCAAGTTAATTCCACTGGGCGTGTGGGCATTCTTAAATAAAGAAGAGTACTCCAAAATGACCAAAAATTCTGTTTTGTGTCATCATTAGCTCTTTTCTGCTAGGCCAGTGTGTTTTGAAGCCTTTCAATGGTATTGTTTTAATTTATTAAAGGCCTTCTAGAGAACAAACTCTTATACTTAACTGCTCTATATCTCCTGTTCTTATTTTCCTGATAAAATAACAGACTTGATAATCTTGAATCTAATTCCAGGGTTTACTTGAGAGTTCTGGCGGGGAAAAAACTCATTTTAAGAAACCATGCCCTCTCCAAGCACTTATAATTATAAACAAGGACAGAGTTTATGATTGGATAATTGCTAGTATAAGTGCAAAGAAACTGTCTAAATAAGCAGTAGATAAATGCTATAAGTACCATCTCTTTTAGTGCTTGAGAGAATCTGAATTTTAAGTGAGCACATGAACTGGTTTGGTAGCAGAAATAGTAGAAGGAGGTCAGTAATTTGTTGAATGATTCACGTAGTCCAGTTGGTAACCTTTAGTACTGATGAACTCTTCAGACATCAAACTCTAGTATAACAGTTTAATATGATAGTTTCCCAACAAATTTTTTCAGCGCTTTTTGTAACAAAGCTACCTTGGAAAATAGATTGACCTATATAACCAAGGAATTAAAATGATATAGAAGAAGTAAAAGATATATTTTCCTCCTTCCAGAAGCCACCTAATACATATTAATAAGGTCTCCATCAGACTGGGGTGGTTCCGTTCTGGGAACTGTTGTTGGCATGGTTCCTGATAGAATTTTGTTATGCATGTTAAATGGATGGGATAAAGTGAGGAATGCAAATGGAAAAGCCAACATTTGACTTTTCAGAACTAGTAGTAATGTTAACTACCTTTTATTGGCATTTTTGTCCTGCCTAAAGAATGCTCATTTTTTCTCCAGATCATCTGATTGGGAAATTAGGGTCCACCCTCTTGGGCATGCTTAACAAAGAGCTTATTACACAAAGTAAGATATTCAAAGTCAGTTTAATTCTGTTTCTGTATGGTTCAAGTTCTAAAATTTTTGGACTTGTGATTTTTTTAAATGTTGGTAACCATTTTTGGTACCATATAACAAATGATTTAAGAGAATATAAAGAGCCCTGGCTGGTGTGGCTTAGTGGGTTGAACGCCAGCCTGTGAACTAAAGGGCCACTCACCACTTTGATTCCCAGTCAGGGCACATGCCTGGGTTGTGGGCCAGGTCCCCAGTAGGGTGCGTGTGAGAGGCAACCACACATTGATGTTTCTCTCCCTCTCTTTCTCCCTACCTTCCCCTCTATCTAAAAATAAATAAATAATCCTAAAAAAAGAGAATATAAAGAGCATTTTATCTTGAAAAGACAAGTAAATAAGGCTTAAATAATGTAGGGAAATGTACACTAATATATTTTTTTCTTTATAAGGTGATCAGATAATATAAACCCTATTTTTAAGAATCCCTGAATTTGAACATCAGTATCTAAAGAATGTTAGACTTAATTAGATTTTTAAAATACAGAATTGACAACTTAAAGGGAAAAGAGAGACATATCAAAAGCTTGTGAGTATTAGTACTTATTCAAAATTTTTTTCTGTTCTAGGTAAACCCTTTTTCTCTTTTTTTTTTTGTATTCCCCTTCCCTTCTGCTCTTCATTATCTTTATGCAAAAGAGACTCCTCTTTTTTCTCCTTTTCCTCTTTCATTTAATTTTTTATGTCAGTTTGCCCTTTTTTTTTCATCTTAAAAGTAACAAGTGACTTTTAACTCTTAAGTTGGATATGTCTCATCTCAAATAGGACTGATGCTCAAATGAAGTCTGGTTAAACAGAGCCTCTAAAACCTTTTGGAAGAACTACATGATATACCTGGTTGATCCTTGAAATGCCCTGATAAGGGTTAATGCTTCCTTAGCACCTGGCCCTACTGGTAGTAGTAGGGCTTTCCATAAATGGAAAGACTACTGGAGACTGAGATGTATTGGAGCCGATTATAAAACCATCTAGAAATGATAAAAAATTGGTCCTATGCTCAGTCCACTTAAATTATATCCTCAGTTCTTAGGAAATAGGCAAAGAAAAGAAAAATTTCTCATTAAATATGTTAAAAACTTAGTTAAGATGAGAAATTAAAATATGTAATTTCCTAAGAAAAATTATGGAACTATTCAAGAAACTAGGACTGGAAATTCTAAATTTTGTTATAGAAAATTAATTATAAATGGCTACATTAAAAGCATTTTAGATCTATCTTAGAAAGGAATATATGATTTACATCTCAAAAAAGACATCTCAAGAAGATGCACACATTTTCTTTTAATTTGTTGAAAATATTTAAAATTGACTATGAAAAGACTGATTATTCTGTCCATTCATAATTGCTTTAATGAAAATAATCACTGAGCCCTGGCCAGTATGACTTAGTTGGTTGAAATGTCATCCCATAGACCATAAGGTTACAGGTTTGATTCCTGGTCAGGGCACACACCTGGGCTGTGGGTTCAGTTCTGGTTGGGGCGTGTATGAGAAGGCAAGCCAATCGATGTTTCCTTCTCATGTCTTTGTTTCTCTCTCTGTCTCTGTCTCTCTATCTTGTTTTCTCTCACTCTCCCTTCCTCTCTCTGTAAAAAGCAATGAAAAAGTGTTCTCGGGTGAGGATATAAAAGGAAAAGAATCAGAGGGGGAGGATGATTAAGATAGAAAAAGAAAAGACCATAGACTATGTTAAAAGTAGATTTGGTATTTTTAATCTTAAGAATTTCTCAAGATGATTTTTTAAATGGTGTAATTTTTAAAAGGTTTGCTTGAAACTGCAAAACAAATTTTTTTAAACTGCTTTAAATAATATCAACTATAAAGATACGTTTTACTTTCTGAAATGAGAATTACTATGCCTTGAGGTTCCAATAAATTTCACATAAATGACAAAGTGTAGACAAAAATAGTTCCAACATTGTTTGCTATTTATTGCCATTCTTGGGCCTGAGGCTGAGAAACATTTTCAGATTACTTTATCCTGAAAGAATTTGATGAAAGGGGTCACTGAGAGTTAAATGTCTGCTCTGCTTGGCCTTTGAATGAAGGGAAAAGGGCAAGGCTGGTCTTGGGCAAATTACTTCCACCTCCCTTTTTGCCCCTGCTTCAGCTCCAGGGGAGCTGGAAATGCACAGGAGGAATCAGAAGACCTGGGTCGAGTCCTGGCTCTGCCACTTACTACCTATGTGACTTTGGGTAAGTTATTTAATATCTCTGGGTCTCAGTTTCAGTACAGGGTTGTGGTGAGCGTTAAGTAATATGATTAGTTGAAAATGTGCTTTGTAAACTCTCAAGGTCTATAAAAACATAAACTTTTATTGTCATAATACTGACCTTTTTCATGCCTATTCTTCCATAGTGTAGTGTCCGCAGCTATGCATTTTTAAAGCAACCCAAAATAACTTAACTCTTTTTGCTTCTCCCTATGCCCTCTCCATATTGGAATTCTTATTTCTATTCTCTGCATGCTTTAGAGTTAAGTATTCTAAGAATATGAAACCAGGCTTGGTAAATTAATCATCACTGCAGAGGGTGGGTTTTTTTTACTCTTTCGCACTCTTGCCTTTCTTCTTTAATCTTAGAATTATGTACCTAGAAACATCAAAGCATCTTTAATTCATGGAAACTTGGACACTATTGGGAGAAAGATGTTTGGCAGAGGGCAGTGTCTTAAATCCAGATCACAGATTACCCAGATCACACCTCTGTTAGTTAGGAAGGTTGACTGGGAAAATGGGAAAAGAATTGTGCCTCAAGCCCTTTCTTACCCTCTGCAGAAGAGGACATGGCAATAGTTCAAAGCTCTTCACTGAAAACCTAGATCCTTCGCTTGAGGAGTAGTCATAGAAGAGGCAAGGGGTTTGGTGGCCATTTCTTTGACTAATATCTGACTTGATCTTGTCTTTGATTCTCAGTAAAGTAAGTGTTAGGCCACCCTCAGCCAAACTAAATGTACAATGCCTATTATCCTTACTAGGTGCTCAGTTTAGAGAGGCTGCATGGAGCTAAGAGAGGAAAAAAAACAAAAACAAAACTTGTCTTCTGGGTCACATCTGGTTTCAGATTAAGAGACCTTTTTGAGGACATAAAAAGAGTTTATAGCTCTACTTGGTCCAAGCTTCCCCCATAATCTAAGAATGCTTTATCTGCCTATGTGTAAATAATAGTAGTAATGGCCACTCACGTGAACTGCTTGCCATTAATGCCTAATTACCATGGAGCACAATAACAGTTACTCATGTAATGATTGATTAACTTTCTTAAAGGTTTTATTTCTTTATTTTATTGTTACGGCCTTGAACCATTGACTTATGCTCAATATGGTTTCTTGCTGAAGTAGCAGTGTCATCTTTCTAACTAAAAATTAGAAATTTTGAACTTGGGTAGCAATCAAATGCAAATTGAAACAGTTAAGCACAGTGTTAAATTTGTGAGTTAATGGGAAAAATTAAATGATAATGCTTATGCTGGCAAAGATGCAGTAGTGTGAGTATTCTTGTACATTGCTAATGGCATTGTAAATTGGCATGATGCTTCCAATTTTTTCCAAGCCATAACAGTGTTCATACCCTTTAAGCCAGTAATCCCACAGCTGTTAATCTCTCCTACAGAAAGAGCAAAGGAAATAAGTGAATTGCTAGGAGATGATTAATGCAGCGTATAATAGTAAAAAACTAGGAGCTACCTAAGTGCCCAACAATAAGAGAATGGTAAAATAAATTATTATCCATCTGTGAGGTGAAATATTATACAGCTGTGTTAAAAAATCATTACAAAGGCTGTAATATCTTTGAAAAATATTTATAATAAGTGAATAAAAGCAGTTTGAACAAGATCATATTCATGGTAGTGGTAGTTTTAGAGTAGTAGAGTTATATATAATTTCTATGTGTATATGTACATATATTTTTCAATTTTATAAACTTTCTGTAATTTTATATAATTTATTTGAAAAAGTAAAAACTAGAAAAATAGCAAGAAGAAAATTTATCATGGTTAGGGAATTTTAGTGTATTTTTTATTTAAATCCCTAAAATTTGCAAAAAGGATCTGAAAATATGGGCGTTTAAAAAGATAAAAACTTTACTTCTTAATTTCTAATTTTGCCTTTGTACCTCCATTGAGGTTAACAGCAACATGATTATGGTTTTTCATGATAAAATACCATGATTCTTTAACTTGTTTCTCTCTTTAAGAAGTAAATGAAATACCTGTACAAATAAACCAATAGACTTAACGTCTACAAAGCTGTACCATGTGCTTTCACTCTGCCCATGCTATCTACTTTCCAATTCCTTGCAAAATTCTCTTATTGACACTGTCTCCACAACACTTATATACCTTCATAATTCATTCTCCCAAAAGTGTTTTCAAATGCAAAGCAAATCACATGTCTCATATGAAATGTGTATTTAATCCGTACTTACCTACTATTCATAATTCAAGAATATGTTACTGTGTAGTTATGATATTTTCTCAGATTCTTTATCCCTGCTTTAGTATTTGATGTAGTATTAAGCTATTATGAAGTTAAATTTTTACATTTGAAGTTTTTCTATTAACTTACAATTAACTGTAACAAATACATATTATTCCAAAAAAAATTTTGAGCACTTATGTGGCTTTATCTTTCCACCCTGCACAGTGTTGGCATGGCACATTTTCTTAGAATGATTATGTGCTAGAAAATGGGAATGCCCAGATGAAAGTCTTCACCCTCAAGGAGTCACAGACTATCAGAGGAGCCCAGCAAGTAATCTAGCATCTGTTCTTCATGAACAGAGTACTTATGAAGAGCACCTAACTCAGTTAGGAACAGGGTCAGCAGAAGCAAGGGCCTCCCTGAATATTCCATTACCAAACATCAGTGTGCCATCACACAAACTCTGTCTCCACCTTGCCCTGCTTTGTTTTCTGCATATCCTGTTCCTGTCTCCAGTCCCTCAGTGAAATTGATGTTGGAACAGGGACTTTGTCTCAGCTAGTACTTCAGCCTTCAGATCAGCATCTGAAACAGAAGGTGCTTTCAATAAATATTTGTTGAATACGAATGAGACTTACTATGAGTCTTGAAAGTCTTGAGGAGCAGTTAGGACTTAACTTGGGGATAAAAAGGGGGAAAATGAGAGAACAGAAAAGGCAAGAAAAGTGTAGGAGGGCATGGTAGGGTAAGGTATTTTGGCAGCAGTATAATTTAGATCTAGCGAATGCCTGTAGATGAGGCTGAAAAGGCAGGTGAGGTCAGAGGATGAAGAGTCAGGCAGGTTATTTTATCCCTCAGACTAGGAACAATGAAGGATTTTAGGCAGGGGAGTGTCATGATATGATCTGTGCTTTTAAGAAATTATTGCCTGTAGTGTAGAAAATGGGTTTCAGTGAAAGTAGAGAGCCACCAGAATCTAGGTTAAGAGCATGGGGTGAGACTGCCAGGAAAAACTGAAAAAAGAGATAAGACAGGACTGGGTTTAGACTTAATGGGGAATTTCAGGGTTGAAGGGTAGAAGGGTCATTATGTTTTGCCTGGGCAGACGACGAGTTTGGCAGTGGGGGAGGCGTGCTGAATCTGTAATATAAAATGTTGGAGTCATGGCCTGTTGTCTCAGTTAGTTGGAACATTGTCCCATAGGCTGAAAGATCGTGGGTTTGATTCCCAGTCAGGGCACATATACCCAGGTTGTGGGTTCAATCTCTGGTCAGGGCACATATGAGGAGGCAACCAATTGATGTTTCTCACATTAATTCTTCTCTGTGTGTGTGTGTCTCTGAAAGCAATAAAAAAGGTCCTCGGGTGAGGATAAAAAAAATAAAATGTTGGAAAGGTTATAGAAGATAAGAATTGAACAGTGGTTTGGCAATCAACAAGCAGCAGATAGCAGTAGAAGGCACTTACAGGAGAATGGTGGACATGCAACATAACTTACAGTTTTTTGAGAGTAAGTGGGAAATAAGAAAACGAATGTAGACTACTTTTAAGGTCTTGGTTGTGAAGATACAGAAGATATAAACAAAGACTAAAGGCGCTCAGGTTACAAGCCCACTCATGGGCATCAAAGGCATAGGGAAGCAAAAGAGAGAAGGAGAGGTTGTAAAAGTACGAGTAAGGATTAAAAAAAAACCAGTCCACAGAAAGTGGAATAAAATCACCTGTGACTTTGGGTATGCTGAGGAACACTAGAGAGAGGAGAGGAAATAAGTAAATATAGGTGTAGGTAAGGGTAAATTGTTGGTTTCAGGGAAGGAAGTTGAGTAATTCCTTACTACTTACTGAACTCTTCTCTGAGGAAAGCAGGTAATCTGTTGAAAGTAGTAAGGTCAGGAGTATGAGAGGATTTTTCAAGAGGTATGTAAAGATTTAGAAACTGCTCAGCCGAGTGGGAGAGGTTGCTGACCAAGAATGTATTTACACAGCAGAGTTTTCAACTCTTAGTAAAATGTACAAAGCTCTCAGTGATATAGTTCATTCTCAGTTTCTAGTCTTTTTTCTTTTCTCTCCAGTTTTTAGTCTTTTAGTAGCTACAAGAAAAGTGTCAGTGGATATACAGGTGAAAAGAACATTCTGTGTTTATTCAAAAGTTAGCAGCTAACCACTCAGGCAGTTTTCAGTAGAGGTTCTCATTAGGAACCGCATATTTGAAAGTCCAGATAGTCATAATGAACCTTATTGCCAGTATTGCCCTAAAACCTCAACAAATTCAGTATTGGAAAATGCCCTGTGAAGATGATTTTAGGCTCTTGCTAGTAACATTAATATAATCCTAGGGATGTTAACAAAATTTTGGCCTGCTTGAGCTAATCTTCATGGCTGGTGGTGATACAGTAAATAAGTAAAAATGTAAAATTACTGTTTAATTTAATAAGATTTAATTTATCTTCACTTGATTTCATCTATTAACTAACCTATTCATAGAGATTATCCTTACATGGACACAGCTTTAAAAGAGGAAAACAATTTTAAATGCTCCTAATTGTTATAAAAAGTCATCCACCACTCACCAGCAATGGAATTAAAAAAACAAAATCCAAATAAGAAACCAAGTAGTCCTGTTAAAAACGTAGGCTCTTTTACAACCATAGAGTTCATTTACAAGCCACCATGGATATTCTTGTTCTGTCACTGAAGGGGATGGCCCGTCACTGACACTCGTTCCCTGATTGCTACTGTGTCAAAGTATTGTAAGGGTCTAAAAAGAGCCTAAACAACTTTCAGTCTCAAAGTTCTTGGCACTGAATGTGATAACACTCATTAAACAGAAACAAATACTATGAGGTTTACAAATTATGAAATTAATAAACATCCCTTATTTAAAATATAAATTCTTAGGTAAATTTAGGACCTTGCCAATTAACTATACAAAACAAGTATTTGTGTTTATATAAGTCTCTGAGGATTCTTGTCTTGGAACGTGTAATAGTTAATGTGAAAAATTTGCTCTGAAAATGTTTGTGTTGGTGAATTTTACTACTTTATTACACTTTGCTTCCCAGTAGTCATGTTCTCAGGGGAGTTAACACTCCATGCCTGTAGATAGGAAAGGGAGGCGACATGAACTCAAATGAATTTTATAAGATTTGTCTCAGTAAAGACGACTGCATCTGGGTTCCTTTCTTCAGTGTAAGAAAAATGAACATGTTGCTAATTGACAAGAGTCTCAGCCTCCTTCTTATATATTTCATTGGTTATTTACACCGATAACTGTGAAATCACTTCGTAAAGTGCCACACAAAGGCTCGCTTAGCATCGTATGCTACGTTCTCAACCTCTGTAACTCAGTGGGATAATGTAAAAGAAAAACTGTTATATATCGTATGTGGCATTACAGAGAATAGAACTTTATACTTGTGAAGTAGTAATAATACCTCACTTTATTGAACACTTAACTTTATTCTAAGCTTTTTACTTAACATTAATTGATTTAAAGTAAGAGTAGCTGCTTATTGGTAGTGTAACTATTTTAAGGAAGTTCATTCTCTCAACCAAGGAGTGTGCAGTCCTCAGGGTAGACAGCATTGTGGATAATTTGTGTTTTCCAGTAAGAACTATGACATCTATGTGGTATATCCACTTTGTATTTTAATTTCGTGGTGTATTTATTATGTAAATGACGTGGAAAGCCCTCGATTTTGATCTGTTTATATAATCCTCGTTAGAGTTGAACATGGTTGGTCTAATTCTCCCCGCTAGCCTCTGCATTCGCTGGGACGTGTGGAGAGAGCGTGGACTTCAGAGGGCAGCGTAACCTGCACGAGACATACAATCTTTGCAAAGCTCAGTTCTCCTTAAAAAACAGCCAGAAATGGTTATTTCTAGGTAATAAGATTATCAATGATTTCTTTCTCTTAAATTGCCTGTCAGTATATTTACAATAAACATGATACTTTGTTGTGTTACCTCTAAAAAGCAAAATAAAAATTGCATTGAAATAGCAATAAAAATATGCAACTCAAAGGGTTGTTGAACAGGACATAGTAGGTACTCGGTAAACATTTTGTTCAGTCATGGGCTGGTTGAAATGCCTGGCACACCAGTTCTCAATGGCTGTTAGTTCCATGTCTCTGGTTTTCCTGTAAGACTTCCGCAGCAGCAGCCTCCCGTGTCTTCAGCCGGGGTGGGATGCAGCAGTCACCACTGGTCCAAAGTTCCCAGCGGGAGGTTTGGGTCCCCATCCCAAATTACCCCTTTTAGAAGGAAACCCAAACTGCTTCTTTGTACCATCTTTTTCTTTAAACTAATTCCTTCCCCTTTTGCATTTCCTGTTAGAATTTTGTATTTGAATATTACTAGTATAATGAACTTCTATTTTAGGACTCTAAAATGTAGCCCTAACATAAAAATTCACAAATCTTTTTAAACTAATTTTTCTCACAAAATGGAAGTACCATGTTCTTTTAAGCTAATGGTATTGCCTGCAAAGTTATAAAAATATTCATCATTTTCTTCATGAAAAATCATTTTCCTTCACACTTTTGAATTCCTTTGGTTCGTAACAGCCTTCACAAATTGGCGACTTCCGTCCCAGCTCTGCCACAGAGCTTTTCACTAGTCCCGCTGTCAGTGTACCTGCTGCTTGACATTGATAAGATTCTTGTAAAGCCCAGGGTTTTGCATAAATTAGTATTTAACCCTGGACAGGCTTTGCCACCTCGTTGCAATTCAGCTCTTAAAAGACTGTCATGCCCTTATTCATAGATAATGAAAGTGAAATTTGGCTGTGTATCATACATTTTATATTCTGGAGAGAACCATAAACTTTTCTGATCTTATTATCATTAAGTTAATTAGTCATCCTGAGATTTATAAATTCCTGTACAATATAGAATACCATCGCTGTTTACTATCCCTTCCTTCTAGTTCAGAGGCTCTATTTATCATACTCTTTATTTTAGTAAGTAGCTTACATTGGTGGAAATGGAGGAAGAAGGAGTTTTAAGTTGCATAAAGGAATACACTTTAAATAATCTTATGGATAAATTTAGAATTAAAAAAATGTTTTACCTTAATATCTTTCAGAAAGGTACATAGTAAGTATTTGGAAAAACTGGAGAAAATCTTTTGATTCTGTGATAGAGAGACTTCATACCTTCCTAATTTATTCTTGCTGTCATTGTTCCAGCCCTGGCTGGCTGGAGAAATAGCTTCATTCTTGAACAAGAAGAATATAACACATATTTAATAGGAGCAAACATTTGTCATGTTCTTACTTTGTCTAAAATGATGAGCAGATTACTCTTCAAAAAAGTTCACTTTTAGTTCCCCTAGTCTCTGTTGAACATCTCAAATGTTTCAAGTGTGGAATTACCAGTGACTAAAACATCGTTCCTGAATTTTGGTAGACTTAGAAGTAATATTATTGCTGCAAAATGTACTATGTTAATACCTTAGTTAAATCAAGTGGTATATATTGTCTAATTTTCCTTTACCTAAGTTAATGGAAATAAGTTTGTCTCCCTTATTATGCTTCAAGAAAATCTTTGTGATACCTTTTTCTTTCTTTAACCACTAAGAAGTTCTCCTAACCTTGGAACGAGGGTAATAAAAAAAAAAAAAGAGCTAAATCCTCATACACTGAACATTTTGGAATCTCAACATGAGAGAAACATTTCATAAATTTAAGCATCCTAAGAGTAATTTATACTTAGCTTACAACAAGATTATAAGTTATATGTCTACTGACTTATGAAGATAAAGTGGACTAAATGGTTGAGAATGTGAAGATTGCAGTTCCTTCTGTTCAAAAGCTGATTATAATTGGCATACATGTACCAGGCAGCCTGTGTAACTCTTGACCTGCATAACTTATTTAATATCTACAAGAACCTTATGAAATAATTATTAGTATTCCCACTTTACACACGAGGAAAACTACAAATACAGGTTCAGAGACATTAAATAACTTGCTTGAAAGCATTGAGCCAGTAAATTGTAGAGTTGATATGCAGGTTTCGAACTTGCTGACACCATAGTGCATGATCTGACTCTTCTTGTAAATGGAGATAAGTAAAACGAACCTACTTGAAGATTTTATGTGTGTGGGGGGCGCCAGGGGGTTGGTTAATGAAATGGTGTATATAAAAATGGTCAGCCTAGCAGTAAGCTTGTATTCAATATGTGGTACGCTGTTTCGGTAAAGTATCTTCCAACCGCTAATTCATTCAATCTTCGTTCCCAGGAATTTAGAGAATTTTATATAGAGAGCTGATGATGTATGTGAATAGAGGTATCAACTAATATTTTTTGAGGAGCTAGAAGGTGTTTTACATTGGGTAGAAAAAAACAAGCTGTTTCTTTAACCTACTATTCTATTGCTAAAAGAGTTCAATTTTATACTGAGACTCTCTTTTCACCTTCTAAATTTCACTGGAATCTACTTTCAAGATTAAACTACATTTTAGTCATCCATTTAGATATTTCCCTTTTAGATGGTAGTCCTCTAATTTCTACTATGAAAAAAAAAAGTTAATAGATTACCAAAATAACCTGTCAGAAAACTGACTTAATGTTGTCTAGTTATTCAGAATACACTGATGATAATACTGTTCCAAAATAATATCTTTCAATAATGCAAAATAACATCTTTAATAATGGTTACATTTAAAACTTTGTATTGAGAAAATAATTCTCCTTAAATATAGGATGAAATACTAGACCTGGGAATAGGAGGGATTTTGCTTGATGACAAGCACAATAGGAGCATGCAGTGGTTGAGCAGCTGCTAAAAACGTTAAAGCAGGGTGAGATTGCAGTAACAGATTGATACGGAGTTTGTTTATTGTGGGTAATAATAGTATTCTATTCCAAGCAGACCACACTGGAAATATTCTGAGTACTAGGATATACAGAATAGTAAACATTAAAATATATCAAGGAAAAGATGATCAAGATGATGGATAATTCAGGAAATAATGATGTTTGACAAATGATTCCAGGAACTGAGTCTTTTAAGTCCAGAAAATGGAAGAATAAGGAAAGGTATAATACTTGTTTTAAAGTAATTTAAAATATTTTATATGGCAGAGAAAACAGGCTCATCTAGAAAACATAGGTAGAAGTTCCAGAAATGCAGATTTGTACTTTCTGGGAAAGGTGACAGAGCAGTGCAGTTGGCCCCTTGAGGAAGCCTGTGCTCCCTGCACCAGAGTTCCTTGAAAGTGGCAGAACCATCACACCACCTGTGTGAGGTGGTGGATGAATTTCATACCACAGAGGTCAGATCATTGGCTCCCAGAGTGCCTTACATTTCTAAAACTATGGCTTTATTAACAAGCCTGGTAGTTGATAAGGGTTTTTAAACATCTGTTACCTTTATGTTTAACCACAGAGAAATAATTTTAGTTCATTATGCAGATAATTGTCAGCATGAGTTGTTGGTATGAATGGGATTTAAATGTGAAAATGGCAAAGATCAGTTCTGTATTTTATCAATTTGATATGAAGGTTTTTTTCTAATTCTCTTCCTTGAATCTGTATTTCAGGTCACTGTAGCATGCCATGACTATTTGTCTCAGGTGGTCAGCTGTATAAAATACATTAGGATGACTGTTTTAGAATGAAAAGCAGTCCGGCATTATGGTCTAGTAATTATTACTTTCAGAGACAGAATTGGTTAAACCATGTTATATTATATTTGCCTACCAATTTAAGATGTAAGAATGTTATAACTTAATGAGAATCAGGTGATTAACAACTTGTGATTACAGCTCATATGTATTAACCATAAAACATTCTAAAACATATTTTCCCAATTAGCATATTTGGGAAAGCATTTGCTTTTGCAAAGATAAAGTTATAAGCATTGACCTGAAAACTTATCAACAGGCATTTTCCATTGTTAATCTTCATTGCTATACTCCCACTTTTCAAATAGTGTTTCTAACTGGTTTCTCTTTATGGCATTTACTAAAATTTTAAGGGTATGGTCTAAAGGCAGAATTTTCAAACAGGTTAATCATGTTAATATATTTTTGCCCTTTTCTTAAAATACTCAGATATGCAGATAGGGTTTGTAACTTTTGATTGTTTTCAGTAAAGCTTCCCTCTTTTTGTTCTGTTTGCCATTTTTCTCCATAATCAAAAGGAAAAAGAAAGACCTCCTTTCAAAAGAAACAAAAACTATGGTAACAATAGAATTATTTATAATGTGATTAATTTTTGTGGATGATTTTTTTTTAATTTCTGAAAAAATAAAAGGAGAGCAGGTGGTAAGAATCTTTCTTCTTGCATTGGCTCTTTCAATTTCTTTATTGCTTTTCTACTTTCCTTACCTGCCCAAAACAGTTCGAGAGAGAGTCTCACAACAAACTTCCTGACTTTTAGCGAAGTCTGTGAGTTTAGATAGTTTAATTGAAATAGGGATGTATATTTTATTTTTAAATGGTTACTTTAATTCAGCATAAGGGACGACATAGATGGCTTATTTGCTAAACTCTTTATAGCATTATTTTATATAATTTTCCTTGTAAACCTGTGAGTTCATGCCAATTTTCTATGCGAGAAAACAGGCATAGAGAAGTTGAGTAACATGCAGAGGAAGCAGTGGAATTGAAACTCAGACTCAGATCTGACTTCAGAGACTAAGATTTTAAATAGCAATGCCATGATAAAGTATCTCTCAATGGAATCTTGGAGTAGACTGGCATCTTTTCAAGCAGGAATATGTTCTGTAATCTGACTTCTGGACAAGGCTTTCGAAATCTATTTAACTTTTAGCAAAAACAGGCAATGAGAGAGCTACACATTTTGCAAATTATTTATTCTTTGGACTTCACTATGGTATTTCAACAAAGATGATAACTATTAAATGATACATATACTAGGCTCAGGGCCTCAGCCATTCATTTATTTAAAATTGATCCTAAGCCAGCTATTAGAAAAAATTAATCATAACCATCTGACGCAAGAAATATAAGTGCACACTACATGCACAGTGCATTGGAAAGAACTTCAGAGCAGACAGCCCAGGGGTCTCACTGAAGTGTGGTCAGTCTCACAGCTTTGGGGGAGTTGCTCTGAGCCTTAGTTGTTTCATCTGCAGAATGGTGAGATTAAGTCAGTCAAAGTATTAAATGAGATAAATACAAAAATGCCAGGCACACAGTGGAATAAGCATTCATTTTCTTTCTTTCTGTACCAAGTGGTAAATAAACTTAGATGTGTTTTGAGTGGAAGAGTATATTTTTATCATTTGAAATTTGATGAGGGTGACATGTCTGCTAGTCTCTTTTTTATATTGTATTCTCTTAGTTAACATATGGATGTAGTCCTTTGATATTTAGTTGAATTTTCTTGAGTGCCTTAGCTACCAAAACCAGCTTGTTTACTTTGAATTAAAGGGTGGACCCTAATGGTGTTGGAGGAAGGACAGTGATGGATAGTACTGCATCTGCTTTTAGTGTCTTTTAAACATACAGTTTCTTTCATGTTAAAGTTTAGTTGCCTTATTTGGGTTGTGCTTTAGTTGGCAAAGTGTAGAATAAAACCCTTGAGCTAGGAATTCAGATGATTTCCTAATATCTTATATTTCTAATATAAGAAATATAATCAACAATTTCCATTTTTATATAACTTTAGAAATCATACTGTTTTCTAAAAAGGGAAGATCACAACCACAGTGAAATGTCTCCTAGTTCTTGAAATTGAGCCTGACACAGGAATGAACACATGACATTTTCTCAGCCGTGTGTTTTGGAACACTTGTTTAGTGATGAGATTTTTGATCAGATTTTTTTTTGAATTAGTGTTGTTTTTCATTTCTTTTCTGCCATAACTATTTAGTTTAAATAAAATATTATTGGACATGGTACATATTATAAAGTTGTTCTTAGAGCTGCTTTGAGGGGCAGGGAGAGTATGATTCCCGATTGTATTTTATTTCAAATGATATTTTGTTCAAACTTTAAAAAACAGGTTAGTCTATTATCATCAAATTTACTTATTTTAGTTACATGTAGTTACCTTCTCCTATGTTAATAAAGCCTGATTTTTTTCCCATTTGGGTATAGGTTAATTTTTACTATAAAATGAGACATTTCATTTGTAGAAGTCAAAAGTAGGGTTTAGATTTTCTCTACAATAGAAGGCAAAGGCAAATAGTCTCTGAATTCAGAGCTAGAGGCCTATATTCCAGTTCCCATCCTTCTACTAGTTCAGGTTCTTATATTTTAATCAAGTCACTCAGCCCAGCTTATTCACAGTGTACAGCAGAGGCTGAACTAAGTTGGGTTTTTAATTTTTGTGGTTTAGGGGTTACAGAGTTTAGAGGAACTAAGGAAGAGAAAAGCAAAGGGATACTGCTAACATACATGTATATAAGTGCACACTTTAACCTGAACCAATCTATTTTATGTTAGAATTCTACATGCAAAATTTCATTTGAAAGATGAGTACTACATTTACCCCCAAAAAGCAGATAATGATTTTTTTAAAAGTTGATCTGTGCTCAATTAGGTTATCTCCAGTTCCCCTTCCAGTTCTGAAATTCATGGCTTCTTACCCTTATTACTCAGAAGCATAGTGAAGGGCAGACAGAAGACCTGTGTTCTAGCTCAAGTGATGGTACTTGTTATTTGAGCAAATAATAGCTTCATAGTCATTTGGACTGTTATTTACAGAAACTTCCTCCTTTGTAGTGGTGGTTCCAGGCTACCACAGCCCAGTTTATTTTGTGATGGAGCTATAAATATTGAATTAGAACATATTTCTTAAACAAGGATAATTGGTAAACCTAACATTCAGTGTTGATACATGACTCTAGTGGGCACAAGTATGATCCATAATATTCACAAACAATAAAGACTGATTAAGCTTTTACTTTCAAATTTCAGTTACTTTAATATAATAGGATATTTGAGCTAAAATAGATCATTTAAAAATATTTTAAATTCTACTTTTGGAGTGCATTACATTATTTGTTTGTTTTTGAATGAGACAGAGATACTTTATTTCTTAATTCAGACTGACAAACTGAAAGGTCAGAGTTTTCTAGTGGGAAACCAAGAGGAAATGCTACTAATATCCAGGGTATAATCAAAATTAAACACAACCGAGAGCCAGTTCAGACAGCTCAGTAATGTTCAAAGTGGTTTTCACATATTAATTAATTAATGGCATCCCACGGAGGAGAGAAATTTAGTTCTCGTGCTCTAATTATGATATCATGGTATCACTGATAAACACAGGAAGAATCCGAATGGAATGAGATATGCCATTTTAATAAGGGGCAGGCCAGCAAATATTTCATCACTTACAAAGGACCTGCCCTATCATCAGCACTATACGAGGCACAAAGTGTATCCCACTGATGTGGCCTATTTTTTTAAAAGACTTTATTTTTAAAAGCAGTTTTAGATTCACAAAATATTGAGAGGAAGACACAGAGATTTTCCACGTTCTCACGGCCCTCACACAGGCACAGCCTCCCCAATCATCACATGTCCCCACCAGAGTGGTACATTTGTTACCATTCATGAGCCTGCATGCACATAGTGGTGACTGCCCACAGTCCACAGATGACATACGTTAGGGCTCAGTATGGGTGGTGTGCATTCTGTGGGGCCGGAAAAAAAGTATAATGACATAATGGTATCACACAAAACAGTTTCATGGCCCCAAAAATCTTCTGCCTATTCATCCTTTTGCCTCCCCCCGCCATCCCTTGGCAACCACTAATCTCTTCACTGTCCCCATAGTTTTGCTTTTATTACTTGACATTTTGGAAAAATAGGTTTGTCTTTCAAATGATTGTTTGCTCAGGTTTTATATTAAAATGAGTTTGTATTTTCTATAAACTGAGTACAAATCTAACAAGGCAGGCAGAAGGTGACCTGGAAATTCATAGAGTAAGCCGTTTAAGCCTTTTATATATGAGGAGATATGCACTCATCAGTACTTCATTGTTCAAAATATCCTAAAGTTCAAGGATTATTGCTGAGGATACATGGCATACATTTTATATGCTGGCTCATGTTTGTGATTACTATGTAAATTCTGTGAAAAGGAACTAACTAAAAGAAACTATTAAATTGCACACAAAGTACTCTCATCTATTCAAGCACAGGTGACAGCACAAAATAAGTTTTTCTAAGTGTTTGTGTGAAGAGAATTACCATCCCCAATCTCCAGTTCCACCAACCAAATACTCTCTCCTTTCTCCTCCCAAAGTTGTGGCTGTGGAAAAATGCTGAAGGAATGGTAAGTTAAGGTAAAGCAACTCAGCAAGTTAAGTAACTATGAACATGTAGCTGGAGCAGAGGAAAACAGTATTGTTGGCAAATGCAGCTCCCCACAAAAGTTCCACAGAGGGCTGGGTCAGCATTTAGGCCTTAGAGGCAGAGGCAAAAGAAGAAATGTCCAAAATGAAAAAGGGGAAAGAGGCAAACCCATACTTCTAGGCACACAGGCGCAGGAAGTTTCCTCCTCCTTCATTCGCCTAGCCCGGGGTTTCTCAGCCTCTGCAGTGTTGGCGTTCAGACTGGGTAGTTCTTTGTCGTGTGGGCTGTCCTGTGCATTGTAGATGTTTAGCAGCATCCTTGACCTCTAACCATTAGATGGAGTAACAACCTCCCCCAACCCCACCTCTTTAGTTTCTAAAATCCAGAAATGTCTCCCGACCCACTCGTAGATGCCAATAGCACCCTCAGATGTGACAATCAAAAATATCTAGATATTGGCTAATGCCTTCTGGGGTGCAAAATCACTCCCTGTTGGGAAGCATTGATTCAAAATCTTCCTTAGCGTACTGGTTTGCACTCTGCTACACCTCACCTGTTTGTGGGACAGAGAACCTGACCTCTAAAAGTGTTTCATACCTCCTACTGAAGTATGTTCCACGAGCCAAGTGACTGATTTACAATGAACTTCTCTAACACAGCTCATTTACAAATGAGGGGATATGTACTTGCCTATGATCTTACTCACAGATATGGTATGCACTAATGAAAGGCTGGAGAAGATATTCAGGAAGGATGTAGTATGTCCTGGGGAAAATGTTTTATATAATACATGAAATTGTACATCTCCTTTTTGCATTGGTGCTGTGAATTTTTTTCAAAATATCACTTCATTTATGCTTGATGTCACAATGATTATTGCATTTTGTATCTTTTCACTAAAAGGAACAATAAATTAGTAAATATTGGCATGAAAAGAAGGCACATTTTGAATACTAGTTACTTAGTGGGCACAAATGTGAGTTCAATAAAATGGTTCTAAGTCTCAAAAGCTTAGGTGAAGATGACATCGGTTGCTTCCATTTTATCAAATCTATCGCAAGTCTTTGAAAGAACGCTGCCTGAGAATCAGAAACAAAGCGGCCCTGGTCTGGCCTTTTCCTGTAATGAGCTCTGTGAGCTGGGAAAATCACTTCACCTCTCTGGGTTTAGAGATTCCTCATCTGCCAGATATGGGGGGATGGACTGGATGGCATGCCAGGACTGTGCCAACTCAAACACAGAATTAAATGTTCAAAATATGTTCATAAACTATGAAATTATTTTTTTGAGTTTTAAATCTGTTACAGAGTAGTGCAACCTAAAATGAGAAGATAGGCTAGAAGAACAAGGTATAAATATCACTCAAAGATGAGTCCAAATAAACTGATGTGTTAAATTGAGCTGCA
This sequence comes from Trachops cirrhosus, assembly GCA_028533065.1. Classification (NCBI taxonomy): domain Eukaryota; kingdom Metazoa; phylum Chordata; class Mammalia; order Chiroptera; family Phyllostomidae; genus Trachops; species Trachops cirrhosus. The sequence goes on along the minus strand of CM052548.1, from coordinate 31,474,419 downwards.
TCACACAAATGGAAAGAGGTACTCATTCTAAAATTTTTAGTGCTAAAAATTACTGTGTACTACAGGGCAGTGGTTTTTGTGGGTAATCAGGTTTGCCCTCAACTACTCTGCAGGAAGAATACTTTAAAAGTTTAAAAAGCAAGATTGTGTCTTTGATAATAACTGAAAACCAAGCTGTCAGTATCATTTTTATTTTTTGCTTGCATTTTGTATAAAAAGATAACAAAAACATCAAATAATGTAAAAGAAATCTCAAGGTCTGTCATCTCTATAAAACCATTTAATTAGCTCTGGCTGGTATAGTCTGAATCTTTTAAACACAGTAGAGACATCTTTTTAAATAGCAATGTCATATTTATTATATAATGCAGCTCACTCACTCAGCAGATGTAGTGTCCTATCCTTAACAATGTATTTTATTGGTATAAGTGTAGATTTTATATGTTCTCTGGCCAGTTCTGAAGCTGGGTGTGGAGAAAAATAACATTCCATTCTAATTTCTGAAATGATTACTTCATCTTCTACATTACCAAATAATGTTTTGTTTTGTTTTTGTTTTTGTTCTCAGTTAACATGCAAAGCTTCAAATGCCGTCAGAGTTTATACAATTAAATAGCTCCTTTTCATATTTAGCTATAATATGTGATAATCCATCAGAACAGTGACCAGAATAATAAAACTAATTCCTTTCTTTCCTGTACACTTCTTAATTTTCTTCCTGCAATTTAATTGCTTTACTAAATTATAAACATATTTGACACTTCCAACCATTTTGAGATTGATTGTTAATGAAAGGGGCACAGAAAAAGGAGACCTAATACAGAGTTTGTGTCTAAAATACTTGGTTTGGTCAATTGTTCTTTATCCAGACTTTTAAAAGTAACTTTGTTGTGCTGCCTCACTATTGTTTGATTGCATTTCCCCAAGGATTTATAGAAAGCTTTTCTCAGATGTGTATTTGCTATTTCTGTATCTTTTGTAAAACGTCTGATCATATGTTCTGCCAAATCTACTATGAATTTTGGCAATTTTCTTTAACAGAAGGACAGGAAAACAACCAAGATGCATGTTGAAATTTCAAAAATAAAATAAAATAAAATGTAGTTTTTGAGTTATATCAGATATATTGTCAGCTTCCTCCATTCTCTTACTTAGGTGATGAAATCCCTTTCAGGATGATCATTAATTTTTGGCTATTGGTTTACTTTTACATACAAACTGAGATTTTAAAGGTTTAGCAGCAGTCTTTGATATAAACTCAGGTTTGCCTTAAGTGTTAGGGCAAAGCCTTAAAGTTTCCTAGGCTCAGTGTCCTTAGCATAAAATGGAAATAATGGTTCTTTCTTAAGAATACCATGCAGGATGCCTAATGAGGTTTATGTTCATGCCAAATATTAAACATTATTTCTAAATACTAGGATTTGATCACATCGTCTTAGCATCTTTCTGTTCCCATCAGGTAAAATTGGAATAGTTAGATGAGTAAAACATAAAGAGTAGAACTCAGTCTTTCATGGTAACTTCCTATGTTATTAATAGGGTCAAAGGGAAATTATATTTTGGGGAAAAGATTCAGAGATAAAGTGAGGAGGAGAAAGAAGTAGGATGAATTTCCGAAATCATGCAAAGTATTGTGCTCTGATAATGCAGTTGGAACTGAAACAACTTTTGCCATAGGCCTGCTTCTTTCCATAAGCAAAACTGAGAGCCAGTTTTTTTCTTTCTCTAAAAGGGAACATACTTCACAGCCACATTAATTGAAAAACACTAAAATAACAGGGTGGCAGCACTCAGTAAGAAACCAGTGTGGCTTTTGGCTACATTTCTGTTGCTTCTAAGTGCTTTTCAAATGTTATGATTAACTATAGTCTTTCTGCTTATCCTAATTTTCCCATGCTATTCCTTAAGCTGGCTGATCTACTCCCTCAGTAAGAAAGAACATGAGAAGAAATTAGTTTGTTTCTTACTGTGGTGATTGCTATGTCTTGCATGAAGCCTTCTGTATATGTAAATTGTGTTTCCCTCCTCATTCCAATCCATTATTTTTTCCTGTCTCTAGATGTAAGGTTCTTAATGATGTTGGAGATTTCATCAGATGAGGACAGAGACTGGTGAACATTCTGAGGCTCTTCCAACCCTTTTCTATATCTTACCAAACTTCTTTCCATGATAAACACCTAGAAATATTTAGAAGCCCAAATATTCGAGAAAATTTTTATCATAATTCTTGGATTTCTGTGTTTTCACACTAGTGTGTCATGTTATTTGAAGAGAGAATCATGCTGTTATGTGCAAATGGTTTCCTTTTCTAGAATTAAGTTTGATTCTAATATTACCACTATAAATGTTTATTCTTCTGTTACCTAGGACCAAAACAGGTTTTTTTCTTCCCCTTGCCTCCCTCTGTTATGAAAGTTGATGGATATGAGTCATAGGCAGCTTAAGAGGGTGTATCAAGATGAGATCATAAAATGTATTTAACTTATGAAACTTGGAACTATTTTGAACATGTTTCATTCCTACTTTTTGCAAATAGGAGGAAGAAGGAACCTACGACCAGACCCTTGAGTTCCGCAGAGGAGGTGATGGCCAGCCACGGCGATCCACTCGGCCAACCCAGCAGTTTTACCAACCTCCCCGGGCTCGGAACTAACAGGAGAAGGTAAAGTTGACATTATAAGGTGGTTTCCATATTAAAAAAAGATGCCATTTATGTGAAATAAGGAAGTTCAATTATAAATATTTCATAATAATGTAATAGAAAAAAACTGGTGTTTTTAAAAACTTCCAATTATAAAATATTTAAGAGTAAGCCATAGTTGTAAACTACTCTGCCCCAAGCCTTTGCCCACAACTGCTATCCCTAATCCCCTTTATTCTCTCTACATACTCATCTAATGGCAGTAGACAGTCCTGGAAGTCACCATAAGTTTGAGAGCAGGAAGATGAAAGAAAGCAAAGCACTAACCTGGATAACTGAGTATATTTTTTAATTTTTTAAATTAATCCCAATTCTTTTAAAGAAAGAGTAAATGTTTTATAGTATATCTTAAGGAATTGGGTGAAGACAACATGCCTGCTTTATGTAATTTGGGGGCCTCAGACTATTGATCTAGAAACTTTGAAAATCATCTCCCATAGAAAGGAAGAGAAATATCACAAAAACGTTAGGAAATTGTAGGACTAATTTAAGGCATCTCATTTTGATGAACAAAGACCTTATTTATTAATATGTTTTTAGAAGGGAATATTTTTTTTAACAATCAGAGTTTTCCCATTCCAGCTTTTGTTATCTATCACCCTAAAGAGAAGTTTAGACTTAATTGTATCTGTTTTTCTCAGTGTCTTCTCAGTAACAAGACCATTGAGATTTTTTAAGAAATTGTTCTTAATTCCTCCTTTCAGCTATTTATTTTGCTAAGGCTCTTTTCCCCATTGTATTTTCCCCCTGCAAAGTGACGCTCAGGTTTTCAGACCAGCTGTGCCTGTTCAGAACTGGAAATGCAGCCAGCCTGAATTGAGATGTGCTATCAGTGAAAAAAATGCATTCCAAATTTTAAAGAGTTAGTTTTAAAAAGTGAAATACCTTAATAATATCTTAATAATTTTTGTTGATCATACTGAAACATTGTAGATAGATTGGGTTAAATAAAATGTGCTATTAAAATTAATTTTACCTCTTTATTTTTTTAACATGGCTACTAGAAAATTAAAAATGACACATGTCTCACATTCTGTTTCTGCTGCCCAGAGTCTTGCATCTTCCTCAGCTTCCCTGTGGCTCCTTCACTGGTTACAAATTAGAATTGTCATCTCTAAGTGAAGACAGCTTTTATATCCTAGCTTTTACCTCCTCATGTGGTAATTGGCCTGGAGAGGAAGCATGACTTCTGATTTACCTGAGCAAGCCCGTGTATAACAGCTTTCTCCTTTTATCATTGGCTTTTCTTTGTGTTTAATTCAAGGACATTTAGTAAACAGATATAAAATGCCTAAAAAAGTGATAAAACACTTAAAATAAGTTTAGTATACTTATAGTTAAATCTTTCTTAAGGTGAATGAAAACTGAGAATTTCCTCTTAGCTTTCTGAGGTCTTTTAAATTGTTTAAAATAGGTTTTAAAATAAGGCCAAAGGTCCCTACCACCACCACCCTCACATACACATATACTTCCCCAAAGGTGGGGAGGGACTGTGTTCTACTTGAGCCCAGTACTGAGGACATCAGCAGCTACAAAAGCAGTTGATATGGAGGGGTCAGGGCTATGTGAGAGAAGGGGGTCTCAGGGAGCGATGTGGGGAAGTAGGCCCACATGTGAGAAAAAGTGGTAACAAGTCAGGTCAAAGCTTTGAGAGAAGATAAGACCCAAAACTTCAAACTTTCAGTTCATGGACTTTTCGTAGCTGTTATAGACAACTCAGAAATATGAACAGATATAGATAGAGAAATTAATCAATGAAACTGACCAAAACTATGTGCATTTGGCAAGGTTTCTGACTTTGCAGTCATAGGAACCAGGCTGCAGTAATAGAGGTAGGCTTTAGAAATTAATTTTAAACTTCATTTTCTTGGTAGGGCAGAGTCCTCTAAAGAGATTCTAAAGGCCAAGGAAAGATTAAAGAGGGCAAGAAGCGCAGTCCCCAGGAAGCAACCTTCAGTGGCTCCAGTAGAGTACATAAACCCAAATATTGAGTGTTAACAGTATTTATTGGTGGTGGCTGAAGGGTATGGCTTTAGACACTTTCAGAGTTTGAATTGTTTGGTGCTATCATGAACTTCCGAATAAGAGTGATATGATCAAAATTGCGCTTAAGAAATATTGCTGTTGGATGTCAATGGATTACAGCACCAGAAGGGAAGGCATCTAAGAGGCTAATGTAGTAGTCCAGTCAAGAGGGGTCTTCGTTTCATATCCTGCTGTGAAAGGAGACATGGCAGACCTGTGGGGAAGGGTTTGGCAGACCCCTCAGTGTGGAGTTCCCTGGTGCAATGGAGGTTAAGGCTCAGCGTGGGAAGCAGTTTCATAAATGTTGACTCACTTTGAACTTCATTTCTAGTTTCTTGTTTGATGGAAGAATCATCTTTTCAGTTTCCCATATTAACCACAAATGTTGAAAACTACAGCTAATCATAGACTGCTACATAAATACCATGACTTTGTTCATTTTCTAAGGTTTTACCACTGTTTTGAACTGGTAAAATAGCTATTTTTAATTAATTAATTAATTTAATCTTCACCCGAGGCTGTTTATTGATTTGAGCAAGAGAGAGACATCAATGTGAGAGAGAAATATTGATCAGTCCTCCTGTACACATCCCAGCTGGGTATCGAACCCACAACCTATGTGTGTGCCCTGACCAGAAATCAAACCTACAGCCTTTTGGTGTACAGGATGATGCTCCAGCCAACTGAGCCACCTGGCCAGGGCTGGTTAAAGATATATTTTTAAATGTGAAAAATTTGTTTGACAATCTGGTCTGGTGAAATTTTTCAAATCAAGGTCAGGGACATGAACACTGTAGCGATAGCTGTTGCAGAGCCCTGTGATGCCGGCAGGCTAGGCTTCGTGTGAGGATAATAGTACCCGAAGCTCTGTACTTTCTAGGCAGGAGACCCTTTACTTCAGGAGCCTTATGAGCTGTTTGTGTGCAGCCATGGGAACTCTGCCTGTCCCTGCCCAAGCATTCTTTTATGCATGAAACTCAAATAGAACCAGAGCAAGCAAGGCTTCTCTCTCCACTTTCTCTCAGCTTTTTCTGTTGTCACCACCCAAAGTGTTGCAGCTAGACTGGCACCTATAAAGGCAAAGAGCAGGCAAGGGAGGTGACAGACTGAAATAAATGACCTATTGGACTAAACTACCATATTTTGCAGTGTATAAGGCACACTCACGTGTTGTGCACATTATTCACAGGATTATTACACCCATGGTATATAATCATAATACCCATGTATAACGCGCATCCTTATTTTTCCCTCAAAAAGCTGTGTAAAAAATGCACATACACGGCAAAATACAGTAGTTCAGAGGTGTTCAAAGGGGAAATGGAGGTGGGAGGATGGAGGTAGAAGTGGTTCACTGGCAGCTGTTTCTTTTTTAAGTCATTCTCTGTTAAAAACTATTTGGTCAATGGAAATTCCTGAAATCAACTTGCTAACAATAAAGGATCTAAGGGAGACAGAGACGTACTATGAGAATTTAAAAGAAAAAAATTACTCTTTTTCCTCTTCTTTCATTTATTTACTTTTAATAGTTCATTTTTATTATATTTTCCATTACCAGTTATCCCCCATACCCTCTTCCACCTCCATCCCCTCCCCACCCACCCTACCTCCCCCACGTAAAAGAAAAAATTGTTTTGAAAGATTTTGCTTTTGGGTTTACATATTGCTTTATATGAATTATGTTTATAAATTAGACAGCAGTGTCCACTTTATTCTACTTGAGATCTGTTGATATTTATAAAAGCACTTAACATTTACAGCTAAGTTTCAGTAGAAGCGTATGTTGAATATGGAAAAGTCAATTTGTGGATCCAATTTCACTTTCTTCCTCTCTTTTTTAAATAGAGTCTCGGTGAAGAAGGGAGCCCATGACGGAAACATCCTGGTGAAACCTGTTGGTAGACCTTCCCATTTTCCTTTGTAGTCATGGTGGATATTATTATTTGGAGAAATAAAAGGCAGATTTTAGGGGGGAAAATTTGACCCACACAGAGAATGGGGAAAAACACTGAGCTCAATAAAAGAAATACGTTTTACAAGCAAAAGAATTTTTTCTTCTGCTATCAATAAAACCAATGTGCTATTACATACATTGTTTTACAGTATGTTTTATTTGCTGAATGTTATCTTTCTCCTTCACCTGGTATTAACACCATACTAATTGTCTTCTATAGATAGAGGAGCAATGGCTGCATACTGGAGACTCCCCTAATAATTACAGAATAAACTGATTTACACAGCTTGCCACATTTCTTGCAAAAACAACCTGAAGCCAAATAGCAGTTTTTTGTACAGAAAGTACTTAACTGCTAAGTACAATAGCAAAAAGTATTCAAAAGTCAAATATGTTGTTTTTAGCACTCTATTAGCTTTTTCAAATGCAATTCAATTATACAGCTGTACTTGAACAACAATAAAAAAAACAAGACAAAAAATGCAATTCAATTATAAAACAGGCATTCTGTCCTCATAATGTGTGCAGTGGATCTTTCAGGATGCACCTAACTTGCAAATAACAGAAAACTCAACTCAGACCTCTTTCGTGTTTAGCTTAAACCCTGAAGAGCATTTACTGGCTCACTGCACTACCAGAAACTCATTAGACTTCAGTTGGTTTATTTCAGTGACAGACTTGTCATGAAAGGCCCTGATTCTTTCCATCACTCATTTCTGCTTGCTATGTCATCAGCTTCATTTACAGCAAGCTTCCCCATGCGGTCACAAGATGGACTCACTTCCCAGGGCTGTTAAGTGCAAGGGTGAGTTTGGGGTCACTTCTAGCTAGAAGTGCACTAAGAAGGGAAAAGAAGCTTCTCTCCTCAGACCTTATTCACCTATATTGTGCTACTTTTGTGCTTATCAACCAGTAACTTCCCCAAAGGTCTGTGAATTAGTTTGGGCCTGATCCAAGTGCCCCAGACTTACAAGTGGGGGTGGTCTGCTTCCTGGAAACATATTTGATTTGAGGCAGAGGATATGCATCTGAAAGTCAGATGCCAAAAGGAGAAGGTGGAGGTGTTGGAGAAGCAACCCAGGCTGTCCATTGCAGAGAACCAGTATGTCTGAACTACAGACTCTTCATTTAATAGGACAGAGATAGTCTTCCCCATAGTCTCCGTCCTATGAACAGTTAGGGGGAAAATAATATGAGGAGGGAGGGAGGTGTGAAAGGAGGAAGGAAGGAGGGAGAACGTGGAATCCTCCTGCCAAAGTAAGTGACCAAATTTAGTACTTTGCTTTAAAGGAGAGGGCCTAAGGCTCTTTCTCAAGGCCTATGAACTCAAGGTTTCTTTATTAGCCCACACTTGATTATTTCTACAATATCTTAACAAATGAAAAGGCATGGCTTACAGTGTTGGATTTTGTTGTTGTTGTTGTTGTGTTTTATCATTGCTGTATATCATAGGAGTTCTTTTTTAAAGATCTCCACGTAATTCTAATGTGTATCTTGGGTTGAGAACCAGGAGAAGAGCCATATAATTTTGATGAATTTGACAGTTAATAAGACATTAAGGGAAGACACAGGAAAACTTAAACTGAGGCCTCAGTTAATGTATGTGCTTGCATCTTAGTTTTTAACACAAAAGTTTAAAAAGAATTAAATTTTTTTAAAATAGAAAAATGCTTACAGAGTATAGATATAAGGGAAGAAACTACTTTTGTACAGTTGTACAATATGTTTTAAGCTAAATGTTATTACAAATTAGTCAAAAAGTTTTTAAAAAATCTTAAAGTTTATAAAGTTAAAAAATGACAGCAAGCTAAGGTTAATTTATTACCAAAGAAAGAAAACTATTTTTTACAAATTTAGCGTGGCGGACATTTACAGTATGTATAGTCTGCAGTAGTGGACAGTAATGTCCAAGGCCTCCACGTTACGTCACCACTCACTGACTGACTCACACAGCAGCTCCTGGTCCTGCAAACTCCATTTGTGGTAAGTGCCCTGTGCAGGTGCACGAGTTTTAATTTTTTATACTATATTTATACTGTACCTTTTCCATGCTTAGATGTTTAGATACATAAATACCATTGTGTTACAGTTTCCTACAGTATTCAGTACAGTAACATGCTGTAACAGGTTCGTAGCCTAGGAGTAACCGGCTATTGAATGTAGCCTGGACGACTATAGTAGGCCGTACCATCTAGGTTTGTGCAGTGCACCCTATGGAGTCCGCACAGTGACAAAATTGCTTCACAGTGCATTTCTCAGAATGTGTCCCTATTGTTAGGCAACACATGACTGTATTTTCTTCAAAACCTTGGAGATTCACATTTAACTCATTAAGTCTTTGGGCAATGTTGTCCATTTTCAACAGGTTAGCCAAAGCCAGTGCTCATGTTAGACCAGTCAGCCAAAGGAAAGCGTGGGATTTTTTTTGGTCAGAAAACATCTAACTTTATTTTTCTCCCCCAAATCAAACAAACATGATAATGTTATTGAACAGAAAGTGGGGTTCAGCTGCTGCCACTGCCTCCTGTAGGCAAATTCCAGAGGCAGAGGTTTGCTGAAAAAGGAACCAGGTCTTTCATTCAAAAACTGTACAACTTGGAAGAATGGCAGGTTTCTGCCTCAGAGTCCATCCCCTCCAGAAGGAAAAACTCTGCCACCCTCTACCAGACCGGGCCAAGCCTGTGCCCACAGTTCCTTCTCCCATTTAAAAATACCAACCTTTGGGAACTGCAGGTGGCTGCCGCATGATCATCCAAGCAGCTCAGCTTCTTCCTCCACTGTCGGGCCTCAGGCTCCTTTCTGGAGTCTGCGTGTGGGTAGCGCCACCATGCCATCCAACGCCCTAGGCCACTGCCAACCACTGCTGCCAGCCTCTACAGGGGTTCTGTCCTGCCAGCCATGGGCTCGTCACCCAGCAGTCTCACAAACCTCCAGCTCGCACGTCCATGCTGTGGGTCCCAGAGAGGAAGAGAGAGCGTTTCTCCCTTCCCTCAGTTTAAATCTCTCAGCCCAAACTTCCATGCACTCTGGAGGGGTTCATCTCTCCCCGCCAGTCCCATCCTTTTTCCAGGCTAGACTGACAGGCCTCCCCTGCTGCCATGTTGATCTATGTGGTACATGTGTGGCCGTGTCTCCTGGGACCAGAAGGAAGAAGGAGGGTTTTCCCTTTGTCAATCATTCTCACTATCCTGACATAGACTCAGCAGTGACTTCCTCGTGCACCACATAACCTGTCACCCAGCGCCACATTTCGAGCAGCACAGGCACAAAGCCCTAGAAAACAGTGCTGCCGGCACCTCAAGGCAGTTCCCTCTCTCGGCCCCTCTTCTGCTCTGCAGTCTGGCCACGGCTGGCCAGATCTATCTGTATCAATAGCACCTTTTTTTCTGAACATTCGTCTTCTAAATTCTGAAATGGATGGAATCTACAGTGAATTTTTCACAATGAAAGAAGATGACTTCAGTACTTCTTGGCCAAGCTTTATTACCTGAGCTGGTCCAGGGCTCTCCTGCAGGAGCTGCATCTTCTCGAATTGTCTTTACCACAGCCCCTTCTCCCCATACAGCCAGAAAGAAGACATCACTTTAAGATGCGTGGTTCGTAAGAGATTTGCCTTGTCAACAGGCCACAGAGTCATTTGTCCCTATAACAGCACACCAAGAGTTAACTGCAGTTTTAATCTTTCTCAGAAATGTCACCTTTAAAAGGTCAATCTGAAATTTTCTGATTAGCACTAGTTGGGTAATCTGTATGATAAAACCCTGCTGGTCTTCCCCCATCCCCCTAAATACGATGACCTGGCCTGAAAAAAATATGTTATTTTCTTTGGCTAATACTTCTTGCCCCACCCTCCTGCCTATGAAAACCTTCCGTAGTCCACAACCCCTTGGAGCACCTTGCTGCCCACTTCATGAACTGTTGAATAAGCCCATGGGATCTTTGAGTTTATTTGATGGAATTCTGTTTTTAGCAGCACATATTTTTATGAAAGCTTATTGGGTTGGGGTGGGGGTATGGGACAATCATGAACACACAGCCCTCCTTTTTATGCCTTTCCTTTGTTAAAAGAGGGAGAAACATGGCCATGAACAGATGGGAGGAAGAGGTAGCAGAGACAACCACAGGCAATACTCTCAAAAATATGCTATTTTTAGGAGTAAAAACTAAAATTTGAAGATCTAGAAAATAAATCCTCAAACTACTTAAGTCTGTGTGACCTATGGAAAATGGTCCTCCCCAGGGGTCCAGGTATCCCCTTGTGAAAATTGATGCTGTAGTCTAAGGCAGTGATTCCCAGTCTGCAGAGAGCATCAGAGCCCTCTCGAGGGCTTCTTTAACTGCCACTGCCAGCCCCACCTCTGAGCTTCTGATTTAGTGCTGCTCTGTCCAGGTTCTGGGAATGTGCATTTTCATCAGTCTCCTCAGGTGATTGTGTTGGTCATGGCTATCTGTGGCCCTCATACACTGTTCCGAACTGACTAGCAGGATCTCCTGCAGAGCCTGAAAACGTCAGATTGCGGCATCAGAATCAGAAGGCCTACAGAGTCAGAATGCATGGGGTAGGGTAAGGACAAACAAAAATGAAAAATAGGAGGCCTCATTCTACCTGTTGAGATTCACTCTGTTTTCTTGGGTCTCTTACATCAGAAAACATGTAAGTAGTTTCTTCTCTCTTTGAAATGTATGTAAATCCTTTTGAAAACTCAATAGGACTTTTGTAAATTTGAAGACCCATGAATGCCCTTCTCAAGGACCTTGATGTAAACATCAAGGAAAATAGCACCCCAACACCCAGTTTTTGAGGGATGGTAGGTGCCTAGATGCAAATTGCAAAATCACCTCCTGTCATAAAGATGAGTTGGTTTCTCAGCTAGATGAAGCTGATAAGCTAACAGAGACAGTCGCTCCATTTCCAGTGTGAGTCGGGGGTGAACTGTGCGTCACAAATGGTGCTGTCGAGTGTTCTCTTAGTTGGGGGCTAGTTACTGTTTTATCTTGAGAACGTGTGTAATGGGTTTTATTTGCTTGACCACATAAAGGGTGAGATTTCTTTCTGTTTTTGTAATCTTGCAGCAGATGACCTGTGATATGTATCACATTCTAGTTCAATGTGTAGTCATTGAAAAAAAAAAAAACGTTCTTATCTCTACTAGCTTAGCAGAGAAGTTTTCTGGTTGAAGGTAGATTTTGTATTTAATGCTCTCACCCCATGTAGGAGAGAAAACATTAATTTGCCTTCTAAATTCTGGTTGGACTAATAATCAAATTAACATGAGACAGATTAAGAGGAGAAAATGATGAAATTATTACATATATACGTACAGGGATTCCACAAGGACATAGGGCCTCAAAACCAATTGGGTTGTTGGGGCTTATATGTCATCCTGAGCTAAGGAGAAAGGGGTTGTGGTTTGAGACTTCAAAAGGCATGAGGGCAATTCACGTGGAGATGGAAAAGTGAATGTTCAGTAAATTAATGTTTGTTGGGCCATCTTAACAATGGGACACAGAAAATGTTAGCAGTGAAATGGCACCAGAAGTTAACCAGAAGAATTGGACCTCGGTTCAGCAACCTTGGTTCTTGAGTTTGGCTAGGAAAGAATTCAGAGCCAAGAACTCAAATTATAAGAGGAAGTTTATTTAGAAAATCACAGAGATAGAAAAAGTGAGCCAGTTGGGCTGTGTGGGCTCAGGAAACAAGTTAGAGAGGCAAAAAAAAAAAAAAGGGCCCTTAGAACTTAGGACAAAGAAAGCAAGGATATGGGCACCTGGGGGAAGGAGAGGGGGATTGAGAGGCCATGCCCTGGGGAAAGAAGGGGGTTGAAAAAGGCACAGGTGTGCTTGAGGGGAAGGGGAGGGAGGGAAAGAGAGAGAGAGAGAGAATGAACTCTGAGTCCTTTGTCTTGAGGGGTTCTATCTGGAAGTTTCAGGGCAGGACCGCAGTAGAATCAGCTTTCCAGGTATGTCTCCTCGGGGCAGGAATCATTAGTCATTGAAGCTGGTCCTCCTGTCAGACATGGTGTTGCCCACCTGGCCTTGATGCTTTTCCAGGCCTGGAGCTAAAACACAACTGAGGCCTAAATGTTTTCTCTAGGGCTAAATGCTTATGGGAGTGGTTGTACAAGAGCTTGTGTGGGAGTCATATTATGCTATTCACTGCCCCCCTTGTTCCTTCTCTAAGGGTGTCTACCACATGACTAGCAACATGCCAGGGGAGAAAGATCAGAGGAAGGCCCAAACTCTGTGACCAGCAATATGAAAGGTCAGAGGGTCTAAACCTCATGACCAGCAAGCGATATGCTAAGGTAGAAAGGTTACCCGGGGTGCGACGCCCCACCTTACAACTGTCTGTTGCTAGGCACCCAGGGCTTTCTGCCCTGTTCATCTTTCCTACCTGGCTTATCGTGACCACTCTGCTCAAGTCTGTCTAACTGCTTACTACAAAAAGTCTTTGATCAAAGGATCCTAGCTAAGTTCTTCCCTGTCTGTCACACACTAGTTTGTATTGACTAGTTATCTGTGGTGATAGTTTACTTCCTGGAGCAGGCCCTCCACTTAAATTCTTTTAGATATTTAGGGGGAAGGTCAGATGTTTTTCCTGAGCCTTCCTTTTCTTAAAAATAACCAGCTTAAAATAATTAATATTCCAAAAAGCATATTTTGGGGTGGCAAACTCTGCTTCCCCTCACCTAACAGGCGCAAATGGTTGTTATCACAGGTTCCCCAGGGTAAGTAGTGAGCCCAACCCTAGGGTGTAACTCAACTATGAGGAAGCTTAGTTCACTGCCTGCAGGCCCATGAGGTCGGCCTGTGAGCGTTCTGCTTGGTCCACAAGGACAGATCCTCTGACCCACCCATACTGACCCTGGACGCACTGTCCGGGTGCCAGGGCACCAGTCAGCAAACACCTGGCTAACACTGGCCTCCAACAGATGCCTTTTCCTTTCAGCTGCCTCCCAGAGTCTGCTCCGACTAGCACTTTGCAGCCTCACTGGGCCCAGAACTACAGAACTCAGCCCAGGTCTGTAGTTCAGTGAGCAGCTTCCTCATTGCTGCGGGACCTGCTTTGTTGGTGGCTCTGAAATTTGGGCTGTGAAGGAATGGCTTGTCAGAAAAATGCTGCTAGCACGAGCACTCCTCAGAAAGGACTACTCTTTTCTCTGATATTTGTGTTATTTCCCCTTTCAGACCTTGTTTTTGCCTTGTTTAGCCGACACGTTTTAAAATCTCTCAATGTGCATTAAAAGCTAGAAAAAGCCTTACCATGTTTGAAGCTCTTCCTCACTTGTATTTGCCTGCTCCTCAGCTGTGGGCTCCACTTTTCCTGCCTGGCTCAGTGATTCCCTGGTAAACAGGGTGGGGCATGGGTGTTGGTAGGTGGGGGGCATCCATACAATACGATTTGAGGAGTGTTGGAGGAGTTCTACCCCACCCCAACCCCCACCACCAAAGCTCTACATTCAGTATTCTGGAACAATAGCATATTAAGCCATTTGCCTTTAGCACACAAAGACGATCATCAGAAAAATTAGCCACTTAAAGGTTGTGTGAGAAAAGGGGGAAAGCAGGTTCTGATCTAAGCTAAGGTATTTGGCAACTGTGGCAAGTTGTTTTATTTTAGTTATTTTTTAGCCCTCACCCAAAGATATGGTTATCGATTTTAGGGAGAGAGGAAGTGGGAGAAAGTGAGAGACATCAATGTGAGACAGAAACATCAATCAGTTGTCTCTGGTTTGCACATCAACCAGGGATTGAACCCCCAACCTAGATGTGTGCCCTGACCAGGATCGAACCCCCAACCTTTTTGGTGTACAGGGTGATGCTCCAACCAACTGAGCCACCCAGCCAGGGTGTTTTATTTAAATGTTTGACTTTATTTTTACCATCTCTAAAGTGGAGAAAAGTTACCCATCTTGCTTCTTATAAGCCCTTAATTGGTGCTTGGTGAATAATTAGCATATTGCAAAGGCTCAGACCAGACAGTATGAATTTGCTTCTCCATAGGCAAAGAACAGGACCCTGAGGTAGCTGTTTGAAAAGTGGGCACTGGACCAGGAAACCCCAGGACAGTGGAAATTTGCCTCAGAATGGAGAAGAAATACAGAGAAAGAATTATGGAGAAACACTTCTCTAGCTGTGTAATTTTACCAGCCCTAAGTCACAAATATCGCTTCAGAAGAACTAATGAGCTTACTTTCTGTAGGTTGTCACGTGTGTTGAGTTAAGAACAAACGAATGAATGTATATTTACTTGCTATAAATTACAATTTGAGATGTGAATGTGGTGGAAGCAGGATTTCACTACCCCAAAATATGTCTTTTTGGCATTAGGATTATTTTAGCTGATTATTTTTAAGAAACAAAATACTCAGGAAGTTTTTCTTCTTACCTCCTCCTTAGTTGCTAAAAAAGAATTTAGCTAGAAGACCAATTCCAGGAAGAGAGTATCAGAGATAACTACAAAGACTGTGAGCCGGGTGTCGTAGGCTGGGGGAAGTGAGTAGGGCCAAGAGACTAGTGTCTTCTCATTGTCCCATCATCTCTACAGGGCAAGGCAAACATTTGTTTGTGTAGCTGCTTTTCTGTATCCATGTGAATTGCCTTCTTCCCCTTTCCTGTCCTAGACTTCTACCTGCTTCTCCTTAGCTCTGGGTGGCATACAAGCCTCAGTTGCCTGATTGTCTCTGGGCCTCATATTTTTAGGGAGCCCTTGAACGTATGAAATTGTTTTTCCCCTGTGGTTTAATGTCTTGTGTTCATTTGATCAGACCATCCAAAGAACCTGGAAGGGTAGAAGAAAAAATTGTTCCTCCCCGACATGGACATTTGCTGACAAAGTCCAGTGTTAATGATATATATGAAATAGGGTTTTTCAAGAAAATACCAGTCTAAAACTCTTATCTGCAATTGTGAAATTTAAAAATCTCTGAAAATTTTGTTGGTAAATTTGTGACAAACTCACCAGGAAATGACATGAAACTTTACATGGAAGTTATTTATCCCTCTGAGTGTCAATATTCATATTTTATGGCAGAAATACTAATATTTGATTATAGGTGCTCCATCACATATCATTTGAGGGTGTCATGCAATATAGCACTGTATCATTTTACTAAAAGCCAAATTGTTTAAAATTAGAAATACATCTGACCCATGTGTTTTAGATAAAGTATTGTGGACATATATTACTTCACAGTTATTCTTGAATGAAAAAACAACTTAGTATAATTTGTAAGGTAACATTTGCATGTGTATCCTTTTGGAAATTAGTGTAAATATTTTTCCTACAATTTTTCGAAGCACTAGGAGCAATTTCTACTACATGCTCTGTTGTCACATGAGATACAGATCATTGCCCATCAGATGTTTCAGGATTTGTGACTCCCCTGCTGTAACTGCTGTGCCTAAGAATTAAAGAACAAGCAGAAAAATGGTAGAACAAATATTCAATGTATATTCTTGGATAAGGTTTCATCCCAGAACCTTTTGTTTTAACTCCATTCCTATCTCTGTAAACTATCTAGGCAGCTTAGAAGAAAGCCCAATGCACTTGTATGTCTCAGTGGTAGAGTGTATCCTTGTAGAAGACACTTTATGGTAGAGAGGAACTGGCTATAGTGGAACTTTGTAGAATTAACCTTTGTGGTAAAGTGCAGCTTTGGGGATGACATTGGGAGGTTTGAATTTCACATCTATCACTCCCTAAGGAGAGTTTGGTCATGGTACTTAACCCCTATGAGACTCAGCTCGCAGAGCGTAATAATAATCACACCCATCTGAGAGGGGGTTGTGAGGCTTAGAGGGAATAGATACGTATCAGATGGCAGCAGCTCATGCAAGAGCCCAGACTAACCATTCAGTGCTTGGCATTCTTTTTTTTTTCTTAATTGAGGTATAACTGACATCTAACATTAGAGTAGTTTCAAGAATAGAAGAAAATGATTTATATTTGTATTTATTGTGAAATGATCGCCACAATTAGTCCAGTAACATCCGTCACCATACACAGTTAAAATTCTTTTCTTGTGATGAGAACTTTTAAGATCTACCCTCTTAACAACTTTCAAACATACAACACAGTATTATTAACTACAGTCACCATGCTGTACATTACAACCCCAGGACTTATTTATCTGATAGCTGGAAGTTGTACCTTTTGTCCCCTTTCACCTATTTTGTCCATGCTTCAACCCCCACTTCTGGCAGCCATCAAGCTGTTCACTAGTACAGGAACTTGGTTTTGGGTTGGGGGGATGTTGTTTCTTTTACATTCTACATTTAAGTGAGATCATATGGTCAGTGCTGGGCATTCCTGTCTCTAAAGTGGATCCTGTCACAAATCCATTATCAATGGTCCCCTGCACTGTGTGACAACTGTTCCATGCTCAAGGACTGCAGGCTTCACTATTTCCCCTAAAAACCATCATTGATCATACTTTATGCCCCAAGAAATCACATTTGCACATACTCCCAGCCCTTGTCTCTTTAAATGATCAACTTGTTTTCCATTGTCAATGTCAATTCCCACTTTGTGTCTTTACCCACTGAGTGGTCTTTGTCTTCTCCCTAGGAAGGGTTAGAGGGAGACCTAATAAAATCTACCAAACAAACTTCAGGAGAAAAATCTTAACACTGCTTTATAAGCCAAAGTGTATTATGTATTCTAAAGTACAATTTAATGAATAGCAGAGCAGAAGTTGCCAGATTTTTTGAGTACTAAATAACAATTTATTGTCTTTTGAGAATTTCTATAACACGGCACTTTCTAATATAATATATGAAAAATTTGGTTTTTATTATTTAAATTCAGTTGCGATTTCAGTTAAAATGGTGACGTATTAAATGTGCTGTTTTAAAGTGGTTAAATGTGCAACTTAAATTTCATATAAATTCTTTAATTACATTTCAAAAAGTAGAGAGGCAAAGTAAATTTTAACTACCATGTTCACTGTAAAACTAATTAAAGAAACTCAAAAATGCTAATGAAAATCTTGCAGGTATTACACTTGTGCAAATAGAGACCAAAATTCTGCTCTACAGCTGACTGTTTAATCCTTAGTTTTCACACTTAGTAAGGATGAGTTGTTAGTAAATCTATCATCCATTTATCATTTTATTCATTCAGTCAGTCACAAATCGAAACTTAACATCACCTATTTTTGAGACTCTGCTAGATTTTAAAAGTATTAACATTATGGACTGTCCTCCTGAAGTTTAAGAGAGAAGATGAGGTCTGATGCAAGTGAAGAACAATAGATTTTTTTTTAACTTGACGCATTTGGAAAGGTAGAGATAATCTTTAAACGTGATAAAAGGACAGATTTTTTTTAAGTATGGGCTTTGAAACCAGAAGACCTATGTTAATTCTGGTGCTGCTGTTTACAAGCTGTGTGACCAAGGAAAAACTGCTTAAAGCTTCCAAGCTTTAATTACCTTGTCTATAACATGGGAATTTTTGCTTGTTTATTTTGTTCTGAGTATTAATTGAATTAAATAAGTAAATCACAGTACTTTGCATATAGTAGGTCTCAATAAATTCCAGTTTCACCCCATCTATCTGATTTTAGTCCTGATGTATTTTTAAATATCCAAGTCTCTGGATTAATTCATTTATTCAGTCATTTAAACATTCATTGAATACATACAATAAGGCTGGCACTGTGATAGGTGCTGGAGATCCAAGAATGAGTAATTCAAAACCCCTGCTGGGTATAACCATTTATTAGAAGAGAAAGGCCAATAAATAAATCAACATAGTCAAGGATAAGAGAAGAACAGAATGGTTCTCTTCTATTATACACGGTGCTGCTCCTGCCCTAGAAGGTGGGGTGCAGAAGTGGGAGGCATGGTACAGATTTGTGGTTGCCTTGGCAACTGGTACTCCACAAATGTGTCTAAATGGAGATTTTTTTCAACCATGTAGTCCTAGCAATTCTTATAGAGAAATCTAATGAAAAGTGGAAAGGAAGCCCAAATGTTTGACAACAGGAGGAAGTAGAATTGCACAGTCCAAATGCCTGAGTCCATAGCTGTGTCACATCCTTTGTTAACTGTGTCACCCTTAGGCGGGTGATTTCACCTCTCCCAACATTTATTATTATAAGGATTACAATTGCACCTACCTCATTGACTCTTAAATGAGAAAAATATTTATGTAAAACACTAAACTCTGTAGTTGGCACATGTTAAATATTCAATATTAGCTGTTACTTGTCTAAGAAGGTTTGCAGATATTGGAATAGGTGTTTTTCTTTAAAAACATTGGGTCCCTTTAAAATGGCGAAAATGGAAAGTCCCTTTCAATCCTCTAATGCAGGAACTCTCCCGTCACCGAGTCGCCCTCTCGCTTACATGGTGTTGCTGTGGAGGGCATGCCAGCTGTAGCGGCAGGAAGGCCCTGCTGGCCTCTCTCACAGTAACTTCACATGCACAGAGACCGGGCCCCCATGATGACATGGGAGACTGGTCATACTCAGGCATGCCCTGAACACAGAAGCAATCTCTATAAAAGTGCCTCTTTGAAGGAAATAATTGTTTTCACTCCAGTTTAATTATGACTATTCTGAACACAACAATTTCCCAGGATCCCTTACAATATAAACTCTTTTGAGTTTAAGTTTGTTTATATTTTATCCTCACATAGCACTGTGCATGATACATGAAAAATTTTCCCAAATAATGGTTAAATTTAAGAACAAAATTACTATAATGAACACAACCTTCATTGAAGTCATGCTCAGGAATCATTTGCTCAGAAAATCTTTAATGACTTATTAAGTTGAATTACTTAAGTGCAAACACTTCAGTCTTTGGTTCCAGATGGGTATGTGATTACAAGGCTTTGTTTTCATATTCCCAGTAATCCAGACGTGGGCACAAACACACACGTACTTGTTCTCTGTTACTCTAACAGCACCTGGTGCTCCTGGTTGGGGTTTGGCATCAGTTTTGGATGTCACACAGTGGACTTCTGGATTGCAGAGTGACTCTCGGAGCTCAGAGGCAATAGGGAAGATGCCAAAACCTTAACTCCTGCATAATTGTCTGTTTCCTCCTCTCAAAAACACACGGAATTCATGGCTTTAGCTTGAATTCATCGGCTGTAATTCATCTTGGAGCAAAAGGGTTCCAGATGTAAAGGTCAAACCACTCAGAAGCTGCCTTGGCATCTAATAGAGTGATTGTGTCCTGGGGCATCCACCAGCCCTCCAGGTGGCACTGAGCAACCCAAATACCATTTCACATCCACTTTCCCAAATTGTAGTGAAGAGTATTATACATTTTTACAGGCCACTGGTGCAGGTCGGGCTTGACTCCACCCTTGAAGGAGAGGGAGGAATTGACCCTGGGACACCCTCCTCCTGCCCCCGAATCCTCTGTGTGCAGGGCCCAGCTGGGTCCCTGACTGCACAAGCTTGTCTTGGCATGGACAGCAAAAGCTCCAGGGCGCTTTCCATTTGTCACTTGCCAAAAAGCTGCATTGCAGCCAATGTGCAGTCCAAGTGCGTGGCTTGAAAGCGTTCCAGCGAGATGTTCTGTGGGTTTGAGGTTTGCCCTCACTCGCACTCATCGTGTGTGGGAAGTTCCCCTGGGAAATGAGGTGGCAGCTTGGCACGGCAGCCTTATCAAAGATCTTCCGCCGTGTCTGAAGCCAGCCCCAGCGGCAAATGGAGAGCGGCCAGGCTCTCTCTCCGAGGAGGCTCCTAACTTGCCAATTATTTTCAAATGCACTTCAGTGTGTTGCGTTTTTTCTATTCTCACATCTGAATGTGGCAGGTTGTTTTTCTTTTCATTTTTTCTTTGTTAGGCTGTAGAATTTTAAGTTCCAATTTTGTATTTTCTGATCGATTCCTTTTGTAAAATTTGCAGCAACCTTTCAGATCTGTCAGGATAACCTGTTAGGAAATTTTCTGACAAGTAAATACTTGTTAACCAACTCCCCTGCCTGTTCAGGCTTTATTTTTACTTAGCATCCAGTCTATAAGGTTTTTTATTAAGATCAGAACTTTAATTGTATACCTGAACCCGTTAAGTCTATAGATCCCTTGAAAATGCTCTTTGCTAGGTGAGCAATCACATTGAATGTGCTAAAATGTCCACAATTAGTTTTCGAAACTTAAAACAGGCTGAGGGACTAGCATTTTAGGTAGAAAAAAATGGCTCTCTAGACATTAGAAAAATAAGAAGATGCATGAAATGAAATTAAGATTATATTGATAGGAAAGATATTGGGGGGAAGAGAGACATTGAAAGGAAGGACAGAAATGAAGACTTGACGATGTCAGCAGGAGCAGAGTCCTCATGCCGAGGGTGGCAGAAGCTACTCAGCAAACCCTCTGCTCTTGGCCTCCCTGGGTCCTCTCTCTCCTGAGACAGCCACCCGCTCCCTGTGAGTCTGTTGATCTTTATGTGGATGAATTTATGTCACGTGATCGTGGTTTATTAACTGTCTGTCCCACCAGACTAAGCTCCTCGGGGGCAGGAGTCATGGAAAGTACCTAGGACAGGAAGGGTGGGAGTGTTCTAGGGTCTGACAGACACGCTCCCCTTCAGAAGAGGCCATGCTACCCTGCTTCCTGAAGTGCTGTCAGTCAACAGCCTTCCGCTCTCAGCCCACCAGGGATGGCCGCAGCCTTGACCAAGGTCATGATTCCTGTCTGGGAGGGGACCATCTCCAGTGACCGAGGCTGGCCGTCATGATTTGGCCTGGGGCAACTCTGAAGGGCTGCTCTGGCTCTAGCACTGCTCCGTGGGCTTGGCCAAGCTCTCCGGGGCCTGTGGTGCCACTCGACTCTTCTCTCTGTCCTCTCCTGTTTCCACCTTTTGCTTCCACCAAGTGTTTGTCCCAAGGCTACTGACTGCCGAATGAATGCTCTGTACACTAAATTCCATTTGTGTCTGCCTCTTAGAGAATGCTGATCTGTAGCACTGTTGAGCTGTTGACAAAAAAGAATTAGGGAATAAAGGTAGAGAATTTAGGAGGAAGTATGTTAGTATCTTAAATACAGTGGAGTTCTAGAGCAGAATGAACAAATACAAAAGCCAAGGAAACTGTAATAGACAGGTGGGGACAAAGATGGTCTGGGAGTTGCAGACCTGGTGCTCACACAGGCTGTGCTAGGAGTTGAATGTGTGACTGTGGAACAGTTAGAGCATCCCTCCTCTGCCAGGCCTCGCTCCTCTTCCAGGTGACCTCTGTCCTTCTACCAGGCGAGCACTTCTCTGTGAGCAAAAATTTCCAAAGATGACCTCACAACTGTAAATCTAGACCTGGCTGGTGTGGCTCAGTGGACTGAGTGCCAGCCGTGGACTGAAAGGTTGCTGGTTTGATTCCCGGTCAGGGCACATGCCTGGGTTGGGGGTCAGGTCCCTATTTGGGGGCGTGCGAGAGACAACCAATCAATATACCTCTCACAGAATGATGTTTTTCTCTCTCGCTTTCTCCCTCCCTTCCCCTCTCTCTAAAAGTAAATTAAAAAAACAAAAAACAAAAAACTAAATCCAGGAGCCAAACCTGAAGGAAAAGAAACTGTACCATGTAGCATTGGAGCTGGTGATCTAATATCCTGAGAGACTGTCATTCTGACAACTCACAGATGTGTGAGGAAGCGAGTCCTCTGACAGCTGCTTGTCTGGAGATAACTGACACCTTTTAAGGGAATGTGGTGAGGGGATGAAGAGGGCAGGCACTCGGCAGAGAGTGGAAATTAAGATAGAAACACCATGGGAGAGTAAGTCATATAGAAAAAAACATAGGCATTGACATTTACAGTGAAGAGATTGACAAAGAGGAACATGACAGCCTCAAAAGTAAAACTGCAAACCAAGTTTGGCCTAGAATGAAAAATTGGAATCTTAACTTAGTTTATTTCATTTTGTTTTCAGGATCCTCTGGTTTCTAGTTTATCTTTAGGTAAGACAATAGTCATTCAGCCCTAGCTGGTGTGGCTCATTTGGTTGGAGCATTGTCCCATGGTCATGAGTTTGATTCCCAGTCAGGGCACATACACAGATTTCAAGTTCAATCCCCCTTCTGATTGCATATAAGAAGGAAACCGATTGATGTTTCTCTCCCTCTCTCTCTTTTTCTCTCTCTTGCCACCCATTCCTCTCTCTAGAAGCAATGAAAAAATGCCCTTGGGTGGAGATAAATATATGTTTCTACTTAATAAAAAAAGTCATTCAACAAATAATTAAATGCTATTTTTGTTAGTTAGGCTTCTCTGATGCAGTCAAAAAAAGAAATGATAAAAAGAATTTATGTTCAGGGTAAAAGGTAGCTAAGAGAGTAGAAGGCAAAGCTGAACCATGGAAGCTCCAAGGGCCTAATGGCTGGAGCCAAAGAGAGGTCTCCCAGCTTCCACATGTCCAGCCTTTTCACCTGTGAAGATTTAACATTCCAGGAGAGAAGGGGGAGTGACTGACTTGGTTTACTTCTTACACCTTGGCTGAAAGGATAGGACCCCTCGCCTGGTAGTCTTACTACAAGTGGAGACAGGGCATTCTCCAAAGGAAAATTGGGGCTCTGAGACAAAGGATGGGCCAGCAGAAATTTCAGGAGACTCCACCCCCACCTCAGGTATTGGCCTAGTAATGGCTTATGTTGGTGAGAGGCATGAACATGAGCCCTGCTCACAGGGAGCATGTAGTCTAGCGAGAAAGTAAAACAGTACATGACAGATACTGTTATTTGGCTACTTACAGCCATTCCCAGTCTAGTTTTCTTGTCCCCTTCTACTACACAGTGTGGCAAAGTAACTTTGTATACTTAGAACCTAACATACTACCAGGCACAATAGTAGGTGGTCAAAAAATGTTCCAATGACTTAAACTAATCTTTAAAGTTGGAATAATTATGTTAACTTAGTAGACCTCAATAAGCTACTCTAATAATATATGTATGAATTCAGAATTATATATGTAATTATGTTGTAACTCTTCAAGATGAATTGAAATTGCAGTTTATTAGTTGATGTGGAGTTTGAATGTCCACTAATAGTGAATCATTTCTAACCCTTAAAATTGGGTTGTTTCTTTTTAAAACATGGAATCATGAAAATGTATTCCTGGAAAAGGTATTAGAGATTATCTGATTCAACCATTTTAGTGATTCCCTCACCTATCGAGGGAGTTACATTCCAGAGACCCCTGTGATAGGTGAAAATCTGCGAAGCAGCGGTGTTATATTTATTTTATTATTTATATATATTTTAAGGCTTTATAAACCCTTCCCACACTCCTATAAACCTTTCCCACACTCTTATAAATACTTCATATGCTCTTAAACACTTTCTACATTCTTAAACCTACGCAATTTTAACAACACGTAAAATTCTATATGGGTCCTCACCAGTGAAGTGTACAGTCATCCCTCACTATATCGCGGTTCACTTACTGCGATATAGTCAGGGACAACTGTATTTCACTGGCAAGGAAGTCGAGAAACAGCCACTGTGGCCCTGTCGCATCGCCCACACTTACGGGAGCCGGGACTCTTGGTTTCCTGCCCAATGCTCTTACACTGCCCTTGATGAAAACACACACTGTAGTCAGGCTTGTTTGAGGATGGGGGGATTTAAATGTAATTCAGCAGAGGAAAGAAAGGTACCAAATGTACATTTATAAAAGTAATAAAAAGCCTTTGACTTTTAAATTGTTTCTAAATCAAATATTGTGAATGAACTTCATCCAGTATTGATATATCCTTTGACAATGAGGCATTTTAGAGTATTTATTTGTTATTGTGAAAAATTGCACTTGAATAATGTATAGCAGGATGTATATCTGAATTGCCTTTGAATAATATATAACAAGAAAGGTTTCCTTTATCCATATGGTACCTTTCTTTCAAGGAACTGCAGTACGTTGGACCATTCGGGTCAGGTATGCCTTGTTGAGTATGTGCTTTTCCACTTCAACTTAACATTTGGGAGACCAGAGTGGTATTTTGAGCCCATGGGAATAGCACTCAATAACCTGAGAGATGACATTGTAACAAAGTAGTAGGTTTACATCTTCCAACCCACCCATCAGCACAACTTGGAAGCTTCACCTTGGAAGTGAAGAATGGTGAACTTGAAATTGTATCTGTTAGTGAAATTCAAACATTTCCGGGCTTTGGGAGGAAACTGTAGGGCCAGTACCTGATGAGCTGTTATTCGCAGGCCTGTTGTGGTACCCCAGTGACCGCAGTGGCCTCAAAAGCAAAGGGTGATCCCTCTCCCCACTGTTTCAAGAACACAGTGTTCGACTTGGTGGAGTCTGTAAGGAATGCCGCATAGCTTTACTGCTGTGGGGCTTCAGGAGGCCTCGTCCTCTGCACGGGCAGGGGGAGGTTATAGTGGCTGTGGGGCTGGTAGCAGAGGTAGGTGGGGGGTGTCCTAGAAAATCACCATGAACTGTAACTATCAGCAGGACAAAGATCTGAGAGGTCTATTCTTGAACTCATCGGAGACTGTAGTCCTGGAGACTCCCCAAAGTATAGGGCAAACCTTTGAGGGGGTATACAAGATCCTATATTCATATCATGGCATAGAACTCAATCATAAACAAACCTGTGCCAGGTATTCTTCTTAAGGACGGAGATATAGCAATGGACATAACAAAGATTCCTGTTCCTGTGGACGTACCCAAAGTGGGAAGAGGGGGTAATAAGGGCTATGGGCTGAATAGTGTCCCCTTGAAACTTAGATATTGAAGCCCCAGCCCCCATTGTGATGGTATTTGGAGGTGGGGCCTTTGGGAGGTGATTAGGTTTCCATGAGGTCATGAGGGAGGGGCCCTCAGTGTTGTATTAGGGCCTTTAAGGAGAGACCCCAGAGAGACTGCTGTCTTTCTCTCTCTACCATGTGAGGACACAGTGGGAGGCAGTGGTATTACACACCAGGAAGAGGACCCTCACCAGGGAATCAAATTGGCTGGTACCTTGATCTTAGGCTTCCCAGCCTCCAGAACTGTGTGAAGTAGATTTCTGTTGTTTAAGTCACCCAGTCTATGGTACATTTTGTTATGGCAGTTTGAATTGATTAATACAATAAGTCACAGGTGGCACACAAGGCCTGTGGGATGAATCTAGCCCTCCACCTTGTTTTATCCAGCCTGGCACCTTGTTTCTACCCAGTGGCAGCACTGAGCTCCTTACCCCTAGTTAAGGAGTAGTTACATTTATACAGTCCTAAAATTACATTTGGCCCTTTGAAGGCAACCACCAGGCTGATGTGGACCTGGGTGAAAATGAATTTGATAGTCCTGCAATAAATAATGCATAAGTAAATTGCCTAGTATGTTAGAAAGTGATACATGTTATAATTTTTTAAGAAAAGCAGAATAAGTGACATTGGTAGTGTAAGTGTGGTGAAAGAAGATGGCCAGATTAGGACTCATTAAGAAGGTAATAAATAATTGAAGGAGGTGAGGGAATTAGCTAAGCAGGTCTTGAAGGAAATGTGTTCATAAAAAGGACATCATAGCTAGAGCAATGGTCCTATGATGGGAATGTGGTTGGAATACTGTAGCAACCCCAACGAGGCCAGTGTGGCTCAGGGGAATAAACCAGGGGGAGAAACAAGCATGTGGTCAGAAAAATGACCTGGGGCAGATCTCAAGGACCTTGGAGACCTTTGTAATGACTTACTCTACTCCGAGTGAACGAGGAGATACAGTGGGGTCTTAAGTAGGAAATGACATGACCACTTCTAAGTTTAAAAGGGTCTCTTGGGCTGTTGTGTAGCAGATAGTATGGAATTTGGACGGCAAACTGAGATAGTATTGCAGTAATGTGGACCAAAGCGTGGACCAGGTGGCAGCAGTGGAAGGGGTAAGAAGTGGTTGGATTTTGGATACATTTTGAAAATAAGGATAACAGGATTTGCTGTGTTGGAGAGAGGGAGGTGCCTAGGATGGCTGATTTGAGTAACAGGAAGAATGGAGTTACCATCAAACGAGTGGCTATGCAGATTTGGGGATTCAGGACTTCGGTTTGCCTGTATTGAGTTTGGCATGTGTATTGGTCATTCAAGTGGAGATGTCAAGACTTAAATGATTTCAGTTGGTGTGGAACCCTGAGATCTCAAGTGATGAGTCCTGAGGAAATCTGGGTTTGTTCACCACATGCCTCTAAAGTAGCACATTTTGAAGGAATATTTGCAGCAGTGGCCATTGTGGCTTGTTAGAAGTTGGACATACTCATGATAAGAATTTGTTAAGTGGCTGGATTTTCAGCACTGGGCAATGGCATCTTTCTCTACAATCTAAAAACTTTGTAAAAAGATTTAATGCTTCCAGGAGAAACTTTTTTGGATCCACGTTCTTCTTTTAATAAAATTAATAATCTCTCTGTTCTTGCCTGTCCTGTCGATTATGAACTCCCTGAGGGCAGGGACTGCACTTTCTTTATCCCAGTGTTCTAACCACTTGGCAATGTAGTGTCCAGAGGCAATAAGTGCTTATTGAATGAATAAATAAATGAATTTTTGTAAACATAAAAGTCAAATAATTGTTTTGCCTCAGTAAACTATTTTTAAACATTTAAACTATATATCTCCATATTCTTACTTAGTTCCAATAAAACAGGGTATATCATGAAAAATTATCAAAATGTTACTAGTATTATTTAAATGTGCTGTGTGTAAGCATAATACATTTTTTGCTTGATGAGGCCTCGTGCATGAGTCTCTAATCTGCATATTATGTGGCTAATAAAATAACTGTTCTTCCTTGTTATTCGAAGTGTTATCCTCAGATCAATAGCAATGGTATCACCCAGTTGCTTGTAGAAATGCAGATGCTCAGGTCCCAGAATATATCTAATGAATCCTGATCTGCTTTTCAGCAAAATCCCCAGGTGATTCCCATGCACTTTAATGTTTGAGCTGCACTGCTCTAGAGCAGAGGTTGCCAAACTGCCATCTGTTTTTGTGAATAAAGTTTTATTGGAACCTGGCCCTGCCCATTTGTTAACACACTACATATGGCTGTCGCAGTGCTACAACAGAGCTGAGTAGTCATGACCGAGACTGAATGTCCTGCAAAGCCTAAAATATCTACTGTCTGGCCCTTTAAAAATTAGTTTGAAGTCTCCTTCCTTGGGTTCCAGTGTTAGACCACATGCCAAACATGAATGTTGTGACCCAAGTACAAATGTAAGAATTTATTTCTTTTTTATTCTTTCTAATTGGGAAAAGTTGTTTAATGATTTTGAATGTGAACGTGAATTCTTTTAAGGTAGTACTGTAAAATTGCATAATGTTAATACTGTTCATGTTCCAAAACTTTTTAGTTTATCTCTTTCTGATACTAAAAATAATTCATGCTTCTTATTGAAATTTTGAAAAGGACAGAAAGGATGAGCCAAAAATGCTACATAATTAGAACAATACTATTATCGTACAATATATTCTGACTCACTGTTCTGTTCAAACTGCCTGCACGTCTGTGCACACAGACACCATGGACTGATGGGCAGAGAGAAGGGCAGCCAGTATTCTACCAGGAAGGTAGCTTGTATTTTCACTTAGATTGCAAGTAACTCCTCAAAACAGAAAAAAATTATTTTTAAGCAACACAATTAGTGGCACCTCATCTTTGATTATGTGGCAATTGTTTAGTTCTCTTAATGATTCTTCTGCAGTTGGCTATTTATGAGTGGAAATTAGTGCTTATTACAAAAGTGACTCAAATGATGTGCTCTGGCCATTTTACTAAAAGGGATAAGGAAGCAACACAGGATGAAAGTCCAAATTAATTAACCCTTTAGTATCCTAATTAACCTTGTACATAGAGAAGAAAGAAATGATTTAGAAAACCTGTACTGTTTACATATGATGGAAAATAAAGATACAATAGCCTAATGAAAAAGTATGTGATCTGTGAAAAATATAGAAAGCATAACAAACACAATGTAATGTGGGCAGTTTTTACATAACACAAATGAGAAGACGTTACACATGAATTATAAGATAAAAAGCAAGGCTAGACAACCAGCAGGCAATTAAAACATCATCTTCCCAAACAGCATGGCATCTACAGGCAAAATATGCTTTTTCTTGCTGCTGACAGTGCAGCATCACTGATGGCAGTGGATCTCCAGCCCTGGTTTAGGTGCAGACTCAGATGTGCTCATCCCACTTCGATGGGTGTGAACTTCTTTTGAGGTAGCCTGCAGGATGGCACCAAGTGCCAAAAGACCCCCTGGGGCTGTGCTCCCTGCCTCCCCAGAGCTGCCTGGTCTTGTCAAGCTATCCCCATTCTCAGCTGAGACCTAATAGCTCCATCCCTGCAGAGGGCAGCTGATGTCTGTCGTCCTAGAACAAATTGTCATCACCGATGGTGCTCCTTCTGTGGATTTACTTTGTTCTGAGCCTGAGACTACACTCCCATCCTTGCTTTCTGAATGATGTCTTGGCCCATACCCCTAAAGTTTGGCTTTTAACCCCAGCTGGCTTAGCTAGGGTTTGCTCTGTCCCAGCTGCTCAGGACTCTTAACTCAGAACTTAGCTTGCCCTAGCAATTTGTAGTGTTCACATTGCCTCTCCTTGGAGAAGCCAATTTTCTAATGGGATTGGGCCTTATATAGCACTTGGAAAATCTGCCATCCTGTGCCCACGTGCATCAGTTGCTAATGAATTGCTCATGACTTGCTGACTGACACTATCAGGATCAGAACGATTTCTGCAGTCTGCTGTGTCACCATGAAAAATGCAATGAAAGAAGGAAGTCTTCACCCAGAGATAAATGCAGACTGTGAGTGAGGAGTTTTGTGGTGTCCTCTCCCAGCCCTGTGGTTCACAAATGCTCTGAACTGGAAGTAGAAGGGCCTGGTCCTACAGGGGTTTGGACGAGTATTCATTTCCTAGGGTTGCTGTAACAAAGTGCCACAATCTGAGTGGCTTTTTAACAACAGGAATTTATTCCCTCCCAGTTCTAGGGGCTCGAAGTCCAAATCAAGGTTTGGACAGGGCCCGGCTCTCTCTGAGGCCTCTAGGGGACAATTGCTCTCTACCCCCTCCAGCTTCTGGTGGCCCCAGGCTTGAGGGACATAAATTCAATCTCTGCCTACAAGGTCAAAAGGCAATATCTCTCAGAGTCTCTTTTTTATCTTCTTGTAAGGACCAATCATATTAGATTAAGGGCCCACCCTACTCCAGATGATCTCATCTTAATTACACCTGCAAAGACCCTGTTTCCAAATAAGGTCACATTCTATGGTACTTGGGGTTAAGACTTCGACACATATATATTTTTTGGAGGGGGGAGGGCAGGGGGGCACAATTCAAACCAAATCAGAAACGTAAAGCAGATGAGTGTCCAAGAGAGGGAGCTTTGTAGACTAAAATTCAGAGACATGTTCTTCACGTCTATGATGAAATATAATTTATTCCATGTATCTTGAAACAATAAATTCTTTTGATCTACTTTTCTTCTTTCCATGGATACAGGGCAATATTTTATTATATTTCTATTGCTACTATTAAAAATATTATACTATAAAATATTGCAAGTGCAATAATGAATGGCAAATAATACTCGTCCCCATGTCAGGGAGACATTAGGGTGTATGAAGACTTTAGCAGATTTGAGTGTGCATGTGAATTTAAAGGAATAATTGCTACTCAGCTCCTGCAGATTCCTGCTAAAAATAAACTCAGGCCCAGTGGTGTTCCCTCCTGTAAATGGTTTACACAACCTTATTCTCATCAGCTCAGGCATCTGACACGAGCCACTTCAGGCAGAAGCTTTAAGGGGTGGTTCATGGTTCTGTATACTCTCTTTTCTCCATTCAGATCTTGAGAACATGTTTGGGGCTACAGCTTCTGTCAGTTTCCTCGAGAGATATGATATGAAGAGGTATTTTCAGCTTATCACTAAAGACTTAAAGCATGAGTAAGGAACAAAGGTTGTTCTTATTGTTTTTAATGTGGAGTTCTGCATCATTTGTGTCTCAAACTAGCCCATCTGTACTGATATAAACCACGCATCTTGATTTTTGTGTGAAATCTAAATTTTACATATTACAACCAATTAATTTTTAATTACAAAATTAAGTTTTCACATAATACAAAAATTTCAAAAAATATTTATTTTTTAAATCCAAGTGACACCTACTGGTTAAAAAAATCACATAATATAGAAAATCTATAATAAAATAGACAAATGTCTTGTCCCACCCCTCCCACTCCTGAGTCCAAGTTCCTGGAATGGATCATTTACAACACATGGGTTATATGTTGTGGTTCTAGGTCTGCCCTTGACACCATCCCGGTTTGAACCGCTCTGTCCTGGATGCTGTTTCTTCCTGTGTCTAAGTGCATCATTCGCTGTGCTGCTACTAGCTTCTAAAAAAAAATAGACTGTATGAAAGTACATTTTTTGTCTTTGCATGTTTGGAGATTTCTACTTTTGTATTTATTTAATAGTATGGGTGGATAAAGAACTTGAATGTGAGAAATATTTTTTTTTACTCAGAATTTTGAAGATATTTATCTACTTGATTTTAGCATCTAATAATGTTATTGAAAATTTCAAAGCAGTTCTGAGGTCTGATTACTGGTTTTTTTAATGCTTTTAGTTTCTCTTTTCTAGAGCTATTTATTCTAATGTTCTGAAAGTTTATTATAATATATCTGGAACTCAGGGAGTTTATCATACATTGTTCTGGGCACTTGGTAGGTGTTTCATCTGAAGATGCATGAATGGGAAATTTTTCTTTATCAATTCCTTAATTCATCCCTGTCCCTGCCCACCCCCCCCCGCCAACACTTTTTTTTTCTTGGAATGTCCATTGGTTAACTGAAATCCCTTGCCTGACCCACTGATTTTTTTGTATGTTCTTTCCTATTGCCTGTCTCTGTATATTTTTGTTCTGCTTTCGTGGAGATTTCCTGGCTTTATCTCTCTTCTATAGATTAAAAAAATCAGCTGTCATATTTTAGAGAGAGATGAAGGGCAAGAGAAAGAGAGAGGGAGAGAAAGAGAGAGATAGAGAGAGAACATGAGAGAAAGAAAGAGGGAGAAACATCAGTTGGTTGCCTTGTGTATGCAACCCAACTGGGGATCGAACCCACAACCTTTTGGTATATAGGACAGTGCTCCAACCAACTGAACCACCATGCCAGGGCTAAAACTTTTAAAAATATTTTTGTTTGTTTTGGCGTCTTGAATGTTGAAGGATTTCTTCAAGTGCTTGGAGTTCTTCAGCTTTCTATTGATACTGAAAGTGAAGCATTTAGAAGCTGTTTGTAACTTCTTATGCAGGGGCAGGGCTGATCGCTGATGAATTTACCATGGGGTTATTGGGCAACACCTGAGTTCTATATGTAGATTTCATATTAATCCCCTCCCTCAGTTCTCTACTGCATGAGATGTCTTTGAATCTAGGGTGGCTCAGATTCAATTCCTCAGAAGAGTAAACATTTGGTCTCTTTGGGGGTGAGCATAAGGGTAACTGGCTAACCACACAGACGGGTAAGAGGGACTTCAGGATCCAAGTGCATTTGAAGAATCTTTCCACCCATCCCAGTATTTAGCCTTCAAGTTTCCCTCTGGATTCTGTGTTGCTTCTGAGTTCTGAATCTTTCTAGGGTTCCAAAGGGCAGATTGCATAGCTTCTTGTTACTGTGGGGGAGGAACAAAATTACCTTACTGTATCCTCAAGGTGTTTTTGGCTGGTCTAATAATCCAATAGACATAAGGCAAAAGAAAATAACCAAATTTAATACATACATACGTATGGGAACCCCACATACGTGGGAGAGTCAGAGACCACACGTGCGCCAGAGGTTCAGAGATAGAAAGAAAGGTTGAGGTATATGACATTTTAATAGTTTATTTTTATTGTATTTTCCCATTATTATTTATCCCCCTTATACCCTCTTCCACCTCTACCCACCCTCCTCTTCCCTGCAATCACCATGCTGTTGTCCATGTCCACAACCTCTTTTTTTTGCTTGATCCCTCTACCCTGCAACGTACACCCCCACACCAGACCTGTCAGTCTGCTCTCTATCTATGAGTCTGTTTTGCTTCTTAGTTCAGTTTGTTCATTAGACTCCACATATGAGTGAAATCATATGGTACTTTTCCTCTGACTGGCTTATTTCACTTAGTATATGTTCTCCAGGCCCATCCATGCTGTTGCAATGGGAAAAACTTTTTTCTTTTTTTACCATCGAGTAGTATTCCATTGTATAAATGTTCCATAGTTGTTTTATCCACTTATCAACAGATGGACACTTTGGATGCTTCCAAATCTTGGCTATTGTAAATAATGCTATAATAAATATAGGTGTGCATATATTGTTTTGAATTAGTGTTTGGCATTTCTTCAGATAAATTCCCAGAAGTGGAATCACTGGGTCATAAAGCTTTTCCAGTTTTAATTTTTTGAGATAACTGCATATTGCTTTCCACAGGGGCAGCACCAATCTGCATTCCCACCAACAGTGCAAAAGGGTTTCCCTTTCTCTACATCCTCACCAGCACTTGTTTATTGATTTATTGATGGCAGCCATTCTGACAGGTGTGAGATGGTATCTCATTGTGGTTTTAATTTGCATTTCTCTGATGATTAGTAATGTTGAGCATCTCTTCATGTCTATTGTCCACCTATATATCCCCTTTGAAGAAGTGTCTATTCAAGTCCTTTGCCCATTTTTTTAAAATTGGACTTTCTTTTTTGGTGTTGAATTTTGTAAGTTATTTATAAATTTTGGATATTAACCCCTTATGGGATGCATCATTGACAAATACATTCTCCCTTTCAGTGGGTTGTGTTTTTTATTTTGTTGATTGTTTCCTTTGCTGTGCAAAAACTTTTTCATTTGTATGACATTCTGAACTAGGCATGAGGAAATGTACCTTGGAGGCTTCAGAGGGCTATCACAGGGTGATTGGAAGAGCAAATGTTTAGTAAATAAAGGTTTGCTCTCTTCTATAGGTGAGTCAGAAGGAGATTAGAGCTGATAGATTCATTATGGCCAAGGTCCCTAATTTAAGTTCTTCTGGGTATTCAAAGGGAGAGACAGAAGTTTCTCTTAAACTTAAATTGCCCTTAGCTCAAAACAATCCGCATACCACAGAAGTACATCCTGTGGTGACTAGCTCCGAACCTCCACATTACCATTTCCCTCGGAAGGCTCTTGAATTTTGGTTTTTCTTTGCTAATTAGTTACCACTACTTAATTCCCTTTCTGTCTTCCAACATTTTATTTGCATTGCTTGTACTCTACCACCTTTCTTTTCCTCTTCATCGTGGGAAGGGATACTATTTTTATTACTTTACTGTCACTTTAGTGACATTTCATGAGGGCATTGGGACCTACACATGTGTTTGGTCTGCCATGTTTAACCCTAATTGAAATTGAAACAAGCAAACCAGAACAAATACTCTCTGGGCTCCTTACCCTGTGCACTGCCAGTTTGTGATGTCAGGTCTAACTTAATCTTTTGTTTTGATTGAACTTTATTCTGATAAACACAACTGTAGGCAAGTAACACAAATTGGAATCTAGAGATTTCAGTATTCTTAAAATATTTGTTTGTATGAGTCTACCTTCTCCAGTGGTTTTATTTTATTGTTTTATACAAATATACCTATCAGGTAAAGAATCTTCAATCCTGGCATCCATACCTTTGGCATCCAGAAACAAATCAACAATGTATCAGTGTCACTTGAGTGTCGGGTATAATTAGGACCAATTGGATCCTACAGCAATGGATGCATTCATGTTGAAATTCTCCACACACCTAAATGATTAACAAGGCTTAGCTAATGCCCACCTTGCTTCTGTGTCAGTAGAAGTTCATGGTAATGGAATCTGACTGGTTTAATGTTAATAAATTATACTCCACGGCTATGTGGCTGCCTTTGGTCTTACATAGTAAAGTCAGACTTACAGCTTTTTGTCATTAACCAGATGCTTTGCTTCATCACTTGTCTTTCAGTTGCAGAAAATATCTGTTTCATTGCAAAATTAAATTGGTATGATTGTCTAATTAATGGTGAGGATATGAACCAATTCTTTCCTTCTCTTCTTCTTTTATTTCATAATCCTATTCAAAACCAGATCCCAGAAGGAGAAACAGCATGTCCTCACCAGCTCAGCAAGCCTTTTATGAGGCAATGCTTCTTCCATTCCAGGTTTTGCTGCATTAACAAGGAGGCAAGAATGTGAATAATGATCTTCAGTGACTGAGAAAGTCTGATCTGCTCTCACTTCCAAAAACGTGTGGCCTCAGGGATCCCACTTTATCAGGATTCTGCCTGAGAGGTCCTTAAACACACTATGTTGTGTAGTATGAACAACCATCCCAGTTTGCCTGGGACTGAGGGCCTTCTTAGGACACAGGATATTCAGTCTAGCAAAAGCCCCAGGAAAGCAGGAAGTTAGTCAGCCAGACTTGTCTCTGGCCAGGGGTCCATGTGAAACCTCAGGGCTGAAGACTTATACAAGCTGTTCATACTAGATGGACAAATGCTCTTCAACAACTGGAGAGACTGACATCAGAAAGCAAAACTCAAGGTAGCACTGCTCAGCGCTCTGTTGGATCTGGGCAACTGGGCAGCCCTGGATTTTTGTGTTACCATCAATATTTAGCTAATTATTGATGATAAAGAAAGCAAAGGGACTTAGACATTGAGTTTAATAAAATGGGGAGTATTAGCCCGCTTGCTTAGCCAGGAAGCTACAGCCTCACACCCCAGGGGATTATAGTATTGCTCCACTAAGGGATTAACACTCTTCCCTTCCCCATTCCAGTACCAGATTGTTGGGGGGCACAGGGGGAGGTGATGGAAAATAAAGGCCTGTCAGTCTAACTAGGGGATGTGGACCGAACCAGAGCTCACAAAAGCCTGGGAAATTGGTCATTTTGAAAAAGGACCTTGTTCATCCTGGTCCAAGCTAATGCAATCAATTCCAGGGGAGCAAAAATCGCTCTCTCTCTCTCTCTCTCTCTCTCTCTCTCTCTCTCTCAATCTCTCTCTTCCTTGCTTGTGATCCACTCTTGTCCTATGAACTCACACACCCTCTCCCCATAGCCATGTTGCCTTAGACTCCACACTCAGGCTCCAGGAGGGAGCCTGAATACCACAGCACAGCAATGGACTGCTTCAGGGAACACACTAAGGTAGCTGGATCCTGAACTGCTCTGTGTTTTAATGTGGAACAGAAACTCTGGGCAGAGGGCTACATCCTGGCCCTACTGAAGACATGATTGCACCTTTTCCATGGTGAGATGGATGGAGATGGGACATTGGGAGATCAGGAGGGGAACTCCCTTAATTTTACATCATCAAAATTTATCATGGAACCCTATCTTCCTGTGTGTGCATCAGGAAATTCTTTTCTTCATGACTACAGGGGAACTTGTTTCACCAGTAACAGGTGGATGACTCCAGCAATCCCTATGCTGAGAGAGCTCTGCAACCCAGCTGTTCTTGCTCACTTCAGTTTTCCGTCATTTAGCTCCCTGTGTGTTTATGAGATGTGCTGGACGGGCTGCAGTTCCATTTCCTTTAAAGAGTCATAGCATGCTGAGTAAGAGCAAAGAATTTAAGATAGCCTATTATGAATTTTCACTTACATGTTTTGGTAGATTTGAATACTTTGAGAAACTTGCACTTACTGAGTATGAGTATAGTCAGCAAAAAAGAAATAAAAAAGAAAATAATGGCATGGGTCTCCTGCCCTTGACTTCTCCCTCAATAATTCTAATTTTTTCCTCTACACCTGGTTCCAAGAGAGGAAATTCTGCCAGTCTGTCAGAAAATACTTTCCTCTGGATGGATGTGGCTCACTGCCAATGTCATGTAATTGACCACCTGGGGTGCCCATTTTCAGGAGCTTGTGTGGGGCAGTGGAAGTCCCAGTGATCAAGTAGGGACCCAAAGTGTGCTTGTGGCAAGCAGTGCTGCCTGGGGCCAGGTCTGCATATAATGTAAACTCTGCTTCTCTCCATCAGAGCAGGGTATGGCTTCTAATGTGGTAGTTTTGCTCTTATTAAATTAGTTTCTCCTAAGACCCAGAAACACAAACTTTATAATTGGCTCAATTATACTCTTTTACATGGGAATCAAAACATTCTTATGACCAGGTCATGTTAACTCGTCTAAAATGCTCTCTAATTCATTACAATAATCCAAAGCATAATAATCAAAATATAAGAAATGTGAGTCTCATTCTTTCTTGGCTGAGTGTGATAATCACAAAGAGAACTTTAGTAAATCAGCTAGAGATAAATTCTTTAGTAAATCAGTTAGAGATAAATTCTAGACTCTCCCCTTGTAGTATTGTCATGAGTGCATTTTTCTATTATTTGATTTAGTCTATGGATTAAAGGGGGAAATAAAACAAACATGTACTGAGCAGCTGTTATATGCCCAGGACTATAATTTAAATAATATAACAGTCCAGTAAAGTTGAAATTCGTATCCTCACCTATATGAACAGCTGAGTGATTCACCTAAGATCACACACTAGTAATAGAAGAGAGATGTGTTTGCATCTCTCATGGGCCTGACCATAAAGGTCAAGGTCTTTCACCTTGAGCATGCTGAAGGGTGCTAGCCCTCTTCCTTTTTATCTTTTTTCATGACCCTACCACAAGGTATGTGAGGAGGAAAGGGTCCTTCTCAAACAGAAGTATGTGAAAAGAGGGGGAGGAAACTGAGAACTTCCAGCTAAGGTGGGGTGTAGGTAGATACACTTTGCCTACTCATATAACCAAAAGAAGGACAACAACAAATTAAAAAAAAAACCCAAACTGCCAGAAAATAGGACTGTATGGAACTTGGACAACCAAGGAGTTAAAGAAAAAATATTTTATCCAGATCAGTAGGAGGGGAGGAGACGGGCAGCCAGGGTGGAGAGGACTTGTGACAAGGCCAGGTGGTCCCACATTTGCTTGCAGATACACTGAGAGGAACAACTGGAGAGCAAAGCAGACCAAGCAACCCAGAGTTTGAGAGTCGGGGGAAATAAAGCCTCAAAATCTCTGACTAAAAAAACCTGTGGGAGTTGAGGTGGCAGGGGAAACTCTCAGCCTCACAGGAGAGTCTGCTGGAGAGACCCACAGGGTCCTAGAATGTGCACAAAACCACCCACCTGGGAATCAGCACCAGAAGGGCCCAATTTGCTTTTTGGTAGCACAGGAAGTGACTGAAAGCTGGTGGCCGAGAGCTGAGCAAGCAGCATTGTTCCCTTTTGGACCCCTCCCCCACATACAGTGCCAAAACACAGCAACCTCAGTGGCCCCACCCTGGCAAATACCTAAGACTCTGTCCCACACTACATAACAGGCATGCTGACACAGCAAAATATGGTCCAAATGAAAAAACAGATCAAAGCTCCAAAAAAAATTACAATAAGTGATGAAGAGTTAGCCAACTTATTGGATGCAGAGTTCCAAACACTGGTAATCAGGATGCTTATAGAAGTGGTTGAGTATGGTCTCAAAATAGAGGAAAAAGTGAAGGCTATGAAAAGTGAAATAAAGGGAACGAACAATGAAGAGAAGGAAACTGGGACTCAAATCAATGATTCTGAGCAGAAGGAAGAAATAAACATTTGACCAGAACTTAATGAAGAAATAAGAATTCAAAAAAATGAGGAGAGGCTCAGGAACCTTTGGGACAACTTTAAACGTTCCAACATCTGAGTCTTAGGGGTGCCAGAAGGAGAAGAGGAAGAGCAAGGAATTGAAAGCCTATTTGAAAAAATAATGAAGGAGAACTTCCCCAATCTGGCAAAGGAAATAGACTTCCAGAAAGTCCAGGAAGCTCACAGAGTCCAAAAGAAATTGGACCCAAGGAGGAACACACCAAGGCACATCATAATTACATTACAGAAGAGTAAAGACAAGGAGAGAATCTTGAAAGCAGCAAGAGAAAAGGAGACAGTTACCTACAAAGGAGTTTCCATAAGACTAGCAGCTGATTTCTCAAAAGAAACCTCACAGGCAAGAAGGGGCTGGAAAGAAGTATTCCATGTCATGAAAGGCAAGGACTTACATCCAAGATCACTCTATCCAGCAAGGATATCATTTAGAATGGAAGGGCAGATAAAGTGCTTCTCAGATAAGGTTAAAGGAGTTCATCATCACTAAGCCCTTATTATTATATGAAATGTTAAAGGGATTTATTTAAGAAAAAGAAAATCAAAAATACTAACAGTAAAATGACAGCAAACTCACAACTATCAACAACTGAACCTAAAAAACAAAAACAAAAATGAACTAAGTAAACAACTAGAACAGTAACAGAACCACAGAAATGGAGATCACATAGAGGGTTATTAGTGGGGATGGGAAGGAGGGAGAATGGGGGGGAAAGGTACAGGGAATAAGAAGCATAAATGGTAGGTACAAGATGTATAGGGAGAGGTTAAGTGTAGTATGGGAAATGGAGAAGCCAAAGAACATATGTATGATGTATGGACATGAACTAAGGGTTGGGTATGACAGTAGGAAGTGTGTGCAGGGCAGAGAGGAATAAAGGGGAGAAAAAATAGGACAACTGTAATAGCATAATCAATAAAATACATTTTTAAAAAAAGAAGGGGAGGAAGTGGAAGGAAGATAATAGTTGGGTTGGTTAATTTTATGTCACCTTTACTGAATCAAGGAATACCCAAGTAACTGGTATAACATTATTTCTGAGTCTGTCTATGAGGGTGTTTCCAGAAGAAATTAGCAATTGGATCAGTGGGCATCCCCTAATCCATTGAGGAACTGAGTAGAACTTAAGGCAGAGAAACTTCTTTCTGATTGAGCTGAGATACTCATTTTCTCCTGCCCTTGGACAAAACACTGCTGGTTATTCGGCTTTCAGACTCAGACCAGGACTTACACTATTAGACAACCCTCTCCACCCCTTCCCACTTTCCCAGGCCCCCACTGATTCTAGGGGCTTTGTACAAAATTACACACAGCCTGGTTCAACAGCTTGCAGATGACAGATACTGAGACTTCCTAGCTTCCAGAAGTGTAGCAGCCAATTCCTATAATACCTCTCTCTCTCTCTCTCTCTCTCTCTCTCTCTCTCTCTCTCTCTCTCTCTCTCTCTCTCCCCTCCCTGTTTTTAAATGTCTGAGTCTTTTCCTGTATTATTCAAAGTCAAGCTTTCCAAATTGATGTGAATCCTGATTAGACCATGAATATTTATCTCTTTTAATTTCTTCATCTTTGTTTAATCATTTCTCTTTCATCTTGTGTTATGCAGGTTTGCCTACTTTTGTCTGTATTGAACTACCAGTTGATACAAGGAATTCTGGCTTTCCCTAGAATCTCTGAGAAACTCTCTGGGCCCTTCCTTATTGATTTTTAAAAAAATATTTATTTATTTCTGTTTTATTTTTTAAAACATTTTTATTGTATTTTTCCTGTTACCATTTATCCCCCTTATAACCCTTCCCACCTGCAATCGCCACACTGTTGTCCATGTCCATGAGTCCTTTTTCCTTGTTGCTCAATCCCTCTACCCCCTAACCATGGCCTTAGTACTGTGATCCTGCTCACTATCTATGAGTCTGTCTCTATTTTGCTTGTTAGTTCAGTTTGCTCATTAGATTCCACATATGAGTGAAACCATATTGTATTTGTCTTTCTCTGACTGGCTTATTCCAGTTAGCATAGTGTTCTCCAGGTCCATCCATGCTATTGCAATGGGTAAAATTTTCTTCCTTTTTACTGTCAAGTAGTATTCCATTGTATAAATGAACCATAGTTTTACCTATTCATCTACTGATGGAAACTTGGGCTGCTTCCAAGTAATTCTGCAATAAATATAGGGGTGCATATATTTTTGCAAGTTAGTATTTGGGGTTTCTTCAGGTAAATTACCAGAAGTGGAATCACTGGGTCATAAAGCAGTTTCAGGTTTAATTTTTTGAGATAACTGCATATCGCTTTCCACAGTGGCTGCACCAATGTGCACTCCCATCAACAGTGCAAAAGGGTTCACTTTCACCCATCCTCATCAGCACTTTTTGTTGCTTTATTGATGATAGCCATTCTGACAGGTGTGACAATATCTCATTGTGGTTTTAATTTGCATCTCTCTGATGATTAGTGACATTAAGCATCTTTTCTTATGTTTATTGGCCATCTGTATGTCCTCTTGGGGAAGTGTCTATTCAAATCCTTTGTCCATTTTTTAATTGGATTGTTTGTTTTTTTGGTGTTGAGGTTTATAAGTTACAGTCGTCCCTCACTATCTCATGGTTCACTTATTACGGCTTCACTGTATCACAGTTCCAACACCTGCGATACCGTGAAGCCACAATAAGTGAACCGTGATATATTGAGGGACGACTGTATACTTCACTGGTGAGTACCCATATAGAATTTTATATGTTGTTAAAATTATGTAGGTTTAAGAGTGTACAAAGTGTTTAAGAGCATATGAGGTATTTATAAGAGTGTGGGAAAGGTTTATAGGAGTGTGGGAAGGGTTTATAAAGCCTTAAAATATATATAAATAATAAAATAAATATAGCACTGCTGCTTCATGGACTTTCACCTATCATGGGGGTCTCTGGAACGTAACTCCCTCGATAGGTGAGGGATCACTGTATTTATAAATTTTGGATATTAATCTCATATCAGATGTATTGGTGAGTATGTTCTCCCAATCAGGGTATTTTTTAATTATAATTTTGTTGATGATTTCCTTTGCTGTGCAAAAACTTTTTAGTTTAATATAGTCCCCTTTGTTTATTTTTCTTTTCTTTCCCTTGCCTGAGGAGCTATATCAGCTAAAATATTGCTATGAGCAATGTTTGAGATTTTTACTATGCATGCTTTTTTCTAGGATATTTATAGTTTCAGGTCTAACATTTAAGTCTTTAAAACATTTTGAATTTGTTCTTGTGTGTGGTAGCAAAAGGTAGTCTACTTTCATTTTCTTCTGCTCATATCTTTCCAATTTTCCCAACACCATTTATTAAATAAACTATACATATTTTAGCCCATTGTATGTGCTTACTTCCTCTGTCAAATACTAATTGACTATAAAAGTGTGGATTTTTTTCTGAACTCTCTATTCTGTTTCATTTATCTCTGTGTCTGTTTTTATGCCAGTGCCATGCTGTTTTGTTTACTATAGCCTTATAGTATAGTTTGAATTAGGTAGCATGATTCCTCCACCCTTGTTCTTCTTTCTCAAGATCTCTTTTGCTATTTGGGACCCTTTGTGGTTCCATATAAATTTTTGAAATATTTGTTCTAGTTCTGTGAAATATGTCACTGGTATCTTGATAAAATTGTATTGAATCTATAGATGCTCTGGGTAGTATAGACATTTTAATAATGTTAATTCTTTCTATCCATGAATACATTACATGCTTCTACTTATTTGTAGCTTCTTAAATTTATTTCTTCAGTGTGTTACAATTTCCTGAGTACAGGTCTTTTATATCCTTGGTTAGATTGTTTCCTAGGTATTTTATTCTTTTTCAAGCAATTGTGAATAAGACAGTTTTCTTAACTTCCCTTTCTGATAGTTAATTATGAGCATTCAAAACGGCAGCTGATTTCTGGATATTAATTTTGTATTCTGCTACTTACTAAATTCATTTATCAGTTCTGTTAGTTTCTCAGAATCTTTAAGGTTCTCTATGCACAATATATCATCTGCAAATAAAGAATTTTATGTCTTCCTTTTCAATTTGGACGCCCTTTATTTCTTGTTCTTGTTGATTGCCATGTCTAGAACATCCAGTACTATGTTGAATAAGAGAGGTGAGAGCAGATATCCTTGTCTTGTTCCTGATCTTAGGGGAACACTTATAGTTTTTGCCCTTTGTGTATGATGCTGGCAGAGGGTTTGTCATACATGGCCTTTATTATGTTTGGTTATATTCCCTCCATTCCCACTTTGCTGAGAGTTTTTATCATAAATGAGTGCTGTATTTTACCGATTTTTTCCTGCTACTATTGATATGACCATGTGGTTTTATCCTTTACTTTGTTTATGTGGTGTATCACATTTATTGATTTGTAAATGTTGTACCAACCTTGCATTCCCAGAATAAATCTACTTGATCATGGTGTATGATCTTTTTAATATACTGCTGGATTCGATTTGCTAATATTTGTTGAGGATTTTGGCATCTATGTTCGTCAGGGATTTTGGCCTATAATTTTCTTTTTTGTAGTGTTTTTATCTGGTTTTGGAATTAGGATCATGCTGGCTTGATAAAATGAGTTTGAGAGGCTTCTCTCCTCAATTTTTTGGAATAGTTTGAGAAGGAGAGGTGTGTGTTCTTGGAATGTTTGGTAAAATTCATCTGTGTGACTTATGGACAAGATGGAGGCATAGGTAGACACACTGTGCCTCTTCGCACAACCAAAATAAGGACAACAACAATTTAAAAACAAAAAACAGCCAGTACTGACAGAAAATTGAACTGTGTGGAAGTCTGACAACCAAGGAGCTAAAGAAGAAACATTCATCCAGACCTCACAGCCCTCAACTCAGTAGTCCCATTATTTCACCAGCTCAGTTGCCAGCACCAGCTCAGCTATCCACCCTGAAAACTGTTTGTCCTTCTGAACCACCACTTTCCATCATACCCCAGATTTCTAGACCTTTTATCCCTGGTCAAGGAGATGCCAGATATCCATTACTTGGCCAACCACTGCAGTACAGTCCTCCTGCTGTTCTGCATGGACACATTCTAACCCAACAGGGTCAGTCTGGCAACAGGCATGGAAACAAGCTAAAAACGCTGCATCCACTGACTTTGGTGCAGGAGAAGCAGTTGTTGGGAAAGCCTTGGAAATTACTGAACTACCAGATGGAATAACTTTCATGGAAGCTGAGAAGCTTTTTAGGGAACTGTTTAAAATTGGCATTGAGATACGGTGGCTCCGGGACCCCCAGTCCCAGTCCCAACCACGTCATCACCCCCTCTGCTGTGGCAGCATGGACATTGCTGTCAATTCTGAACTCTCTAAACCCAGTGACTTGGCCTCCACATACACTGTCTTAGCCACATTCTCTTCCATTTCAGCTGCTCAGAATGCATTGAAGAAACAAATTATCTCGGTTAACAAATTTAAACTGAGAACAAGCAAGAAGCACTATGACTTTCATTTTTTGGAAAAGGCAAGTTCTCAGTAACAGAGCCACCTTGGACCCTTGGCCTTTATGATTCCCCTGTCCTCTCTCATCTTTAATTGGCTTGGTACTTGGAGCTTCTGTTAATATGATACAGATTCCTAGGATGTGTGGTCATGGCATTGACAGTTTTTAAAGACAGGCCAATGTTCCAGCAAAGGGGGGAAAATACACATTCACCCCAAATGACTGTAGGAATCCGCATTGGAATGATACAGAGTTAGCAGTTTTTTCTGAGGAAATGCTGTTTAAATGCTTCTTTACTTTTATAGTTATTTTGTTTTATATTTCTGAATTCTTGAATCAAATCCAAAGCTCTATTGTACAGAAAATTCTTCTTCAAAATTATTACAATCAGATGCAACCTGTATTTCTTTTTTTGTGGCCAGCACAGTGTGATCCAATATAAAATTTGGGGAAAAAAAGAATACAGGAGTAGAATAACCAAGTCAGAACCATGTGCTATCTTTTCAAGGGGCTGAAGAGTGACCAAGGAGAGCCCAAAATAGATTACTCTTCCCCTGTGTCTCTGAACACAGAAACAATTTCCAGAAAATACAGAATTCCTTCATTGGGTTCTTTCCTCATTTGTTTAGGCAGTATGGCCATTTAGCGTAAATTAAATTATGTTATCTTTAGGGCCTCTTAATCAAACCACTTAGACTCAAAGGGGAATAGGAATCATTCTAGGCAGGAAAGTACTTCCATGTTTTTTAAATGTCCTTCCAATAACTAAATGACACTTGTTTGCATTTTCCTCCTTGTGGCTGTTTGGTCACCTAAGTAAATGCATTTGATGAGTGCTGGGAACTTCTTAGGCAGTTTAAAATTTGTTTTCATTGTTTGCAGCAGATCACTGGACATCAAAGATTCATTGCACTTATGAACAAGGGACCTTTTTTTCAATTTCTGTGTAATTTGAAAGGCTGTACAATGTGTGCTGATACAAGCCTTTTTCAGTTCAAGAGAATAAATGTTTACAAATATTAAAACAAATTTACCTGTGAAGCAATCCCATACAGGGCTTTTAGTTCATGAGTGTTTTGATTACTGCTTTGTTTTCACTAGGTGTAATTTGTCTATTCAGAGTCTTTGATTCTT
The DNA here is from genome assembly GCA_028533065.1 of Trachops cirrhosus. Classification (NCBI taxonomy): domain Eukaryota; kingdom Metazoa; phylum Chordata; class Mammalia; order Chiroptera; family Phyllostomidae; genus Trachops; species Trachops cirrhosus. Next base: position 31,429,524 of record CM052548.1, on the reverse strand, counting down.
TCTGATTTAGTTTTGGAAGATTGCATGTTTCTAGAAATTTATCCATTTCATCCAGGTTATCCAATTGTTGGCATATATTCATAATATTTATTTATTTATTTATTTATTTATTTATTGTGATTCTGTGTATTTCTTTGGTGTCAGTTGTTATTTCTCCTCTTTCATTCCTGATTTTATATTTTTTGAGTTCTCTATTTTTTTTCTTGATGAGTCTGGTTAAATGTGTGTCAATCTTCTTTATCTTTTCAAAGAAACAGCTCTTGGATTAATTGATCTTTTGTGTCATTTTTTAGACTATATTTCATTTATTTCTGCTCTGATCTTTATTATTTCCTTCCTTCCACTCACTTTGGGCTTTGTTTGCTGTTCTTTTACAACTTCCTTTAAGTGTAAAGTTAGATCATTTATTTGGGCTTTTTGTTGTTTCTTGAGATAGGTCTATAATGCTATGAATTTCCCTCTTAGGTGTGCTTTCCTGTGTCCCACAGATTTCGTATTGTTGTGTCCTCATTTTCATTTTTTTCTAGGTATCCTTTGATTTCTCCTTGATCTCATTGTTGACCCATTCATTTTATAATAACATGTTATTTAGCTTCCAATTCTTAGTGTATTTTTCAATTTTCTTCTTGTGATTGATTTCTGATTTCATAGCAGTATGGTCAGAGAAGCTGCTTAGTATGATCTCACTCTTCTTAACTTTATTGAGACTTGTTTTGTCCTAACAGCTGGTCTATTTTAGAGAACACTCCATATACACTTGAAAAGAATGTATATTCTGCTGCTTTGGGGTGAAATGCTCTTAAGATATCAGTGACATTCACTTGATTTAGTGTGTCATTTAAGAAAACTGTATCTTTGTTGATTTCCATCTGGAAGATTTATTCATTGAAGTAAATAGGGTGTTGAAACCCCCTCCTTTGACTGTGCTTCTGTCAATCTCTCTATGTCCATTAAGATTTGCTTCACATATTTTGATGTTCCTATGTTGGGTGTATAAATGTTTACTAGGGTTATATCCTCTTGTTGGATTGTTCCCTTTATCATTATATTCTTCTTTGTCTCTTACTATAGCATTGGTTTGAAAGTCTATTTTGTTGGATGTAAGTGTTGCTCCCCCAGCTTTCTTTCTTTTATTTGTATGAAATATCTTTTTCCATCCCTTTACTTTTAGTGTCTGTGTATCTTTTGTTCTGAGGTTGGTGTTTTGGAGACAGTGTACATTTGGGTCTTTTCTTATCCATTCAGTCTTTTGATTGGAACATTTAAGCCATTTACATTTAAAGTGATTATTGATAGATATGTATTTATTGCCATTTTATTTTTTAACTATTTTTTCTCTGGTCTT
>CM052548.1:31361701-31427679 GCA_028533065.1 Trachops cirrhosus | reverse complement strand
CTTCTCCTTCTCCTTCCTAAAGCAAGCTTTTTAACATTTGCTGCCATACTATCTTGGTGTTAACAAACACCTTTAGCTTTTTCTTGTCTGGGAATCTCTTTATTTCTTCTTCAATTTTAAATGATAGCCTTGCTGTAAAGTAGCCTTCATTGTAGGTTCTTGCATTTCATTACCTAGAATAAATATTTCATGACAGTCCCTTCTGGCCTGAAGTATTTCTGTTAAGAAATAAGATGACAGTGTAATAAGAGCTCTCTTGTAGGTATGTAACTACTTTTCCCTTGTGGCCTTTAAGATTCTCTCCTGTCTTTAAACTTTGTCATTTTTATTATGATATGTCTTGGTGTGGGCTTCTTTAGGTCCATCTTGTTTGGGACTCTCTGTGCTTCCTGGACTTCTATGTCTTTTTCGCTCATTAGGATAGGGAAGTTTTCAGTCATTATTTCTTCAAATAGGTTCTTGATCCCTTGCTCATTCTCTTGTCCTCTGGTATCCTCCCATGATGCAAATGCTGTTATACTTCATGTAGTCCTAAAGTTTTCTTTAACTCTCATTTTTAAATTCTTTTTTCTTTTTGATGCCCTGCTTGGGTGCTTTTTCTACCTTGTCTTCCAAATCACTGATTTGATCCTTTGTTTCACCTAATTACTGTTTATTCCTTCCAGTATATTATTTATTTCAAATATTGCATTCTTTATTTCTGACTGGTCCTTTTTTATGGTTTTCATGTCATTTTTCATGCTGTTATGTATCTTTAAAATCATTACTCTAATCTCTATATTTGATAAATCACTTGCCTCCATTTCATTTAGTTCTTCTTCTGGAGAATTCTCTCATTCTTTCATTGTGGCATGCTTCTTTGTCTTCCCATCTTGGTTGCCTCTTATTATTTGTTTATATGTATTAGGTAGATCTGCAAAGACTCTGGTGTGGTCCTATGTTAGATGCTGCCTGTGACTGGCTCTTGGCAACCTATATGGAGCCATCAGCAATACACAGCTTGTGACTTCCTCTGCTGTGCTTGGATGTGTGCAGAAAAAAGCAAACTGTGCACTAAGTTTGGCTTTTCCCAGCACTGGGACTGAACAAGTGTCAGTTAAAATTTCAGAGCCCAGAAATTCACCTTCACCTGCAGGCTATCTCTTAGGCTTAATCACTGAAATAGGCTTCAGTGACTGAAATAAACCAGGATAATCCTCACTATCCTGGCTTAAGCTCCATAGGATAGGCAAGAGGGATCTTGTGGGTGGGGCTATTACTTCTCAGGCTGCAGTCACTTGGAGGGGAGTGCTCTGACCTTGAGAGATGTCTCCGGCAGTATGGGGAATGACTCAGCATAAGGATCTTGGTGATTTAACCTTCAGCTCCCTCCACAGAGCCACCAACCCCAATTGGCTCTGTCCTCCCTCTGCTGGAGCTCAGGGTAAACATTGCAAATAAAATTTTGTGCATTGGCCCTTTAAGAGGCTCTCTGCATCTCTAGCAGTCTCTCCTAGGTATACAGAAACCCCACTGCTTTTCACAGCCAGATGTTATTTGGGTTCCTTTCCCAGTTCTGCTGCTCTAGGCCAGGAAGCCCAGCTTGGGTTTAGACCCCACAGTTCTAAGGGGACTCCCCCCAACCCCCAGCCTGTGAAATATCCCTCTGGAACTTCAGGTGCTGTCCATTGGAGCCCAGTCAGCCCTCTTGAACCTCTGTACTTCCTGCCATACTTGTTGCTGTGGTGCGGTTTCTTTCATTAGTCCTTGGCTATAAGGCTTCTCTCCAGCTAGTGTTTAGTTGGTTATTCAGGATGCTTTTTCTATAATTTAGTTGTAATTCCAGTTTGGTTCTGGAGCAGTTTAATGTAGCTTCTACCTATTCCACTGCCATTTTGGATCCCTCTTGATTTTTTTTGTTGGTATGCATAACAACTGTATTTTAATTTTGTTTGCTCACTGCCCTGTATATTCTAGTAAGACTCACACTCAAGAGACTCTGCCAATATATTGTTTGGTTCACAGGGCCCTTTTCAATATTTCTTGGTTGGGGGAGCATCCCTGAGATTTAAAGTAGCCTAATGGTAACCCTTTTATATTTAAAATTTGTGTCTAATTTGTTCTTTGTTATGGTGCTGTTCTCATTTTACTATTTTATTTTTTTTCTGGGAGAATATATTCATTCATGTGCATGTGATTTGGCTGTTATTTTATTATTTGAATCCATATGCCTGCCATTTTCCTTCTGTCTATCTGAGATCTTTGCATATTTTCCCAGTTTATTATCATCTAAAAGTTTCATCACTTGTATTATATGCTCATTTTTCATTATTCATGTTCAGTGCTTATGGATCTTAGAGAGGCTCAAGGCCAGAAAAATTCCAAGGGAAGACATAAAGCATGTGTTCAATAGGACTGTCGAAAATGATCCCTGATTAGTAAAACAGTGTTAACAAGAGTTACCACTTCCTTCCTTTCTGTTGTTTCCTTAGCCCTCTTGTCAAGGAAACATGTCAAGCCTTATTTCTTCTTGTGAACTCTTAGTACATGTGTAGCAAGTATTAAAGCCTCCAGTTTCAAGTGACAGCTTCCTCAATATACTTCGAAAAGAAGGTATTTATCATGTATTTGTGAATTGTCTCCTTGGCAGCTAATTGTCTGAATTGCAAGTTCCTCTGTAAGTCCTCTACGGTGAGCACCACTGTTTGACATTGGATCACTACCTGGATTTGTGCAATTACAGCCTGCTTGGTGCACTTCTGCCGTCACCTTGTTCTTACACCCAGCAGAGTGTAGGGCTGAGTTTTTATTTTCTGATCATCAGATTCTAAGCTCTTAGAACAACAGTCTCTGTCCCTATTAGGTTTATAAGAATTATGTTTTGGGTGAATGAATGTATTAATTAACTGTTATTGGTCAAGCACTGTGGAGATAATGGTTATCAAGGCATCTCTGTTTCTCATAGACTATACTTTCCCAGGAAAGACAAGAAGACAATTAGAAGAATAGGTGATAAATGATATGTCAGCCTGGTGAAGCTAAAGGAAAATGAGGTAAAGGTTAAAGTAAGGATCTAATAATTGTGGCTGGAAAGGCATGATAATAGAGCATGGTGATAAAGAATAGAGGGATCTATAACCTGGAGGGGGTTTTGAGTGAAAGAATTAAGAAAACTGATTTTGTGCTCAGAGAGTGTGTATATGACGCTTAATTTCAAAGCTACAGAGCTCCAGACAAAATCTAAGCTAATGGTATGCTATGGGAGAGGACAGACTGTAGGGAGAAATCACTATTCAGGAATAGCTCAAAGAACTGACAGGTCAGGTAGAGGCTAAATGGTTCACCCAAAGGGCATTGGTGTTATTTAGAATTAGAGAGTCTACATTAAAAATTCAACCAATATCTCAAACTCTTCTCCCTCTAGGACACAGATGATTTCATTTGCGTCAGGTTGCTGTTCTAGGAGCATCCTATGTAGCTCTGTCATGCCTCAGCATTGATCACCCTGAATGGTCATTGCCATTTGACATGTCAGTGAAGCAAGTAGGCTTGGTTTCAGGTTTATATTGATGAAGGAACTCAGTATCACCAGAACCTGTGCTTTTTTTCTCTCCATGTTTTTAGACTCTATTTCCTTTGTTTTGGTTCTATTCTTAGACATCTTTCTTGTTGTGTTAGAGAAATAGAACAAGACCTCGTGTTGCTCAGTCCATTGTCTGCACACGCACTGCACAACATGCAAAATATGATCTAAAGCACATGGGCTGAAAGTGGGGTAGACGAGAGAAGTCAAAGTGAAGTTGTCAAAGAAGAGTGAATGGGTTCTGAGTGGCAGTAATAATAGATATCTTCCACAAAAGGTAACAGTAGTTACTGTATTTCTTTCATGAGACTGAGAGGGGCCAACAGCCACTTCAAGAGGTGCAGAGTGGGATCTCTTTTGCTCTTCAGGGTGTGGAGTCATCTCCTGCCTTTTTTCCTAATGAGATACTGACTCCGATTTCCTGGAATCACATTAGTTGAATTTGTAGAACTTGGAGGTTACTGGTTGTGGGTCACATTCCTCACATTCCAAGAGCCCCTTTGAACTCCCAAGGTGGGAGCTCCCGAGGTGCATTTAGGTGCACCTTGGCTACCATGGGCAGCTTCATTTTGGGAATCACTTTGAGATAAACTGATGGAGACTTGACAGTGACTTGATTGAAATTAGACCTGCAAGTCTTCCAGTAAATGGCCTCACTGCTAAACATCTGTCTTACAAAAGAAATAGGGATAAAAGGCATTGAGAGTTTGGGGATGCTGGTGTGTAGAGAAGGAAAACTGAGAATCATTAAATACTCTAAGTGAAGAGAAGGGTCCACAGTAGTTTTCAAGAGAAGGGAAAAGAAAAGACTTTGCTGGTCAGCATTACATTTTGGAAGCTAGAAGCTAAATCTGTTCATGGCATTTAGCCATGCATAGTAATTTCATAATCAGAATCCTTTAAAACACATACCAAGCCTCAGTAGCAAGAAAAGCAACAGAATCCATTTTAGAAGACCTTAAGCAAATCTTAGGAAGAGAAAAATATTAAGTGACAGACAAGTTATTATATGGAACAGATATGAGCACATTATCTTAATCTCCTGGCTGGTATTCTTCCAAGGTTTTGGGCCATTTTAATTACCTTCCAACTTACAAATTACTTGAACATTTTTAAGGGACACAGATGTGTCTTAAATTGGTAAGTGCAGTGTCAAGCATCACTTCCAGTAACGGAAAAAGAATCCACAGTCTTTAATTTTTACATGTAATTGACTTCAGTTGAGGTGTAGTCAAATGTATATTATTTCTTAATTTGACACCTTGCATTTAAGAAGTCTTATTTTGTATGTATCAGAGTCACAGGTGTGAAATTAGTCACTGGGAAGGCTAACTGTTCCAGATTTCTTTGACCTTATGGCTGGAAGGAATTTAATTGTAACCTCATAAAAAGAAAGGAATTCCGGCCACTAGGGAAGATGATTACATGGTCATTGACAATGTGAATTTGAATGGCTACATTAGCTCTTTAATTACAATGAATCAGAAGGAAATGTTCAAGGTTGGAAAGGAGGCATTTGATAAGGGATAATGACAGGTATTTATTCAAATGGTATCAACACAGACGGAGCCAAGATGCTGGAGCTTCTCTGGGACAGCGGGAAATTTCTGCCAGGAGGAAGGAGCGCAAGACCTACCAAAGGGTCAGCATCTGACATTAAAGCTACCATTTCTGTTCACTAAATCTCAAGGTAGAGGGTTTTTTTGCTGTTATTTTGTTAAGAAGGTGATTCTATTATCTTTTACCCCTTGAAATTTTCATTCTAATTTACTGTGAATTACCCTAAATGTGAATGGAGGGAGTGGAGGAAGAAGGAAAAAAAATAATCTGAGACCAACATACATAAATACACACAGAGACATATTATATAGATATGGTTTCTCACTAGTAACATAATTTTAAAAAATTATGGATTTTAATCTTTATTCCTAGCTCTGCTTCAACATTTATCATCTCAAAGCACACAGGGCATTTCTTAATGCACAGAACATACTCATTAAGACTAGATAAATATGGCCCTGGCCAGATAGCTCCGTTGGTTAGAGCACTGTCCTTATATACCAAGGTTGTGAGTTTGATTTCCGGTCAGAACACATACAGGAAGCAACCAATGAATACATAAATAAGTGGAAAAACAAATTGGTGTTTGTCTCTCTACCTTCTTCTCTCTCTAAAAAAAAAAAATAAAAACATGTTTTGAAAAGCTAGCTAAATTAATGATTGAACAAATATAGGGACATGAATGTAAAAGAGAAATGAAGAAGCTAAAAACAATGAAAGGAAACAGCTTCAACAGTGGATCAATTTACGTACCTTTATACCACTGAAAGTAGAGGTATTTCTTGGAATACTTTAAAGAAAGTCTGTTGAGAACTGTTAGGAGACAACCATTTTTAGTAAGAGATTACTTAATTAAGGTAAAGATATGTAAACAGCTTTTACCACCCTCTGGCAAAGTACTGTTATTTGTCAAGGTAATGAAACTGAGTCTGTTTATAGAAAATAAGGCAGTTCCCATTGGAGCTCCTTCTCAGCAATGAAAAAAAGTCTCAGCAAAAAATATGTTGCTTTTTTTTTAGGATATAGAATCATTATCTTGGAGGGTATGTTTATGGGGAGAAACAGGATTCTTCAGTCCTAATGTTTCATTTCATGTGCGTCGAACTTCTGTTAAGAGTAATCTCCCTCTCCTTCCCTTATTATTTCTCTCCAGGATAAGAGACTATTCGATATATCAGTTTGGGACAAAAATATAACCTTACCATCTTTTCCAGAACCACCCTGTCCACAAGAAGCCTACATTATTTGTTCCTCTGGGTCAGTGGTTCTCAAAGTATATTTCTCAGCCAGCGGCGTCAGGATACCCCGGTGGCCTTTTTGTGTTGGCCCTGTGTTCTTTCTGTCTCCACAGCAGTCAGGCACTATTAGTTCAGCGCCCAACAACACCTAACAATTTTTACACATCCATTTTTAAAAAACACAGTCCTAGTAAGCAGATTTTTAGCTATAGAGATCCTGCCCGCTTTGCATATCCCATGAAGTTGTACCCACCGCCTGTTAACTATAGACAAATTAAAACAAGACCACCCTGGGGCTGTAAATAAGACTCTGTGCTGATTCCAAGCTCTCTGACTCTGAGACTCCCCTACAGCAAGAGTAACTTTTCTTAGGCACAATACCCCTCCCCTCTCCACTGCCCTTGGGAGTTCCCTTGTCTTCCTCTTTTCTGTGAGGTGGCCTCTGGACAGTCTCATGCTGTGAGAGACTTCCACCCACAAGCAAACATGTCAAAGTGTCACCCCAACAAAGCTTGCTACGCGTTACTGCCATCTCCTAGTCATATCGTTTTCTTTGATCAGCTCCCAGTCTCCTGGAATTCACTACAGAACGGCAAATTTTCAGGCCCTGTTTCAGAGCTCCTGAATCAAAAACTCTTGGGCAGGGCCCAGTAATCTATATGTTAATAAACCCTTTGGGTGATTATATTTCATGCTAAAGTTTGGGAACCACTGTCTTAAGTGTTATAGGAAATGATCCCTTTGGTGAGGCCTACAGTTCTCTTATCATATGTGCTAAGACCTGGTAAGTTTCTGTATTATTTATCTGTTGCTCTGTAACAAATTACCCCCAAAATTTAGTGGCTTAAAGTGATGAACATTTATTATCTCACAGTTCTGTGGGCCAAGAATTCAGAAGCAGCTTATCTGGATGGTTCTGGCTCAGGATTCCTCATGTAGTTACAGTTAAGGTTTTGGTTGGGGCTCTAGTCATCCGGGAGCTCAACGAGGAGGGTCTGCTTCCCAGATGGCTTGCTCCCATGGCTGTCGGCAGGGGACCTCAGTTCCTCATTCTGTGAGTCTCTCTGTAAGGCTGCAGGATATGGCAGCTGGCTTCTTCTAGAGTGAGAGATCCCAAAAAGAGCAAGATAGACATTGTAATGTCTCTTTTAACCTAGCCTCATGAATCATATTTCTCATTTTCACAGTATCCTATGGGCTGTGCGAGTCAGCCCTGTTCAGTGTGGGAGAGGGCTATGCAAGGCTGTGGATAAGTGGTGGTAGGGGCCGACAGGGGCCATCCTGGAGGCCGAGTATGAAATTCTCTCTAAATCAGGAATGAAACACTGGCAATGCAAGTCTCCTGAAGGTCAGTGTAAATAAAGAAGTAAACTGAGGCAAGGCTCAAATGACCAGAAATTTATTTTGGGAATAAGAGAAGAATTGCAATTCATATAACACATGCAAGCTACAAATGAGTTCGTTCAGAATTTGGGGCTGGCTATATTAATGCGCAAGGAGTGCAAAGAGGTGTAAGTCCAGCCAGAGTCCAAGCAGGAAATTCATTGGCTTGAGGATGGGAGAGTTTCTTGGCAGATGTTCATTGATTAGGAGATTAGTCTGTCTTCTGTGAATCAGACCTTTAATGGAAATCAATCTCTCGGTTCATAGGTTCTGTTCTTCTGTGGGCATCACGTGAAATTCTGTTTCACATCCTCCTGTTCCATTTTTGATTGAAATCCTTTCACACAAACACAGCATGTATCTATTATACAATCCAAGGTGATATTTTATTTCATTCTGTTCATGCCCATGTTTCACTCTACGACCAGTTTAGATGGGGAGGAACAATCCTATCAACCCCTCAAAACCCAACATATAAAAAATTGTGTCATGATTCTAATCAACCTCCTACTATACATCTCTGTCAGGATGCTCCACAGCACTTCAAGGTCAAATTTAAACTCCTCATAAGCCCTACTATACCTGTCTTTCTTTCATCTCTTTCTTATATTCAATAGCATTGCCATTTAGCCAGTTGCCCATGTCAGGAACCGGGAGTCTCCTGGCTGCTTTATCACCCAACACCTGTAAATCATCAAACCCTGCTTGCTTCATCCCCTGACTGCTCCGTCTCTTCACCACCACAGTCCTATTCTCTCAGCAGGATTGATGCTACCACCAGCAGCTGGTCTCCCTACTTTTCCTGTGGAAAAGTTTAGAGGTGGGACAGGCAGGGAGGCCAGCTAGAGGATGTACTGTCAGTTCCGTTGAGAGAAAGGAGTTGTGTGGTGAGGAAGAGTTGTGGACTAATTTGCGAGCTATTCAAAGAGAAACAGGATTTCGTGATTTTTCTAAAGTGTTATCTTCTTTAAGCCCCTCTGTAGTTTGCCTTTGTCCTTAAAAGTCCCAATTCCAAGTATGTATATCTGCAGTTTCTCCTCTTGCACAATACTCAGTCGGTCCGAGCTCCTGCAGACCCACGATTGCCTATTTCTATTCACTATCACACCTTTTTATACACTTTCCCTCCATCTGAACCACCCTTTGCCTCATCCTATTCACCAGTGGAGCTTTTGTGTCCTTCAGGGCTAGGTTTAGATGTTCTCTTTTCCGGTCTTTTCTGACTTCCACTTTTGGAGCAGAAGCCTTTCGATGGCCTCCCGTGGCATCCTGTGGTTGTTAATCACAGCACTTACTAATATTGAAATGACAGTTTACTCAGGTGTCTCCTCCACTGACCTGTGCAGTGCCTGAGGCAGGGACCATGTCTTACTAACTGTTGTATACCTAGCCCCTGCCATAGGTTCAGCACTTGATACAATTTGTTGAATGAATGAAAACTTTCATATTTGTTTTTTATTATATTTTTTGTGGTGTCTCCTTTGATTGATGTCTCATTATTCCCCTTTAGGTTGTCTGACCTCCTCCATCTCTCCTTCCCAGTACCTTCTCCCCTGCTTTCCACTTCCTTTCTTCTCTTCATCCTTTTCCAAACGTTTATTGAGCTCTTACTATATATGCCAGTAAGTGCTGTTGTAATGTCTTTCTATCATTTCTTCACATGATCTGCACTAGGTTTTTCCAGTTGCTATTTTTTCTGTTTTTATCAAGAATATGGTTATACTTAAAGATTATTCCAACCTATATGTAACCCTGTAAAAAGCATAGTAGACAATGGCTCTGGGTAGAAATCAGAGAGGTGATGCATTTTAACAGTGGTGATACACATGTCTTGCTTTACTTTTTTCTTAAACATATGAACATACCTGGGTGAACAGGCCTATTGGTCCCTCTAGAGCCGTGATCCCTGGTCACTGGGCACTGGTTTTGTGGAAGACAATTTTCTCCATGGATGGTGGGGGAGTGGGTGGTGGGCAGGACACAGGAGGCAGAGCTCAGGTAGTAATGCAAGGGAACCTTCCTTCTGCTGTGCAGCACGGCTCCTAATGGGCTGCCTGCTCTAGAGGACTATACTTGTGAGGAAAAGGATACTAAGGTTACTTGCAGAACTTCACAGTGTGTGAGTAGACATTAATGTGGCTGTGTCTAACATCACAAATCACAGAGACTTATGTGACAGTGGTGTGCTGGTATACTGACTCTTTTCTCTGAGAAAAGAATCTCTGATTTACAGCATTGTCAATTTTTACAATATAAATACTTCTACCATGGTTGATTTCAAGCTACCAATATGACATCATTGAACTTGAAGTTGGTAGTGATGGACAGAACCAGCTCTCACAGACTGGTGCAAGCTGGTCCGTGCCTGCTGCAAGGGGTCTAGGCTTCCAGGAAGCACCGCTGGACAGCTCTCCTTAGTTTGCTCAGCACCTGGCTCTCTGAAACCTGTCCTATTCACTACAGAGTTATCAGGTGGATTATTCTGATGGGACCTGGAGCACTTGACTCAAGCTGGTACTTTCTAGAGCAAAGAATTTTCTAGAACACTTAGATTTGAATTTTGGCTGGCTAGTTTCATAAACAGAGATGCCAGTCAGGAGTTAGCTTCAGTGGGCCTTTCCTTCACAAGGACTTAGAATAAAATAAACTCATGTGTAGCAAGAGGAAAGCAGCAACAGGGTATGGGAAGAAGGATTTGTATAGCTTTTAGCATCTAAGCATGAGGAGTGTCTATATGGATCTGTGAGACTCCCTCACCCTGTTTTACTTTTGCTTAAGCTGGTAGCCCCACGTGACTGGAAAACAGAGATGTTCATAGCACAAAGGAGCTGGCAGAAAAACAATCTATCATGTCTTTCTTTCCTGCATTCTTTCTTCCATCTATTTATTAGAAATTAAATCCTGAAATCATAGATTCTTGATTATAGATTCTTGATTTCTAGATTCTTAAATCACAGGTTTAAGAGAAGAAATGGCTTTTATAGCAGCGAAGACCTCTTTCACTATGTCAACTTCTAATAGGCTAGTGGCTTTCAAAGTGTCTTTCCTGTGGCCCTAAGTCCTTCCAAGCTGCCTCAGCAGTGGAAGGATGAGAACAGTGGGCAGAGTTTTGGGCTCCAATGGTAATATCAACCAGAGCAGCTCTGGCTTTATTTACTTTAAATGATTTTGCTCTAATTATGATGTCATGTACACAATTGCTTGCCTTGCTGAAGCCTTAGGCACAATTGTGGAACTGACTCCAGAGTCCTCAGTACGCACTTCCTGCTTTGGCTCTCCTCCCAGATGTATGTGACCTTGCACACTCTTCATTCAATCTTCCCATCAGTGCAGCTCTTGGTAAAGGGACAGGTAACTTAGAACACATGAGTGCCTAACCCCTGAAGCAGGACCTTTCTAAGACTAACCACATCCAAGTGCAGTACAACTGGAAGTCAAAGGAAGAAGCTTGAACAATAATAAAAATAATTCCAACCATCATTCAGAAGGTGGTGAGAATCTATTTTTGGTAGACGTGAGCATGTCATGTAGTCGGGGCAGGGATGATTTTCTGGGATCTTTGAATTTAGCATGTAGGTGAATGACTTCTGGGGTGTGTGAGATCTGTGCTGAAGTCAAGGGCAGGATTCCCCTTCCTTATTCAGGAACTGGGTTTAACAGATATCTATAGTTGTTACGCTGGTTTCACTTAGACAGAGTACTTGCATTACTAACATTTGGTTTTGAGAAGTTTCATTTTTCAGTAGAAAATATGAATGAATGTGCTAAGCTGCAATGGGTACCTGATTACCTTTTTGAGACAATAGTCCTTAATGATGTTTAGGTAGTGCTTCTCTTTCTTGGTTCAAGATTGAGAACGTTTCCTAATGGACCTCACACTCTCTAGACTAGATGGTGGCTCATCAAAGTTACATTATTGGTAAGGTAACAGGAAGATGGTCATGTAAATTAAAAAAAAAAAAGACAGGACACACCTAAGCATAGTCATTTCTGTGTATTTGTAGGGCACCCTGTCCAATGTAGAGAGGGAAAGTCAGAGTCCGCATTGTCTGAGAAGTGCTGACATGCCTTAGGCCTCAAGTAGAATAAAATACAGTTGTTAGAAACCTTCAGGGGAGGAGCTCGTGTGACATTTTCCACAGGTGTGTAAAGCCGGAAATTACCTCGACTCCTGGGGGCTTTCTTTCTGGCCTTAGAAATGTGATTACATGTAACAGGATTCCGTACTGAGCACATCCCCTTCTCATGTATTTGCTGTAGCCCCTAGGTTTTATTGTGTGTGTTGGGATTAACAGAATATTGAACAGTTTGCAGCTAGTCCATTAAGGGCAATTGCTAGTTGAAAAACAGAAAAGGTGATTTCATTGCTAAGTAAATATATAAAATATCTTGTATTCTTTTGTTTTGGATTTTTCTTGTTGTATTTGTTTTTGTTTGCTGTACAATCATTTAGCTCTGACACCTTGCTGTAGATTTTGTTGGCAAGTAATTACTCTTACTCAACTGGACAATCTACACATGACTAATTTTAAAGAAAATTTCTTTCTGATAAAGGTATCTTGTTTGCCTATCTTAAATTTTATAGGCTATAATTTGTTTAATTACTAATCATTGTTTCTTTTTCTCACTTTTTCCTTGGGTAAGGTTTTCTTTCCATTTCCTATTATAGTTTTATTTAATGTCCCTGATCTGCTAGACTGTCTGTTACCTGGTGCTACAATTTGATCTTTTATGAAGTTTTTTGCAGCGATAGGACTTTGTACCATCACTTTGTTTTTATCATTCCCTCTTTTGCTGCCACAGAGGGCAATTCAATTGTTCATGGACAACTATACTTTTTAGAACTTGACACCTCCTTTCATAAGATTTTGGAAGGCTACCAGAGCTAAGATTGCCTAGCATATAAAATATTTGCCATGATCAGAGCTTTCTTTTTTATAAGTCCAATACGCGAAGACCTGACTGAGCATGCTGTCCTCTTCCCCACACTTCTGGGATGGACATGGCTACTTAGATATGCTTGAATGGAACATTTGCTGAATATTCACTAAATGTTAACTGCCAAGAGAAAAAACATATTGCCATTTTTTTACTCTTTATAACAAATCCATATTTGAAGTTGTCATATCCTCAGTTCACTCACAAGACAGCTGAAATGTGGATCAAGTGAACCACACAGTTTTCATGGGGCTGGCGTTTTCTGCATGTTTTTATATAGATTTCTAGGACTGTCATAGGGACATGAGAGCTTTACACAGTATCACACAGCACTTTTGACTTTCTGATGTCCGTGCTGCTATACTATTTCTGAAATTTCATCTAAATATTGGTGGTATCTTTGATTTGTTCTCTTTGTGAAAAGGGGCTGGAGTAATTCCAATCAAGAGTGATGTTTTATGGATAGCTGCTACTTTTTAACATTTCCAAACCTAAGTTTTTAATACTAGAGATCTCTGAACACTACATGGAGGGTCCACTGGAGTTGCATTGCAGGAGAATTGACCATCTATTCATTTAATAAATATTTAGAGAGAAATGACTCTCTGTGTGTGTGTGGGGGGGGGTGTTTGCTATTTCTAACTCTTTGCTGTCATCTAAAGAGGTTGGACCTCAACTGGAAAAGCCAAGAGACAGACATTTCATCCTGAAAATAAAATAGAAAGATGGGGATATGAATGAGGCCGGTAAGACAGAGGTTGGAGGGACGCCTAGGGGGAGATGGTCTAGGGAGGAGACATGCTGGTTGAGGTTGCTGGGGACTTTGGAGGGGAGATGTGTTTCGTATTCATGGAAACCACTATGGTAGGTGCCATTAGTTCCTCTTCTAGCTGAAGAATCTGAGGTTGCTTGGGGGATACAGTCATATCTGGGTCAAGTACTCTGCCATCCTAGCAGGGTGTGTGTGTGTGTGTGTGTGTGTGTGTGTGTGTGTGTGAGGGGGGCACAAAGGTGAAGGTTTGGAAGAGGTGTCCTCCTCCAAACCACAGTAAGATATGTTTAAGGAGAATTTATAACATTTTATTGTATCAACTACAACAGAAACTCTTTTGTGTTTGATCAGAAAATCAATAGTGCAACATCTCAGTTTGAATGAAAATAGATATTACATGGTCTTTATATATGTATTTCTTGTTAATGGTTTGGAATTTGGACAATTTGGGGATTGGCCCAAGTTATGGGTCTTGCTTCAGGGTGGTACCACACAAGAAATGAGGCTTTGAGAGGCAAAATGTTCGCAAGGACTGGAACTCAGATCTGCCAGCCCGGAGGCTGATGCTCTTCGTGACTGCCCTTTACCCAGACCACAGACCACGCTTCTGGGGCTCCCCATGGGCTGCCTTAGAAGTACCCCAGTCACACTGGCTCCCTCAAGGACATCACAGCTCCACATTGCGGGTTCCAGTTCTAACAGGAGCAATGGTAAAGAGGGGTACACTGCCTTTCTTACCTGTTTTAGAACCACTGATTAACTCGTTAATGTTTCATTCTGTTAGTCATAAGAAATTCAGCTGTGTTTTCTAGGTGCTTTCTTTTTGTGTTGAGATTCTTACCTACCAACAGATCAATCTACAAAGATTCATTAGGAATGGACTGATTATAGATGGTCGTTAGGACAATGAGACACTTTTTTTAATTTTGGAAATAAAATATATGATGAAATGTAATTTACCAAACCATACCCCCAGATGCTTCATCCCAAAGTACAGTTTTAAAACCCCACTCACTTGGAATAATGAATTTCTTGCTACTCAGTGCATTATTCTTGCCCCAGCTGCGCTGGCATCCCTGGCAGCCTGTTAGAAACCCTGATCTCAGGGTCACTCAGAACTTCTGGGTTAGAATCTGTGTTTTAACAAAGTTCATAAGTGAGTCATAGGTACATTACACTTTGAGAAGCACCGCTGCAAGGCAATTTTAGGTTCTCAGATGGATTAAAAATCATAAGAATTGTCTTTGCCCTGCCTGAGCTTGCTAGTAATGGCAATGAGCGGAAAGCACAAAAACTGGCAATTAACCAAAGGCGGTGAGAGTTAAGTGCCAAGCCAGGGTTAACCAACGGAAAAGGCCCGAAGTGTTCAGAGGAAAAGGGCTATCAAGGCCAATTAGACCCACCAGGGAAGATTTCACTCTCTGCCTTCTGGTATTTCAAGGTAACTTCCAGGACTTGCCATCCACTCCTGCAGCCTTAGGGGGCAGTGTGGTATAGTAAAAATAAGATTGGGTCTCCTCAGTGTGCGTCTCAGTAGCCTCCTGACTTTGACAAATCACTTAAAACCCCCTGAGTCTCAGTTTTCTCATGAGAGGACTAAAATAAATAATACCTTCCTCTAGCGTTGTTGTAAGGATTGAAAGTTAAATGAATAAAATGTGTAACATTAGGCACTCAATACCTCCACTTGGTGCATTCTCCTTGCCGAATTCATGCTTACTACCTAATTCATAGTTACAATGAAGAAAGCTCTGCTGTTCATTGATCTCAGAGAGTATTAACATATTATACTGAAGCAAATAAATCTAAAAGAAGTTGTCAGCAGTGGCTAGATTGGCAGACAACTAAGTTTCCCAGAGGGTGTTTACTTGTAAGCAGTTTCTCTAACTGGGAGCTCAGGATGGGCAGGGAGAGATTCGACCACAGTGCTCATAGTATCTGTAAGAATTCTGAAGATGGCTTCAGCTTCTTGCTGATTTTCTGACTTTTAGAGTCACTGATAAACTCAAGAACATGGCTGTGAGAACCCCCACAGGCTTAGGTCAAACTTTGGCTCCACACTGGAATCTCCTAGGGATTTATAAAAACTACTGGTTCCCACGGCCCACCTGAGAGCAGTTAAAAAGAATGTCTGAGGTGGAAAGGGATGTTAAGAGAGCATCTCAGGAGATTTTAAGGTGGAGCCAAAGTTGAGGACTACTATAATCTCTGTATTACAGACTTAATACCACCAGAAACCATTCATCACAGGCTTGGTACTTAAGTGCAAGTAGAAGACTTCTGCCCCAAAGGCTGGGGCTCCTCTGGCTGCCAACACACTCATGCAGGTGGATTTGTGGCTCCTGAGAAAGTTTTAGGTTTCACCTGTTTTAGAATGTGGCAGGTGAGAAAAAAACCAAAATAAAACAAAACTGAAATACAAGCTAAGTTTTATGTATCCAGATGTTATATTCTTTTTTTTCCTTTCCAGTTTTATGTGAGATTTTTGGATTCTAGTGGTTTCATTCTATATACTCTGTAACATTTGGAAAACTTAGTAATAATGAGTTCATTTCCTTAGACATTTGCTTACATTTCTAGTTCCTCTTTATCTCCTGGCGAAACAGAAAACACATCTTCTCAATCTGCACTGGGGGAAAGGTGGACTCATTTCCTTCATATTTGTATATTTCCTAAATGGTTGTCAATTTTGATTGTCTATTTTCAACACAATTAATCGGCAAGGAGAGTTGTGACTCATCAAGTGTAACCTGGGGAAGTCGACACAGTGTTTGGTGTCAGTGTGCGTCTCCCACATCCTTGTGAAATGTGAGAAATGAGAAATATGTTTGCAGTAACATATAGTAAATAAAAATAACAATAGCAGCTTATTATCTTCCATGGCTAAAGTGAAGGTTAAACCTGTTAATATTTACAAGTGTTATGAACAGTGCTGGTAGGCACTCAGTAAGAATCAACTTATAACTATTATTCTAGGAAGCAGGGTCAGAATATAGCAAGTGTGTTTGGAAATAGGGCATGAATTAGTTGCTATGGTAGTGAAAAGCTTTAATTTTCTATCCTTATGAAAACTTCAGGTTGGGAGAATAAATAAAATAATGACTTGTTTCAGGCTTTTATGGATGACTGAAAGTAGTGTGACACTCTGCAGTGTTACTGATGGGTCTGTGTTCTCCCCCCGCCCACCTCCCAACCCCTGCCCCAGGAAGAAGGTGTGTATTTTAGAGAGTGGCATGGGTAGTGAGGTTTTTATTTTAATTTTATTAACTTCTATGGAAGTTTATAAAGCAAAGGAGAAATCAGTTGAAATAAGTACAGCAACCTTATGTAATGAGAACCATATACATTTTGACATATTATTTTATATCATTTTCCTACATCTAACTCGTCGACACATCTTATTAATTCTGTCTTTGAAATATGCACATACCTTGGATCTGTTCCCTTTATTTCTGCTCACACAGCTACAACCCTAGGTCTACCCTCCACTTCTTTTACAATTACTACAGTAATTGTCCCCCTGTTTCTACTATTCAGCAAATAGCAGTCGAAGTAATTTTTTAAAGCACAAATTGAATCATGTGGCTTTTACACTTAAGCACTTTGCACTTTTCCCTATTGACCTTCCAAGAAAGAATCAGACCTTGGCATGGCCTTCAAGGCCTTGCGTGATCTGGTTCCAGACTACTTTTCCAATCCC
Organism: Trachops cirrhosus; assembly: GCA_028533065.1. Lineage (NCBI taxonomy): Eukaryota > Metazoa > Chordata > Mammalia > Chiroptera > Phyllostomidae > Trachops > Trachops cirrhosus. The sequence goes on along the minus strand of CM052548.1, from coordinate 31,410,526 downwards.
CCTTTTTTTATTCTCACCCAGGGATATATTGTCATTACTTTTTAAGAAAGTGGGAGAGAGAGAGAGAGACTAAATCAGTTCATCGATTGCTTACCTTCTTGTATGCACCCTAATCAGGGATTGAACACGTGACCTGGATATATCCGTGACCAAGGATATGTCCTGCGACCTTTTGGTCTGTGGGATGACACTCCAACCAACTGAGCCACACTGACCAGGGCTCAATCCCACTGTTGACATTTTCAATATTGTATCATTCAGCTCCTCAGTTCTTAGAGGCCACGAACTCTTCTCCAGGCCTTGGTAGGTGCGTTTCCCTTGGCCTGGAGTCTTCCCCCCTTTTTTCTGGTTAATTCTAGCTCCATTTATCAATGGACACTGAAACTGTTTCCATGTCTTGGCTATTGTACATAACACTGCTATAAACATGGGGATGCAGATATCTTTGCATGCTAGTGTTTTCATACCATTTGGATATATTTACTGCCAGAAGTAGAATTCCTGGATCATATGCTAGTTCTATTTTTAAATTGTAAGGATTCTTTATAACTTAATGCAAGTCTTGAGATTCTTCTATATTGATGAATGTAGATATAGTGAATTTATTTTTACCCCTTTACAGTATTCTATTGCATGACTGTAATACATGATTTCTTTTTCCATTTTCCTCAACAGGGACAATTAGATCACTTTCAGTTTTTTGATATTACAAATAATACTCCTATGAACATTTTTAGATATATTTTTTTGCAGACATATGTATGAATTTCCCTAAGATTTATACTCAAATAAAAATTGAGGGTCATAGAGTTGCATATGTTCAACTTTACAAGATAATGTGTCATTATTTTTCAAATTGCATCAGTTTAAACTAATAATGTCTCAGAATTTCTTTTGTGTTACATCTTAGTATTTTTAGATTTTTGTCAATCTCAGGAGAACAAAATGGTGTATCACTGTGGTTTTATTTTGCTTTCTCTTGTTTAATAATAAATTTGAATAGCTTTCCACGTGTCTAATGGCCACTTGTATTTCCTTTTCTGTGAAATGCCTGTTAATGTATTGTGATCATTTTAATAAAAGATTATTTGTCTTTTTCTTATTGTCTTGCAGGAGTTCCTTACATAATTTGGATACTAACTTTTCAACAGCTGTGGATGTTGCCAATACGTTCTTGCAGAATGTGGCTCCTCTTTCACTCATGTGTGTGCATGCGCATGTGTGTGCATATGTGTGCATGCATGTGTCCATGTGTGTGATGTGTGTGCATGTGCATGCACGTGTGTGTGAGAGTTTTCCTAAATAACAACTCTTATTTTAAGTGTAGTTGACATCATTTACTTTTTATTTACAGTTTGATTTTTTTAGTTGTATAAAAGAAATTCTTCCCTACAATGAAGCCATAAAGTTATTCCCTGACATTTCCTTAAAAGTTGCATCTTTCTTACATAAGACCAGCATCCACCTGGAGCTGATTTTTGTGAGTGGTGACCTGGGCATGTGAATCCATTCTCCCCCATATGAGTAGCAATTGTTACAGCTTTACTTTTCAGTCTGTTTTTGCCTGATCTGCTGTAGACGTAGCTCTGCCTTATGTTATGTTCGTAGATATGCACAGTCTATTTCTGGGCTCTCTCCCATTTCATTGGTTTAGTTGTCTGTCCCTGTGCCAGCACATTGCCTAAATTACTCTAGCTTTACAGTAAGTCAACATCCAGGAGGACAAGTACCACCAATGTTATTTTTTAAAATTCTTCAGGGGGCATTTTATTTTTCTTGGGTCATTGTTCTATATAAATTTCAAAAATAGGTTGGCAATTTTCACAAATTATACTGTTACTATTTTTATTGCAATTCTATTGAATCTATGGAACATTTTGGAAAGATTGATGTATTTGCAGTATTATTTATTTCTGTCTATGAACGTGGTTTATTTCTCTACTTAGGTATTTAATATTTTTCAAGTGTGTTTACAATTTTCTAAATAAAAGTCTTGAACAACTTTTAGATTTAGTATGAAGCATCTTACTTTCTATTACTATTTTAAATTACATTGCTTTAAACCTATATTTTTCTAACTTTTACTGATTTACTGAAATACAATAGGATTTTATATATTAATTTTATATCTATCCACCTTGCAAAACTCTCTTAATACTTCCAGTTTGTTATCTGTAGATTCATGGGGGTTTACTACGTAAACTTTATCTGAGATCAAAAGTTTTGTTTCTCCCTTTACAATCCTTGGTTTTAAATGTCTTTGTTTACTTTCAGTTTGCTAGCAGGATATAGTGTGGTGGTTAAAGGCACAGGTTGTGAAGTCAGACTGGGTCAACCCACCACTGCTCCTCACCTGCTATATAACTTAAGTTTTGGCATTTGCAAAAAAATGGATAACAGTATACCCACCTCAGAGGATGTTGTGTGAATTAAAAAAGTTAACTCATTTAAAGTGCTTAAGGCAGTGCTGGTACATAGTAATTTTTAATAAACATTAATGCACCCCAATGTTCATGGCAGCAGAATTTATAATAGTCAAGTGCTGGAAGCAACCTAAGTGCCCATCGGTAAATGAGTGGATCAAAAAACTGGTACATTTACACAGTGGAAAGAATACTATGCAGCAGAAAGAAAGAAGGAGCTTCTACCCTTTGTGACAGCATGCATGGACCTGGAGAGTATTATGCTAAGTGACATAAGCCAGGCGGTGATAGATGAATACCATGTGATCTCACATGTAAGTGGAACCTAATCAACAAAACAAGCAAGCAAAATATAACCAGAGTCACTGATATTGAGAACAAACTGACAGTAACCAGAGGGGAAGTGAGAGGGGGTAAGGGGAGGAAAAGGGGAAAGGGATTTCAGGATCATCTACAAGGGATACATGGACAAAGCCAAAGGTGGGTAGGATTGAGGGTGGGGAGTGGGGATAGCTGGGGTGGGAGAGGAGTGGTGGGGAGAAAATGGAGACATCTGTACTTGAACAACAATAAAAAATTTAAATGTTATTATTAGATCCTCCAGTATGATGTTAAAATGCATGTGCTCTGTTTGATTATTTAATCCAGTTTAAAAATGATGCAGACACCAGCCCGCAGTGTCCATGTCATTATGGATGAAATGAGACATTCACACAGACTACCGAGTCTGGTGGAGGAAAAGGGACAGCATGGCTTTTCTCTCAAGGGGAGCAAAAAGCCACGGCCTCCGCCATGACAGGCCTTTATTGGGTTTCTCTGCCAATACCTGATGGTCCTCATTTACTATGCACAGGTTCGCTTTAGGTGGTTACCTTTTACAGAAAACAAAGGAGTCAATGCTGCTAATCACATCACAGAAGAGGGATATTTGCAAATGAAAAGGCAAAAGTAGTTGAACCAGTTACACTCATTTTTGGAAGGTTTAGTGTGGTTTTTAGGAAGTTACTTTGCAGTAAATGTTTGCCACTGGGGCCTGGACCCATGCCATGCAGGATGGTCTACTACATAAAAATATTTGTCTTTTAATGGTAGAGTTTTTTCCCCCAAGAAATTAAAAAACCCCAGGAGGTAAGGAAGTCATATATTGCATTTCTCTTACTTTAGTGGTTTTATTAAAAATTTTAGTTTTTCTCTTTAACTTAACCAAGTCTAAAGTTAATACCATTACTTATCCCCTAATGAGCATTCATGTTAATAACTGCAACTGTTATGCTATTTCTGCATTTTAGTTTTACTTCGTTTTTTTAGAAACCTTAAAAGTTACACATTAATTATCTGATTATAATGTTATATGCTTGATTATTATATATATAAATTTATCATTTTCTAGGCTCACAATTTTTTCTTGTACCTTAGACTTTCCTCATGAGATAATTTTTTTCTGTCTAGTGTTTCTCCTTTGTTTTTGCTATCACTCAACACTCATTTTTTTTGTTTGTGATATTTTTGAAATACAACTTTCTTGTTACAATTTTTTATTATTTATTTTATTTAGCTTTTTGAATATATAATTTCACTTTTCTTTGGATAGTCTCTTTGTATCTGCTGTTCCATAGTTACAATATAATAAAGCTTTACTTCTTTTTTCTAAGTTGTTTTGTTTCTGAATCTAAGGACTAGTCTTACCAATTCTGGACAATTTTCAGTCATTTTCTCTTTGAATATTTCTTCTATTCTTTCTATTCTTTACATTTGAAATTCTACACTCTCTACCTCTTTGATTATCTTTATTAAATTCTGGGTTATTTCTTAAGTTCTATGTTTCAGTTCATTAAATAATTTTTCTGCTGTGTCCTTTCTGCTATTTCATCAATAATTAAATCTTTAAATTAATTTTAGGTCTTTACTTCTAGAGGTCAGAATTTGTGCCTTGGCACTTCTGAAGCATCTTGTTCCATTGTCACACTTTTTAAATAACAACTTCTGTCTTTTAACTTAATTACATTCATTTTAAAACACATAGCTTTGTGAATCTGATTTTGTAGTTTGTGGTTCTGGTTGACTTTTGCTCATGTTGCCGTGGTCCTCGTGTGTTTCATGAATTTTGACTGTGAATTCATGTTCCGTAGATTCTTACTTCTAGGTATTCTCTGAAGTGTGGCTTAAAATACCTTCACTTATTTAGGATTATGTTTGGTTCTGCCCAGCACCAGGAGATACTACCAGCCTGAGTCCATTTTCAAGTGAGCTTTAGCTTGGTTCTAGTTCTAAATGCATGTGAATGTGGGCTCTGTTCGGAGTTAAGCAAGTATCTTTCCCATCTCACTTCATTCAAAAGGACTTTTCTCTAGATCACTCTCTGATGTTGTTGCCTTACGAGAGCCCTAGCTTCATTTGATTGTCTCTGATATAAACTTGTGTGTTTTTCAAGCTCCAGGCTTCACCTTCTGCCCCCCATATTCAGGAACTCATTAAAACTTGGGAAAAAACCACAAGAGATTGGCATATGCACTCACAGCTTGTTCACCTCTCTGAAGACACACTTTCTACTTCTTTTTCTGACATCTGAAGATTTCCCTTAATTATATTTTCTTTAGATTTCCCTATTATCTCAGCCATGTGGTTAACATATTGGATAAAGATTTTAAGAAATATATTTAGGTAGTTGTACTAGAATGACTCTCTGGACATCTAGTTTGCCACAGCATGTTCCTGGCGTCTGTATTTTAACTACTACACTATTTCACAGAAGTATTATTTAAAAATTATGGTGGCTAATACTTATCAGGGCTTTGCTAAGTGCTTTACATGTGCTACCTAATTTAATGCTCATAACAACCCATCCTAGATGTCCAATGGCTATCTTCACTTGGAGATGACAAAACTGAGGCCTAGAAAGCTTAATAACTTCTCACATTCATACTGCCAGACTGCTTTTATATTTTTCATTTGGTTTCTAATTTTATTTTATTGATTATGCTACTACAGTTGTCCTGATTATTTTCTGGGCAATAAAGAAAATACTTGACAGGTGAGATTCTGTTTTGTTTTTGTTTTTTTGAAATACAGGATATAGCAAAATGCCTGGTACTTAGCAAGTGAATCAATCAATGGTTTGTTCAAAGAGAAGTTAGGTGAATAAGAGAAGAGCCAAAAAAGTAATCTAAGATAAGAAACTTCTTCTAATTTAAATAACAAGAAAAAGAAATACATTGAAGTGGCTAGTTATCTTTCCCTAAGAATTATGCCATAGCATTTCACTCTGACAAGCAAGCAGAGAAACATCCATGCGAATCAATGTGTATGAGCATTTATTCCCCTGTCATGTCCTATTTGGCCCCCCAGCTAGATAGTGAACCCCTGTGATAAGGGCTCTCTTTTTTCTCTGTGTATCTAGCCAATAGATGGTTCTTGATACAATTGAATGAATGAGTCAATTAATTAATTCTAATATACTATTTATGTAAATGTAATTTCTACCTTATTATTGCCACTGTTCCTGCTACTGAAGCCAATTCTACTGGTAGTATTACTGCCACTAAAACTGTTACTATTTCTGTGATCAATATCTCTCTGAGGAAGACAGGCCAAGCAAAAGATATTATTCCCTTTCTTATAGCTAAGAAAGACTTAAACTAAATTAACCCAAACTTGAATCTGCACATTCTATTTTCAAGTCCAGTGTCTTCTCTATTCCATTTCTTTTTTAAAAAATTATTTTTAATTTTTTAAAAATTTATATTTTAATTATGGCTCATTTATGATTTTATATTACTTTCAGGTGCTATGCCATTTTTTTTTAAATTCTGGATTTGTTGAACTGTCCCTATACACCAGGAACTATTTTACAGTTTAAAGTAGCGAAAAGACTAAGAGCAGAAACATCATGTTTGCAGAACGGCTTGACTTTGTTAACACCTGACATCCGAAAAAGGACAGGACTAATATTAGCTGCTTTTAAAAACTCAAGCTATTATAAATAATTATGCACATATAAATAAAGTACTAAAATGCACTTTTAGATGAACACATATTTAAATGTGTATAGGTATCTCTTTTGCCATATAAGTATTACTTATAAAACAAATGTTTTATATATATATATATGATTTATTTGTGCATCTCTGTATATAGATTTGTGCCTAACTCTGCACCCATCAGTGGGAAAGCAAGGGTAAGAAAGCTAATGGACCAGGGAAGCCCTGGAGGTTCCTGGGGCTGCATATGAGAGATGAAGGCTAAGGAGAAGCTAGGTGATGGCCTTGCATGCCAACTGGAATCAGGCTTTACACACTTTGTAAGTCAACAAATCAGTGATCAGGGTCCTGCTGATATTGAGGCATGTGGGACATTGACTCGAGATGGCACCTGAAGTGGTAAGGGGGCCTGTGAGCATTTGGGTTGATGGCTTTTAGCAAACTGCTCTTGTTCCATTTCTGAAATCTATTCCTACATTTATATTATTTCTCCTTTCTAAAACTTCCTGCCAACACACTTACTGTTACTAGGTTGTCCACTCTGACTTTTGAATTGATGTTCAAGTTTTTAAAGAAAAGCAAGCATTGTTAATTTCAGAATCAATTCCTTGTATGACTGACAAATCAGTGCTTAATGGTGTTGGTCTCATATCTTGGTTCCACATATTCAGATGAAGGAGAGTATTTGTTCTGTTCTTAGATCTTTATACTCATACTTGGACAAGAATTCATTATTTCTCTGGTCTCCACGTGTGCTGTTTACCTCCCTCCTCATCATCATCATCCACACATCTATTACACAGTAGGAAAGGAAGGCATGTTTTGTGTCAGATAGCAAGTGTGGAGACACAGCATAACTGCTGAAAATCAACTGCAAATTGGCAGTTTTATTTTATGCAATGTTCAGCCGTTTGGCAATAACTATTTCTATATAATCTCCAGACTCTCCTCATTATAAGGTGTTTTCCTGGCAAAAATGTTGTGAATAATGTAAATGCAATCTTTAAAAGACTTGGTAATATCTGTAATACTTTCTGTTATAGATCTCAAACTTGTTAGAGGAATATCAAATATGATTGTAGCAAGAAATGCATTCTTAATGTCATTCTTATTTCATTTTTAAGCAAAATGGAAGGATTCGGCAGTACTAGCTCAAGTTTAGACCTGAAATGTATTAACACAAAAAACACACAGGGCATTCTAGATATTGTGAAAATAAGTCAGCAGTAAACATCATCATAAAAAAGTGAGGAAACAAGAAGGATTGAGGAACCTACATAAATAAAATCATGCAACTCTATGGAAGGTAAGATTAATACATGCTCTTTGGGGATAGAGCAGGTAAGCCTCTGGTGAAAAGTGGCTTCTTGGGACCCCAGATTACCATTTAATAGAGCCAGACCAGGGAAATGCCAAATTGTCAGCTACATTTTATACCCATCAGTCCTGTGAAAGGCAGTTAAAATAGAAGATGGAATCACAGCAAAGCCTTGATTCGTAGTGAATGCAGAGCAGAGAAGATGACTGAGAGTAAGGAAGAGACAATATAAACACGTCACTGTTACTCAGTTTTCAGATGTTTGAAGTATAAGCTGGAAGCTGAAAGAGGCTAAGAATATGGAGCTTAACAGAGAACACATGATTCTGCTAATTCTTTCTCCAGAAGTGGCAGATTACTTCATACCGTGGAGCTGAAGGCAGAAAACTCAGTATTGAATATTTGCCCTGCCACTTAATGTCTCGATATTGAATGATTGCTAAGAAAATATGAATCTTGGTTTTCTTAGGTAAAATATGAGGTTATTGATATCTATCTAGAGCTGTTTCAAAGGTTAACACAATGAGCAAAAGTCAACCACCACATCTGACAGGCCAGGTATATAGTATGGTAACTATATGTTAAATTCACAAACCCTTAGTGTGTTTTGTCCATAATATTTTAAGTGTCCTCCTGTCAAAATCACACCTAAATGCTATACAGTTAGCAGGCTAGGAAGGTGTCTTCTGGAAGGATGAATAGTCTCTATGTCTTTCCTCTCCAGTTCTGTGGGTGCTGTCCTTTGGATACAGTTGCCAGTAGGGACCCAGGGTGATCACAGTAGTGATGGCTATGTCCAGAGTACTACCTTTGTGTCCAGGACATTGCTGCATGGCCTGGCTCACTCTGAATCACTGAATCACAGCCATGCTGGTTCTATACAGAAGGGGTCAAATGCCCGCTCTCACTCTGAAACTCTGTAGCATGGCACCCAAGCAATGTCACTCAGCTTGCTAAGAAGCTAGGTTTCTTAGCTTCTGTTGACAGCTCCTCTCCTGCAGATGCTGCAGCAAGTCTCTGCACTCTAGCAGACAACACCTCCCTGCCTCCCGCACTGGTGTTCATCATCTCCCCCAGTACCTCGGGGAAAGCTCATGCACACAGATTTCTTCCCAAAGGAAATCAGCTCTTGAAAGGGGGTGAAAGGATTAATCAAAGAACATGTATGAAGGACCTATGGACTTGGAAAATGGTGTGGGGATTGACTATGGAAGTGGGGGGCGGGCTGGGCAGAGGGGGGTGAAGGAGAAAAATTGGGACAACCGTTAACAACATAAAAAATAATAAAAAAATTTAAAAAAGAAATCAGCTCTTGACAAAACATAGTCTCCTCAGGGTGGAAGACACCTATAAGCAAAGCTCCCTCAGAGCCCAGGGCCTATTCTCAATTGCAACTCCTTTCCTTCTTCATCATTCTCTCCTTGTTTCTTAATGACCATATTTTTTTAGTTTATTCCTTATTTTCTATCTCTGCACCTAGACTGTAATCACACTGAGGGCAAGGACCATGTCTTATTTTTTTAAAAAAGTCTCTTCACCATTATATTTCTAATGCCAAGCCTAGTCTCTGACATAAAAACATTTGGATGAACAAAGGAGTGAATCTTCTCTATTATCTGTGCTTCATCTGGGTGACTGACTTCAGTATTGTCATTTCCTTTTTCAGTCCAGAGGAGCAGTGCTCCCTGCAGACCTGGGCAGCACCAATAAATCTGTCACCTGTGCTCCTCTATGGACCTGTGCATGTTGCATACCCTCAGCCACTGTGGAGGGCGCTATGTGGGCACTGAGGCAGCGCTGGCTGTGGTGACCCAGCCCAGGGCCTGTGAGGCGACACCAGTGTAGCCTGAGATGCTCTTCCCTTCCTGATAACAGAGTAGGTAGCATGGCTTCAGGGGCTTCTCTGTCATCTTTCTCATCTTGGCAAGGGCATGGAATCATAGCTATTTCCTGGCCACTTCCAGCTCCAATCTCTGTGTTTGTATTAACAGGTCAATAGCTTTCCAGCTGCATATCCCCAGCCTGGCTTCTCCTAGAGAAGAAAACAGTAGCAATGAGAACTGCCTTTCTACTCTAATATTATTCTCTGCACCCCGTGCACAGAACCTCTTTTTATGAGGCCAAATGTGCATTCCCATTTGAGAGACGGTGGCTGCTGGCAGTGAGTGGTGGCTGGCTGGGTAACTGCCTGTTCAGAAACCCTGAAACGTTTCTGAACCTTCAAACGTTCAGAAGACTATTTGCTTGGTCTTTCTGTTTACTGCGGGCAGGTGGAGAACCATTCCTTGTTTTCCAGGGACAGCCTTTAGTGAGCACCCTGTGGGTTTTTGATGTTGCCTTCCCACAGAGTGTGGGTGAAGACAGTCCTAGGAATCATACATTTTCGTTTGTAGAAGTGTCTGATATTGAACCTGTCAGTAATAGCATTGCCTTGGAGACACAGAAAAACCAGTTTGGAAGTAATGTCTCTGCTTCTTTTTTCTCTTGGACATATTGTATCAGTTAGGATGTAGCCTTTGGAGCTCAGCTATTTTTCTCTTGGAAAGTAATTTGGGTGGAGCTCTGTGCTGTTGTTATAAGCAGTCTTGTCCTAAAATGACCCAAATTAATACCTAGTGGTGTAAAGTGTAGGGAGAAGAAAGGAGGCAGTTGTTAGACCACATACTTTCCCTGCGAACTCTCCATGGCAGAGTACTCAGGAATTTCACGAGGACACTGCTTCTCCAACTGCTCACCACCCAAAACATCCTGTGAAAGAGAAAGAAGCATTTGGGGGCTGATAGAGGAAGTTCATGGATCTGAAGTTTCTATTCTTTAAACAGGAGACAAGCATTGAGTGGGAGATTACTTTCCTAGATAGAAGACTATTAAATACACAGCAGACACTTAAATACGTGTTGAATACAGTAATGAACAAAACATATGAATAGGGCTAAGAGGAATGCAACCTACATCTTGTCCTCAAGGTCTTATAGTCTAGTAAGGGACAGAAACAGGTAAGTGAATGAATATGATAAAGCACAGGTGGCAAACACAAGGCCTGTGGGCAGAATCCAGCCCTTCACCCTGTTTTATCCAGCCTGGCACCTTGTTTCTACCCAGTGGCAGCACCAAGCTCCATGCCCCCAGTTGAGGAATAGTTACATTTATATAGTCCTAAAAATTACATTTGGCATTTTGAAGGCAACCGTGAGGCTGATATTGCCTCAGATGAAAATGAGTTCGATACCCCTGTAATAAAGCATTAGAAGGCCTGACATTCAAATAATGTACAGGCACAGTGTCAGCTTGGGGATGTGTTTCTCCACCTCTTTTTTTTTTACTATCACACCTCTGAAAGAGCCTTCTTAGATATTTTTTCCCCTAATCACTCCTTCCCATTTTAATTTTAATACCACATATGTACTATATACATTTATATACTATATGCATAATCTGTGCTTTATACAAAAGAAAAATAAGATTTTTTTGCCCTCCAAAACCAGTGTTTGCCCACTTTGGTGTGATGTCAGCTCCACCGAGAATGCATGGCCTAAAGGAAAGAGAAGTCATTTCTCACTTTGGAGGGTCCAATAGGACCTTATAGGAGAGAGATGTGTTAACTAAAGTATTAAAAGATAATGAGAGCCTTGGCTGGATAGCTCAGCTGGTTAGAGCATCATACCAATATGCCAAGGTTGCAGATTCAATCCCTGGTCAGGGCACATGCAAGTGTCAACCAATGGATGCATAAATAAGTGGAACAACAAGTCAACATTCTCTCTCTCTGAAATTAATAAATAAAAAAAGATGACTAGGCATTTATTTCCTCAGGTGGATAAAAGAGGGATGGCATTGTCAGAATAGGAGCAACATGTGTGAAAGTACAGAGACATGAAGGGGACAGTTTAGCATGTAGCAGGCACAGGCAGAAATAAACCTCTTTTAGGCTGACTTCAGTTCAAGCGCTTCTTACCTGATCTGCCTATCATGTGTACCAAGATATTGATTATAATAGGCAGGTTCTGCCTATTTCAGCTGAGTGTCTAAAATGAACTTATTATATCTGAAAATGTTCATGTGGCTTTTTGTGGGCAATAAAGAATTTGTAAGGAATGAGCTCAAAAACTGGAAAAAACTGTATTTATTACATACAAATCTGTAAAAGGCCAGGGGTTGGAAAGAAATGAATGGGCAGGGCACAGGCGATTGGCAGGGCAGTGACACTGCCCTTTGTAACAGATACTATAATGGTGGGTACATATGTTGATGTGAGAAACCTCCAGACCTGTAAGAATTTTAAAGTGTTTATCTGAGCCAAACTGACAACAACTGCCATAAAGCAAGATCTGAATGGATTGAAAAAATGCTCCAGAAAATCGCAGTTTTACCACTTATTTTATACATCAGAATCAAAGGGGAAGACATGATCGGGCTACGTGAAATCCATTGGTGATAGATTAGGGAGGTGGCAGAAAGTGAAAAGGAGAAATCCCTGGGACTGGGTAAAATCTGAAGTGAATAGACACATACTTATACACTGGTGGTATAGGATAGTACTAGAGTTAATAATTAACATGATAACAATAGCAATGATGGGTTCTATGGTTTTCCACTCTGGTACAGTGATTATGCCCTGAGGGGTCTGGAAATAGGAAATTACCCTGACATTTCAAAGCTATGTCATCTTAGATGCAAAAAAGCAATAGACAGACTCAGTTAAGGTAAGGACTGACCTTGTTCAGAGAGGATACTGGCCTAGGACATGACTCACCATGACTCCCTAATAGTTTGGAAGTTTTAATTCCAGACCATTCTGTATAGTTAGTTTGTAAGGCTGCCACTAAGGCCTCCCCTGAGCTTGTCAGGTTTATTATGTGGCCTCTTTGTAAACTATGGACTATGGGTGACAATAATATCTCAATGTAGGTTCATCAATTCAAACAAATGTACTACACTACTGGAAGATGTTGACAATGGGGGAGGGTTATGCGTGTGTGGAGGCAGGCGGTATATGGGAAATCTTTGTTCTTTCTGCTCAATTTTACTGTGAACCTACCACTGCTCTAAAACATATAAAGTTTTAACATCCTTAAAAGGTGTAACTGGAATAACATAATTTGTATGGCTAGGTGTTTAATTATGAGAATCATGAGCTTGGAGTTAAACAGACTTAGGGTTCAAATTCTGAATCTATCAATTAAATGAATGACCTTGAATAAACAGCATCCCTCAATTTCCTCATCTGTAAAATGGGGGGAAATATCTATATCACAGTTGTACTATGAAGACATGCTCACTCATACTTTAGAAACGCCACCTGGGAGACAGTGGTCCAGAAGGCCCTCCATTTACCAAGGCACTGAGAACATATTAGTGAGGGGTGAACTAGCAGCTCCTTTGAGGAGCTCTGTGGTGGTTCTTCTCTTTAGGTCAGAAAAGAAAGTGGAAAATTCTGTCATTTAAATAAACTCCCTGAGTTCAGTAGAGATAATAGGAGTTCTGGTAATCCATTTAGAAGTCAAGGGAGATAATGGGAATTTAATGGTGACAGTGGGGCAAGGGTCAGATAGTGGTCATGCAACCAAACAAAATTGTGGTTCGACTGCCTGCCACCAAATTCATGAGGCAGGTGCTGGTGGAAAATGAAAGAGGTGTATTCAGGTCTCACACCACCTGGGAGAATGGTGAACTCCCATCTCAGAACCTATTTCCTCATCAAGACCAAGACAAGAGACAGTATCGAGAGTTCCAGCTCCAATTTAAAGTGCAGTCCTTTGAAGCCCATAGGCAGCTTCTAGGCAGTCAGAGTCTCCATCCAGGTAGCATAGCTTCTTTTCATTTCAGGCTCCCTCTTGGAGCCTGCATGTGGAACTCACATAGCCACTGACCATGTGGCTGCCAGGATCACATGGCTGCATATTCCTGGGAGAGACATGCAAATACACCGGCAAGTGCACCACCAGGTAGGTAAGAGAAGGAGAGAGGGGCTCTCACCTGGAGGCCCTGAGCCACATGGCCCATGGAGAGAACAGGTGAATACACCATGTGGGTACAGGTCGTGATCAACAGAGAGCGAGTAAGTAGAGAGCCTCTTTGTTCCCCATGGATTATATTAGTTTGGATGTGGGATGGACCAGGTGCTCTCTCAAAAAGACTAATCAACTTCCCAAACTTTCATGCACTTTGGGTGGGTCCACCTGCCAACCAATCCCTGGTTTCCCCAGCCTAGAATGACAAGCATCTCCTCCTGCATCATTTTGACTTCTATGGTGCACATGCCTGCTTTCCCCTGATTCCATCCCCAGTCTGGTCCTGGAAGAGTGGGGGCTTTTTCTTATCCAATTACTTTGTTATTTTTACACACTTGGGCCCTATGCATTGGCCCAAGCTTTCTGCTTTCTGCGTGCTCAGTAAGAACCTCTGCCTGCTGCCATCTAGGCCAGTGGGGGAGACTCCCTGGTCCTCCGACAGATTGTCTACTTGTAACGGTCAGATGGTCAGATGAAAAAAAGAGGCATGGTTACTGTAATGAGCAACAGGACTAAAATAGAAACAGTGGTTTGATTCACAGATACTTTTGGCATCGGCTAATTGATCATGGTATCCCTAGCATTTAAATAGAGGATCAGGCTACTAAAATTTTAGTTGATTTAAATAAGTGAAAGAACTCTGGGTCTTGTACACAGTATCCTGACTTTAGTAACCACAAAAGTGTTGCAGGCCTTCAACTGTTTCCCAGATTAAGCCGGTTCACAGATCTAGAGCCCCTTAAATGAAGAGGGGAACCAGTGCCTTTGAGCAAGTATCCTACTACAATACCAAAAATTATACTGTAAATGTTTCTCCTAGCCTTCGTTAAAAGAACTGTGGATATGTACCTGGTGCTGTGCACTGGGAAGGAGAACTAATGAGACTTTATGTCTCTGAACTGACAATAATTCTTGGAGACTCAAACCACCTCCATGGTCCACCCATACAATTAAGAGTTTATGTAGTACAGATAATTAGTGCAAGTTTGGCTTGTGTTCATCTCAAAGTGGCTCAGTTGGTCCCCAAACCTATCCCATAGTTATTTCCTCAAGTATGGATTTGTAGTTGAAGGAGACACACTTAGCCACTTGGAGAGTCATCACACTGGTTCTTTGACTCATGGACACAAGGTTGTTATGGTATGAAAGTTTGCATGGAAACCACTAAATGTCCTCTGTCTCCCCAAACAGTAAAGTAGAAGCTACCCTGCATTCCTGGAGGGATTGCAGCAATTTGTGCCATGATGGAGGACTGGAAGGATGTGGGAGTGGTGATTCCTACCACATTCTGATGCAATTCATTTATATGGCTTTTGCAGACAAAAGATGGATCTTGGGTCTTAGAGAATGACAGTAGGATCTTTGTAAACTTAATTAAGGGATGAGTCAAATTCCAACTGCTTTTTCCAGGTATGTCTCCTTCACTGGAGAAAGTCAATACCCCCTGGTACCTGGTGTATAACTTGGACAAGTTATGGTCCCCAGTTATCCACTAAACATTAATGTAAGCATTACTTTGAAGGCATTGTGTTGATGAGATTAAAGTCCATAACCAGCTGATTTTAAGTAAGGGAGATTATTCTAGATAATCTTGGTATATCTGATTCAATCAGTTGGAAGGCCTTAAGAATGTAACTGAGTCTGCAGGATGAAGAAAAAATTCTTCCTGAGGATAGCAGCATTAGTCCATATGTGAGACTTTCAATCTTTCCTTTTTATAACCTGCCGTATGGATTTTAGACTTGTCTACCCAGCCTCCATAACTGTATTAGCGAATTACTTTTAGTATATATCTCTTACTGTTTCTGTTTCTCTAGTTCGACACCGACTGATAGAGCAATTAATGTGGTGAGTACTTTCTCTTTGTATGTGTTCATAA
Source organism: Trachops cirrhosus (assembly GCA_028533065.1). Classification (NCBI taxonomy): domain Eukaryota; kingdom Metazoa; phylum Chordata; class Mammalia; order Chiroptera; family Phyllostomidae; genus Trachops; species Trachops cirrhosus. Next base: position 31,394,918 of record CM052548.1, on the reverse strand, counting down.
ATATCAGAAGCTATTAGCTTTCAGTATACAAAGCCAACAATAATGCATGTATCACCTGAGGGTTAGAATTCCTCTCCAATTCACTGTAATAATTTTGTTCATGAGGATCTTGATTATCTATTCATTTCATAAGATATCATGCTGCTCCACTAATTTGGTGATACCATGCTAATTGGGCTAGTAAGCAGAAAGTATCACTTACTTTAGATAGCCTGGTAAAACACATCCAAAAAAAGGCTAGGAAATAATGCCCCCCAAAATTTAGAGGCCTTCCACCTTATGAGAGTTGGGCACTTAGTGGTACACTGACATGTTTCTTCCAGATTGAATAATAAGTTGCTGCATGTAAACCTTCCTATAACCAAGATAGTGGCATAGCACCTAGTGATTCTCTGGATTTGGAAGGCAACATGTACCTCACTTTGGTGTGCTCAGCCCCATTGACCAAATAACATGAAAACATGTCAGTTTTGAGGAGCTCCAGTCTGAGAGAAACTCTAGAGCTGGCTGAATGGCCCAACAAATCCACCTGAAGGTGCTTGAAGTGAATGTGGTAGGTAAGGATGCTCTGTGGAGACTTCAGCAGAACACTACAGGTGACTCGTATCACAGACTTTTATTATTTTGGATCAAAGCTATGCTACCTTCTGCAGATAATTATTCTATTTTTGAGAAATACATTCTGGCTTGCTACCAGGCACTACACTTAACTATGGACCACCAAGATAACCATTATACACTGTGTGTTGTCTGATTCAATAAGATATAATGTTGGGTGTGTTTAGCAAAATTTCATAATTGACTGTAGGTGATTTGTATAAGATCAGGCTTGAGAAGATCTTGAAGGCTTAAGTATGTTGGTTGGGTAAATAGCCCAGTTGCCCATAGTCACTATTCTTGCCACATTGCCTCTTCCCTCTCAATCTGCACTATGGCTTCATGGGAAGTTCCCCATTACCTGATGACAGAGGAAGGAAAAATCAAGGCCTGTTTTACACATGGTTCTGCACAGTATGCTGACATCACTTGAAAGTAGACAGTGGCAACACTAGATCTCCATTCTGGAGTGCCCTTGAAGAATAGTCATGAAGAACCCCCTCCTCCATTATGTAAAACTTTGAGCACTGCTTGGTTTTTTTTTTTTTTTGACAGATGGTCAGAGTTGGGCACAGAAATGCATTGTTTCATGGTAAGTGGCTAACAATTTGGCTTCTGGTCAGGCACTTGGAAAGAACATGACTGGAAAGCTGGTAAGTAGGAGTTCTGGGAAGAGGGATGTGGATGGGTCTCTCCAATAGGGTACAGTTTGTGTTCCATGTGTATGTCCAGCAAAGAAAAACCTAAGCAGAGAAGGATTTTTATTATTAAGTGAAAAAAAGTGGGTGTTTTGTGGCTGTTAGTCAGTCCCTTTCCCGGACACCACTATTTTTTCCAGTGAGCTCAAGGACAAATGATGATGGTGGAAGGGATGGAGCTTATCCATGCTCTGCAATGTGGGCTTCTACTCACCAGGGCTGATTTGTTGCAGCCACCCCTATGTGTCCAACATGCCCACAGAAGAGACCAACACTGAGCTCCAGATTTGTCACCCTTTCTGAGGGAAGCAGTCATTTGGTGATAGGTTGATTGTGCCGGACCACACCCATTGGAAGAGACAGCACTTTATTCTCATTGAAATGATACTTGGCATGTGAGCTTGACCTCTTGACTTACAATGCTCCTGAAAAAATCCACATGTAGATTTATAGAATGTCTTACTCACTTTCATGCTATTGCATCCAACATTGCTTCTGTCATAAAATCTCATTTTACTCCAATAGGCTGTGCTCATGAGATTCACTGGTCTTGCCATCATCTCTCTCACCCTAGAGGAGCTGGTCTGATAGCAAGATGGTGAAATGTCCTTTTGAAACTCAGAGCACCATCTGATGCCAACACCTGGTAATATCTTGTGTGTCTGGCATAATGTTCTCCAGGATGTGAAATATGCCCTGAATTGTTGACTAATACTTGGTGCTGCTTCTCCAAGCATTAAGAGGGAGTTTGCTTATTGCCAGCCACCTGGCAACTTAGTGTTTCTCATACCAGTGAAGCAACAGGAATAAAAAGAAGTGGTTATTTTATTAGGGTACTTTATCCTATCAAGAAAATAGCTATTATACCTTTGGACCAGAGAAGAGTATATCTGGAATGCTGAAGATCCATAGAGGTACCTCTTAGAACTCCCATGTTCAATCACAGAAGTAATGGAAAACCACCCCAAACTAACAGGGCTTTCAGAAATGGAGGTTTGTATCACTTCAAGGGAAGCAACCACAACTAGATGAAGCACTTGGGGAGGACGAAGTCAATATAGAATATGTAGTAGAGGAAGGACACTATAAATATCACTATGGCTATTAGACTAGTTGTAAAATATGTAGAATATGTAGAGTTATGTATTTTCCTTCCTAGTTTTTACATAAATATATTAGGTCTGTCTGGAAAAAGTCAAGCCATTGTTAACGTAATGAACACAGTTTGTATGGCATTGATGTAACTTTGCAGCCAAGGAGAGTGGACTGGAATGTGCACGTGTGAACAATGATGACATCACTGTACAAGTCAGTGGGTGTGGTAAATGCCGTTTGTTGAGTGAGCATGTGTACTGTGTGGCTATTGCATTCAAAATGACTGGGTGAGTAGAGCAACAAATCTGCATCAAATTTTGCATTAAGCTTGAACATCCCACCATGGAGTGATTCAGAAGGATTTCAGGGACAATGCAATGAATGCAGCACAAATAAAAGTGTGGCACAAATGCTCTAAAGATGGTCGAGAACCTGTTGAAAGTGACCAATGTTCTGGGAGGCCTGTAACAAGCAGAATACCTGAGAATGTTTAGTGTGTACAGGCTGCAATCAACAAAGAAAGATCGGTGACTGACAGTGTGAGAACTAGAAGCTGATCTGGGGATTCCAAAAACTACTATGTCTGAGATTTTGATAGAGGATCTTGGTATGAAATGTGTTGTGGCAAAATTTGTTCTGTGGCTTCTACTACCAGAGCAGAAGGTACATCTGCTGCAGTTGCTAATACTTGATTCAAACTGCTACCAATGAAACAGATTTGGCACCCTGCGAATTCAGGCTTTTTTCAAAATTAAAATCACCTTTGGAAGGGAAGAGATTTCCAACCATCAATGAGATTCAGGAAAGTTTGATGGGGCAGTTGATGGCCATTCCAACAAAAGATTTTGCAGAATGTTTTGAACAGTGGATGAAATGCTGGGAGAACTGTGTGAGGTCCCAAGGTGCCTACTTTGAAGGAGAGTGAGGCCTCATTGTCCTGTGTACAATGTTTCTTGTATCTTGTATTTTCTTCAATAAATGCTTCTATTTTTCATATTAAATGACTGGATACTTTCTGGAAAGATCATATATATATGTATACACACACACACACACACACATATATATATACCCCCACGTACATATACGCGCACACACACATATATATATACAAATTTAAAAAATTTCCCCCTTTCCTGTCCTACTAACAAACATGAGATGAATAGTGGTTAATTTTATCCCTTCATTTTTAGTTACAAAATATCAAAGTGAGTGTGTGACTGAGGTAGAAAAAGCATGAGTATCACCTACAGATGAATTAGGTATATGCATCCTCCTCAGGGGAGAGGTTTAGCAGTTTTTGGTTGTATCATCATTGCCCCATGTTAAGTAGGAGTATTCTTCTGCCACTATATTTATTTGAAAGTAAAGTATGGTTAAAAGAGTCATACATGGTCCTGACTGGTGTGGCTCAGTGTCGATTCACAAAGCCAAAGGTCATCAGTTCAATTCCTGGTCAGGTCACAAGCCTGAGTTGCCAGCCTCGTCCCAGGTTGAGGTGCGTGAGAGAGGCAACTGATAATGCTTCTCTTACACATTGATGTTTCTCTCTCTCTCTTTCTCTGCACTTCCCCTTTCTCTAAAATAAATAACATTAAAAAAAGATACATATGTGAATGCTAAGTTGAAAGGGATAAAAAGTACTGGATTGTGCTATTGACAATTTAGAAACTGTATTTTCTAGATTCCCTTTATGGCTACATTTAAAGTGGGCAAAAGAGGAACTTGAACAAGATTTAGGAGGCAGAAATAAACCAGTGCCATTACTTTGGAAAGTTTGTGGTGATCAGATACCTTGATGGTTAGAGGTTTAGGGGTCTGGTGGGTCCCAGCTGGTCCTCACTCCCCTCTGCTCTGTGTCCAGCTTGCCTTGCTAACTTCTTGCCACCAGATGCTTGGCTGTGAACCCACACAGGGAGTAGCTACATAGATCTCTTCATGACCTTCTCCTTTGTGGTCCTGACTTGACAACTAGAAATGGTTGGCTTCTCAGATTTTCCTGCAAGTTTCAAGACTGCCCAAGCAAGCTAAGCAGCCTTGTTAATAACTCTTACTCTTCCTTTGGCCCTGAAAATTTCCCTTAAAGATCCTCACTTTCTCAGCATCTCCCATGTAAGTGTAAATTCTGATTTCTGTAAAAAATTCCGTATTCCCATACTAGTCCTTGTACCTGTGCTTCACTGACTGAAGTCTGAATGGTTATCTTTCTCAAGAATGTTGGCATTGCAATTGTCCCTTCTCTCTTCTGCATTATAAACTATCTCCTCTTTAGAAAATTATTCAGAATAATAACAAGGAATAGTTTTCTTCCACTTAAATAAGTGCTGTCTTAATCCCACTTACCTTTTTAATGAAAATCATATTTATTTCCTTTTAGTTATAGCAAAACTCCTTAAGACTTTTGTTTAATATCAAGGTGTCCAATCCCTATTCTTCCTTTTCTCTTTGGAATTCATTTTCAGTCATGTTTCTCCCTAGGATCTTCCACTGAGATTGATCTTCTCAAGGTCTCCAGTGGCTCCCCAAATGCTAATTTCAACAGGCAAATCTTCCTCATACTACTTCACTCATCAGTTAATCATTTATTCCTTCTTGCAACACTTTACTCGGCCAGTATTCCTCTGTCTCTCCACCTCCTTCCATCCCCTGCCAGTCTAAAACACAGACTGTTTCTTCTCTCTTTTCTGTTTATTCCTTATCTTTTCAAACTTTATTGGGAGAGTGCCCTAGGGTTCTGTTGTTGAACTCTTTTCTTCTTTTTCAACCCCCACCTCTTAAGTAAGTACTTTTAGTCTCATGGCCTTATTTACTTCCCGTGTGCTTATGATGGCAACATTTAATCCTCCACATCAGATCTCAATCCTCTAGTTTCTAGGAGTCCACTTGACATGTTACTTTGGATGTCTAACAAGAGCCTAACAGGTTCAAAATCAAATTCTTCATCTTACCCACCCATCCCCAAACCTATTCCTTCTGTACCTTTCCCTCTTCAGTAAATGACCACTTTAGACTTTCATGTGCTTAGACCAAAAACTTGGAGTCCTTGACTTCTGTCTTTCACATCTCGTCTCAAAGGCACCAGCAATTTCTGCTGACACTGCCTTCAGAGTACATCCAGAGTCCAACCTGTTCAGGTTGCTGCAGCGGTGTTGGTTTAAATCACCACCATGTCTAGCCTGAATAATTGCTATCACCTCATAATTATAATTATTCTTCCTGGTTCTGCTCTTCCTCCCCTCCTGATCTATTTTCAAGGTGGCAGCCAGAGAGAGCCTAGTAAAATGCATGCTTGATCAGGTCATTCTTTTGCTCTGGGATTTCCAGTGACTTCTCATCTCATTCATAGTAAGGCCCCCAAATCCTACAAAGTCCTGTATTCACCTGAACAGTCTATTTTTATCCACCTCTCTGTCCTAAAACCTGTGGCTCATTCCAACCTAGCATTACTCACCTTTATGCCATTTTTGAAGATGCTAAAGCATACTTTTGTCTCAGGGATTTCATACTTATGTTCCTTCTTTTCGGAATGCTCTTTCCCAGATATCAACACTGCTCACTGTCCTCCTTCAGGTCTCTGCTCAGATGTCACTAAATCAATGTGACCTTTTATGACCCTTTCTTTAATAACCATCTTGTGTAAAGAGCAACCTCACCCTTCTCTGAGGTTTCCTAACTCCTTTTCTTACTGTAGTTCCCTCATTAGTATAAATACTATTCCTTACATATATTAGAAATAATTTATCCAATATTATATGTTATGTCCATTATTATTTTCACAGAACACAGGAGTACCAAAATGTGTCACCTACTCCCAAGTTATTGGCATTTCAAACATATTCTCTAACCTAACTGTGTGATAGCTGTACCCTTGCGGGTCAGGATTAGTCTCCCTAGCACAGTAACCTTTCTTCCTCCCACTCCCTGCCTCCTCTGTTTTCTTTTCCTTCTTTACCTTTTGGTTTGTTGGAAATCAGATGATGTCTTTTCTTTGTATAGAAAGGGGGAGCCTACTTTGTAGAAGAATGTTTGGTTTGATTTTCCAGAAGGAGCTCATAATAGAGAACTCCCTTCCAATTCCACCACATTCTAGAAGAATGTAGGCTCCCCATTCTATAATGTACTTAGTTCACTTCTTTCCTCAGAATTTCTTAAGACTTTATTTTTTTCAGAGCAGTTTTAGGTTCACAGCAAAATTCAGAGGGAGGTACAGAGATCTCCCTGCCCACACACATGTATAGCCTTCCTCATTATTGACATTTGCCACCAAAGTGGTACATTTATTAAAAGAACCTATGTTGCAACATGGTTATAATCCAAAGTCCATAGTTTATATTAGAGTGCATTCTTGGTGTTGTATATTCCTTTGGTTTTAACAAGTGTATGATAAGATGTATTTACTACCATCATATTTGGTTGGCCAAAAAGTTCATTTGGTTTTAAAATAACACTAAAAGACACACTTTTCATTTTTACTAATAACTTTATTGAACAACATATTCACTGTTTTGTTCCACTACCTTCTGTTATCTTTCGGGCAACTTCATAATTCCACCTTCCCAAACGCATTTTTCAGTTTTCCAGGGAATTGAGACTTTCTCTATTAAGAGAACTTTGTAAAGGCTGAAATAAATGGAAATCCAAAGGTGCAATGTTTGGTGAATACAGTGGATGAATCAGAACTTCCCAGCCAAGCTGTAACAGATTTTACCTGGTCATCAAAGCAACATGTGGTCTTGCGTTATCCGGATGGAAGATTATGCGTTTTCTGCTGACTAATTCTGGCTGCTTTTCGTTGAGTGCTACTTTCAGTTGGTCTACTTGGGAGCAGTACTTGTTGGAATTAATTGTTTGGTTTTCCAGAAGGGGCTCACAACAGAGACTTCCCTTCCAATCCCATCACATACACAACATCAACTTCCCTGGATGAAGATGAGTGTTGGAGTGGCTGGTGGTAGTTCGTTTTGCTTGCTCCACAATCTCTCCCATTCCACATTATTGTACAGTATCCACTTTTCATTGCCCATCACAATTTGTTTTAAAAATGGAACATTTTCATTACATTTAAGTAGGGAATCACATGTGGAAATATGGTCAAGGTGTTTTTTTTTTGCTTAACTCATACGGGACCCAAACATCAAAGCGATTAACATAACCACGCTGGTGCAAACGATTTTGCATGTTTGATTTGGATATTTTGAGTATGTCAGTTGTCTCCAGAGTGGTATAACACTGGTTGCTCTCAATTAATGTCTCAGTTTAATCTCTATCAACTTCAACAGGTTTACCTGACCATGGAGCATCATCCAGTGAGAAATCTCTAGCACAAAACTTCACAAATCACTTTTGACACATTTGTTCAGCCACAGTACCTTCTCCATACACTGCACAAGTCTTTTGCATTTCAGTTGTATTTTTACCTTTCTTGAAATAATAAAACATAATATGCCTAAAATGTTGCTTATTTTCTTCCATCTTCAATATTAAAATGGCTACATAACAATTCACCAATTTTGATTAGTTTTTAAAAAATGCACACTGATATGACAACTGTCACAATACAATCTAACAAAATTATTTTGAATGAAGTTAAAAACAATGGCTACTAGAGCCATCTTATGGAAAAAAATGAATAAACTTTTTGACCAACCCATAGTACCATAATAATGTCACTGCCTAAAAATCCTCTGTGTGCTACCAATTCATCCTTCCTGCCCTCACAGCACCTAAAGCTCTTTTTACTATTTTTATAGTTTTGCCTTTTTAAAAATGTCATATAGTTGGAATTATATAACAGCCTTTTTAGCCTGGCTTTTTTTTGCCTAGTAATATGCATTTAAGTTTCATCTGTGTCTTTTCATTACTTGATAGCTCATTTATTTTTATGCCTTAATAATATTCCATTGTCTGAATGTACCACTGTTTATTTCTCCATTCACCTACTGAAAGTGCCATTTTGTGTAATATTATAATGCTAGTTTCTAAACCACAACCTGGCCCATTGCAGGTATTCATTATGTGTTCCTTGTCCTCATCATGTAGTTATTCTTTCTGTGAAATGAATCACCCTTCCATATGTTGCCCAATTCTATAGAAAAATGAAACCAGATTTTTCACAAATTTGAGATACTTCCATCTGCCCTTTAATTTTCACCCTCTCAAATCAACCTCTTGACTATATCTTGAATTCAACCTGTTCTCTTTATTCTCACCATCAGGCTTTATTAATTTCTCCCAAAATAACACTTTTACCCTTATGACTATTCTTTCTGACTCCGGTGCACAATCTATGCTCTTAAAATACATACAATATTATATTGATCTCTTGCTCAAAATATCTAGCAGATTAAAGTTTAAACTCATTTACATAAATTCACAATTTCTCAGGATCTGATCCTTACTATGTGCACAGCTTGTTTTGCCTCTCTTTCCTTAACTTTCCCCTCTTGCTCTGTGGGTTCTGAATTATACAGAGCAACCCAAACAAGGTGTGGCTGTTCATCAAATTCAAGAGCATCTGTGTGAGTCTTAGACTGTGCCTTGACTTCTTGGCAGTTTCCCCCTGACTCATTCTGGCTATTTTTGAAATAATCAATTAATGTCATTATCAATTCTATATTTAGGAGATGAATTTCACATAATCATTACAGAAATATGTGGAGCTCTTGAAAATAAAGTTGGTGATGTTAGCTTCTGTATTTCTGCAGACAGTAGCTCTTTGGCCATTTCATTAGGTCATAGCCAGAGAATAAAATTCCTGTAAACTTGTGGAAGCTTTGTGGCTGGTACCTACAGAAGAACTGTGCAAAGAAGGATTTCAGATTCTGCAATGGAATAACAGCAAACACTTAAAAACAGGGCTGATTAGTCCCTCAAATGAATCTCAACTTTAAATGCTTATATTGCTCACTTTCCAATATTATAACACCCACTGTCCTGATGTCAGATTTTTATTTTGTTTATGTGAAGCATAGAGAAACTTTTTGAAAAAATATATTTTAAAAGGACTGAAATTCCTGCTTTGAAATGAAGAAAGAGTGGGTGTTTCAGAATGAACTCTCACCTTGCTTTGAACATTGCATCTACACACATACCCCCATTTGCTCACACAGATACCATTATGTTTAAGAAGATTTAGAATAATGTTAAGAACCAAATGTATGGGGTAATGCAGAGTGAAGGGAAGAATGGGGAAGAATGTCAGCCTGTCTTCTAAACAGATAGTGTAATTTTTTTTGGTAACTAAAGGATCTGATATAATGAGATACAGCACAATTTTGGGAAATTTCATCAACCATTTGATTTCAAGTTATTTCATTCAGTCCTTAACTCACAGCATTGGGCTCTGATACTGAAATAAGAATAGAAAATTGAATCAGATATTTTTCCTTCCAATACTTGCCATTTCAAAGAACTTTACATTATTATCACATCCCCAGGAAGCAGGTAGAATTAATATCCTTATAAACTGCTTTGGCTTTTTATTGTTAGAGTATGAGAAACACTAAAATGACAAATGACTTGGATGTTAGCATAGAGCAAATCAGGGCCATAAGGGTGTTGAAAATTCAGATTTATTAGTTTTCAGGATTAAAGTCACTCAACTGATCTATTTTCCTCTTTGGTTTTTTTTTTAGGTATTACACTTTGTGTTCTGCGTGGTTGAATTTGAAGTCCAGGTAAGGATATTTTAACAAGAGTCAGAAATTTTGAGTTTTAATCTCCATTACAACTCTTGATTTCCATAGAGCTAATATTTCTGGAATTTAGTTATATAATCTGTAAAACTATTAAAATTAATTTGATTTTAGTAGGAAGCTATTGCAAATGATTTCTTAACCTTAAGGCTTTTTAACAGTATTTCTTATTCAGATGTAAAACAACATACTCCAGAGATGGTACCTCTCAGAGCCATGAACCTGACAGAACACTGATGCCCATATTCTTTGCAACAGCCCCTTTGAACATAAATAGGCAATGTGCTGAATCCCTTTTTACAAATGAGATACAGAACCACTGAGTGAACTGCTCCTGTGTTTAGTACCATAGCTAAACTCCATTCTTAATTACCTCTTTCATAAAATGCTGGGGAATTATTATTATTTATTATTACTATTCCTCACCTGGGGACATTTTTTCATTGGCTCTTTTAGAGAGAGGAAGGGAGAGAGAGAATCATTGATAGGAGAGAGAAGCATGTGGGTTCTGTGTGTGGGCCAGGGACAGAACCCACAACCATTCAATTACATAATAGCATTCCAACCAACTAAGCCATGCTGGCCAGGGCTTATTTTTAGTATATTAATATTAAATAACTACTGTCTTTAATGTCTTATAATTTCTCAAGCATTTAAGTTATGCTATTTTTTATTGCCTTATTACCTTCCAAGATTAAGTTTCTAATTTTAGGGTGGAACTATATAAATTATAACTGAAAACTCCTCTACAGAGTTAACAACAACAAAACAACAATAATATTCATAGTAACTATACATTAAACACTAACGTTATAAATGGATTATACATACATATCAACTTATCAATTCTCATAACAGCTCCATGAGGTATCATTATAATCTCTCCTTGGCTGAGGAAACAGAAACACATTGATTTTAGTGACTTGCCTATGGTCACACAAATAGTTAAGGCCAGAGCTAGGATTTGGAAAGCTGGATCCAAAACCCAAGTTCTTGGCCACTATCCTAAATTGTTGAATCACACATCCTAAATATGACAGACATTCTAAACCATGTTGATATAGATTTATAATCTATACAAAGGAATACAAATATAGAATATAGGCATATGCTTTAGAAGCATATAAATGTGCAGAGGAAGATAAATCTTTAGGATAAATCTTTAGGATAAATGCATATTGTTAAACTCAAAAGAGTTTGGGGGCTTTCCTAGAAATAAATGATAGAGATTTATTCAAGGGTCTTAGAGTTTACAAACTGTAAACACAGCTAGGCAAAAGTCCAAAAGTATTCCAAAGAGAGAAAAGTTAATAAAATTTCTTGTAGTATAAAGCACATTCTTGAGAATTATCAGTCCTGCATTCTTAGCTCTGGGATTCACCCAGGGCAGTTAATGGCCATATGTAAGGCAGTCAGGATGATGGATGTCTGGAGGTCTGGTCATGTGTCTGATGGTCTGGGTATCAGGTGAATGTACACGTGAGTCCTTCAGGGGTAACCAGGGGGTGATCTGAAGGTGTAGATGCATATCCAGGCATTGCTCTAGGACTGGAAAGTTAAAAAAAATTGAGTTCCCAGGCTAGTTAGAAGAAGAATGGGCTTTTTCTCATACCTCAGCCTTCATAGTGTTAATGATTTCAATGGTGGGTTAAAGTGACCCAATTTTATAGATTCCTTAACTTCACTCTTTTCTCAGTATCAAAGGTGGGAGTCAGAATGATTTGGGTTTCACAATGAGAGTTTCTATGAGTTTTATGTTCATTCCTGATTGCTTAAAGAAAATTGAAATTCCAAGAACCGTGAAGGCAGTATTTTGCTCCCATTTTCTTCAAGAGCCACCCACTTAACACACATCAAATTCCAACTGAATAGAAAAGCAATCCCTAGATTTAATAGCTGTCCTCCTCTGTAAAAAGCAAAGAAGTAAAGTAAAGCTTGACTATTGCTCTTTAGGAACCCCTTCCATGGGGAGCCTTCCAGGATTCTCCCAGTCTGAGCTGGTTGTCCCACCCACAGCATCTCATGCTTACTTCTGCTTCTACACACAGCTTTGTAATCATCTGTGAGGTTGTTGTGCTTTCATTGGTCTGACACGTCTTCAAGAGCAGAGGTTTTGTCTTAACTAAGTTTTGCAGCTGTCTGCTTAGCAGATGCTTTGTTCATAGGAACTCAATAAATATTTAATTAAATAAAAGTGTCTTGAAACTAGTTTGGAACTTGTGGAAAGATAGAACTTTATTTTCTTATTCTATCCATGTCTGACATTTACTATTTTTAATGAATACCTGCTTTATGCAGGCATAGTATTTGTTATCTACTCAGCATATTTACATATATTAAATATTTAACAAATGTTAGTTTAATTATATTGGAATGGGTTGTTCAGATGTGTTGAAGAACTGGAAGTAGTTTAGTCAGTTTAGACTAGGCTATGTTGTGGTAGAAAACAAACCTCTAAATGTCAGGGGCTTTGCACATAAAGGTTTATTTCTCAGTCCTGCAAAATGTAACACCGATCTGGAGCCTCGCCAGAGAAGCCCTTTTCCAAATGGTGGCTCCGAGGTCCAAGCCTCTGGCCTGTTGCAGCTCTGCCATCTAAAACAGGAGGCTTCCAGGACCCCGTGGCAGGAAAAGAGAGCCGTGCACTGGCTCTCAAGTGCTTTGGTCTGGCAACAGCACACTTGATTTCTTTCTGCTCACATCTCTTTGGCAAGAACTAGTCACTTGGCCCTGGCTATTGTAAGGGGGCAGGGAAATGTGGGAGAGAACAGTAGGAAATGCCATCCACAGAGAGAAAGAAAAAGTGAGGTCACGTGATCGATATTTTCATAGTTTTCAGTCTGGTGGGTTTATTTAAAAAATGCAAACTAATTTTTGAATAGAGAATATATTATTTCAAAGGGATTCATGAACTGGAGAGCAGACAATAGCCGCTTCTTACCAACCGTCATTTATTTATTTATTTGTTTGTTTATTTATTTATTTGTGGTAAACAGGAAGCAGTTGGAGATTACAATGTGTGCTGGGTGCCTTGGAGTGTGCGGGGGGGGGGGGGGGGCGAGCAAGTGTGATACTGATCCGTAGGGAGAGGATGGGCTGGGAGGCGGGGATGTGCAGACCAGCAAGTGCCGCTCAGGGAAGGCTAATGCAGGTCACAAGTGCTGCAGCTGCAACCACTCTTTCTATAGGAAGCCTGATCTCGTGGGATCTCCGGAGTTCTGCGGGGCTAGCAGGCGTGTACTGGTAGGAGAAACACTTGGGTGCCCTGGAGGCTAGCCGTGCCTCTTCTAGGCCCTAGCCTAAGGAGCCTGGCTCACACCTATCATACAAACGTTGCCACACCTACCACTTCGCGTCACAGAGACCTGGCCAGGTGCGTGGGATTAGTCCCACCAAAAGGTGGACTGGGTAGAAGCGCTTAGAACAGAATACCGGGAACTGCGCTTGCTCGGGTCACAAATCTCGAGCCTCCAGAAGCCAGAAGGGCCCAGGGGTGGTCTGTGGGTTTCTGGGTGGAACCATGAGGCTTCTGTTTGTGAAGGTCCACGGAAGCAGCAACGCCACCGTTTCTTTCACTGCCCATCTTTGGTCCATTTGTTCTTTCTGGTAGTTGTGAGGTGTCATATTTGTCCCAGGACACCATTGCTGCCTGTCCCTCCAGCCTATTCCCCGAATAGCACGTATCAGGGCATTACTGTTTCAGCGCCCTGCCTGGCGGAGAGATTGCTCCTTCACCCAATAGAGATTTTGGAATTGTCAGAGATGGAGGCAGTCTACAATATTTTTTAAAAAGGTAAGATATTGTAAATGATAGCATTCAATTAATTCTTTTAATTAAAGTCTTTTAATCGGCAGCATCCAAATTAATAGTATTTTTAAGTGGATTAGCAAATGGAAGAGGCAAACAGCAGTTAGGATTTTGCAGCCCCAAAGCTTTGCTTTCAAAATTATAGTACGAAATCAACAGATGTTGCCCATACTTGTTCTTAGCCCCCAGTGACATTCCAACCCAAGCAGAGATTTGTGACCTCTCTCCTGTTTTCAAAGTCCTGGGAGAGTCGGGCAGAAAGAGGCTTGTCCCTGGACAAGTACTATCAGTACTTGATCACTGCTTCTGTCTAATGAGGGGTCCTGTCTTCCTTTCTTGTCATACTTGGGAAAATTGCCTTGCAAACATCTAGTTACAGCTTTAACATTCTCACCTGGAGGGCTGAGAGGTGAAGTTCCTGAACTCTTAAAAATTTTTTTCTTTCTTTCTTTATTTAGAGAGAGAGGAAGGGAGGGAGAGAAACACCAATTGGTTGCCTCTTGCACATGCCCCAACCAGGAACCAGACCCTCAACCCAGGCATGTGCCCTGACCAGGAATGGAACCATGATCTTTTGCTTTACGGGACGGTGCCCAACCAACTGAGCCATACTGGCCAGGACAAGTTCCTCAACTCTTGAACAGAGATAGTAAACCAGAGAGCACACAAAAATCTCTAATGAGAGAGTATAAGGTATAAAGACTGAAAACTCCTAAACTGTAATTATTTTTACTTGTTTGCTCCTGGGATTGTTGTATCTTGTATCAGTTATCTGATGTGCCCGGAATGGCCTAAGCCTGCCTGTATCATGCATTTCTGGAGACAGGCTCCTAAATCTACACATTCACTGATAAGGGAAACATTTTCGGATGGCAAATGGCCAAGTAAATACCCTCAGCCTGTTTCTTCTGAATTGTCAGTTCCCAGGACATCTTGGGGAAGCTCAAGTATTCAAGACATTTAATTTCTGAAGGCACAGAGCTGGATGGTATTTCCCAGGTCCTAGCAGAGGAAGCAGTCTGGATTCTTGTGGGGAAGGTACAGGCGCTAGAGTCTCTTGGTTCCTATCAGGCCCTCACGTCAATGAAAAAGAAATCTCTGGTGTATTAAGACTAAGATTTTAGGGCTAACCAATCACAGCATATTGCAATGTAGCCTGCTAGTATAGACGTGAAATAGTACGCAGATAGGAAACGCAGATGGGCAAAATTCAAGGGATATAAAAGGTTCTCACAATTCCTTTTGTCAGAGGCTAACACGATTATTAATTTCTTGTGTATTTTTTACAGATGTTTTATGCTAATAACAAAAACAGTAATAGTTATGGTAATGGCAGCAAACTAAATAGGAGCTTGCTGTAACAATTAACCCTGAAAGTTACTGTCTTTCAAACCCAACAGAAAGCGACCTAAGCTTTCAATGTGTGTGTGTGCAGTGAGGGGAGTCTCTGCATTAAGGGATCCTGGGGACAGAGGCCTTGCAGCCTTCAACAAGTGTCTCTGAGGCTGACATGGCCATCAATATCTAGCTGGCAAAACTGCACAGAGCATAAAGTATGGCATGTGGGAGGCTTTTATGGGCCATGTCTGCCAGTTATTGGCTAGAATTCAGTCACATTCCTGCGTCTTACTGTAAAAGAGGCTGGTGGACATAATCTAGTGTGTACCAGGAAGAGAGGAAATGTGTTTGGTGACAACCAGCAGTCTTTGCCTTTCTTATGTATTCATTTATTTACTACATGCAACAATAGCTTTATGACCTAGGGAATACTATTTTGCCTCCCCTATGGACTGGTAAACCAAGGAACTGAAAAAGTTAATTCATTTGCTGAAGATTGGTTAGTAAGTGGCAGAACTTGGAAGTGTCTGGAACCAGAGCTGGGCTGAACCACTTTCCCATATCCTTTCCTTATATCATGTAGTGCAGGGGTGTCAAACTTGTTTTCACTGGGGCCCATGTCAGCCTCGTGGTTGCCCACAAAGGGCCGAAATAATTTTAGGACCGTATAAATGTAACTACTCCTTAACTGTTAAGGAGTTGAAATTACTTTCAGCCCTTTGAAAGCAACCATGAGGCCGATGTGGCCCCCTGAGAAAATGAGTTTGATACTCCTGAGTGTATTACATGGACTGTTGTTTACCTTGCTCCTATTTTTTCCTCTTAAGGATATTTAGTCCTAGTACATATAAGGCTGTTTATTTCTTTTTAACAGGCATATACTGTCTGTATAAATAAATGTATTTTTTAACTGCTGTTATTATGGTGATTGTTTCTGTTTTTTCTCAATTCAAATAGTGATGAAATCACCTCCTGTGTTTACATACATGTGCATGTATGTGGTGAAGAATATTTTTAAAAAGATTTTATTTATTTATTTTTAGAGAGAGGAAATTATTTATTTTTAGAGAGAAGGAGAAAGAGAGGGAGAAAAGGCTGATGTGTGAGAGAAACATCAGTTGCCTCTCACATGCCCCCAACTGGGAACCCAGCCTGCAACCCAGGCATGTGCCCTGACCGGGAATCAAACCAGCAACCTCTCGGATTACAGGCTGGTGCTCAATCCACTGAGCCATACCAGCTAGGGCAGAAGAATAATTTCTAAGAGTGAAATTACTCAACCAAAATAGTATGTGTGTATATATATTTTGAAGATTTTATTTATTTATTTTTAGAGAGAGGGGAAGGGAGGGAGAAAAAGAGGGAGAGAAACATCAATGTGTGGTTTCTTCTTGCATGCCCCCTACTGGGGACCTGGCCTGCAACCCAGGCATGTGCCCTAGACTGGGAATTGAACCGGCAGTCCTTTGGTTTGCAGGCCTGTGCTCAATCCACTGAGCTACACCAGCCAGGGCTATTTATTTTAAAACAGATATTTCCCAATTTCCCTACAGTGAGAATATTTTTAATATAAAAATACAATTTAAATTTCCATGAACAAAGGATGCAATTACATATTTCTCCTCACTCACACCACACAAAAGTTTTCAACTTTTTTTAATATTCTAAGTTAAAAGAAAAAATGTTTTCTGACAGTTTCAGCTTTTTTAAATTAATGTATTAGATGTTAAATGTCTCTAGGAGCACTTAAATGTCATTTTTATATCTTTTAGCAGTGGTTCACATCCTTAACTTACTCTTCTTTCAGATATGTTAGATATTATCTTATTTATTTATAAAAGATCTTTATATATGAAGTAAATAAACTATTTGCCTATGATATATGTTGCTTATTGTTTTTTGCCAGTATTTGCATTTATTTTTCATGGGTCAGGTGTAAAAAAAGTTCTTTTTGTATCTTGTGTTTTCTGTTTTTTCTATTTTCTTTTCAATTTCCTTTTTACAGTTAAAACTTTGGTACATTGGGGGTTTATTCTGTTGTTAGGGGTAAGGTAGGAAAATTGAAGTTTACTCATGGTTACCAACTGTCCCTTTAAACAATCATTTAATGAATACAGTGTAGTAAAAATGTATTTTCCCCATTAATATAAAATGTCAATTTTTTTACATATTAAATTCCATTTGGATCTATTTCTGGATACTCCATACTATTTACATATTATTACCATGCATTTTTTCTTACTGTAGATTTAAACATGTTTCAATATCTTATTGTAAATAGACCCATCATTCAGAATTTTCTTGGTTCTCCTTTCCCTCTTATTTTTTCGTATGAGTGTTGAACATCACCTTGAGTAGTTCGTAGTAAAGAAACCTATTGTTATTTTTCCAGAGATCATATACATTTATATGTTAACATAAAATTTATTTTTCCACCTGTAAACATGTTGTATATTTTAATTTATTGGAGGGGTCTTCTCTTTAGTTTCTTCAGTTGCATTTTAATGCTTTCTTCTTCTAAATTTCTTTTTGAGCATTTTAGACATTTTATCTTTTTCTTTTTTATATATCCTTTAATTATATCTTTAATTCATTGTTATTTTTATATAGAAAAGCTACTTATTTTGTATATAAGTTTGTCCCCAGTCACATGATAATGATTATTATGAAGAGGCTGTGAGTATAATAGGTAAGATCACATGGATCAGTGCCAGATAATCAGGTTTGAATCCTGGCCCTGCTTCTCCTGGCTATTACTGTAAAGATTAAAGTTAATATATCAAAAATGCTTAGGATAGTGCTTAATTGGCTTAACCATTGTTTTTAATCAGATATTGGTATAGAATTTTACTTGCTTTTGGAAAAGAATTTTGATAGTAGGGGAAAGTTTAAGAGGAGTGAGAAACATTCTCTTCCTTGATAGGAAACTCTCTTAAAAAAAAGATTTTATTTATTTATTTTTAAAGAGAGGGGAAGGGGGGAATAAGAGGGAGAGAAACATCGATGTGTGAGAGAAACATTGATTGGTTGCCTCTTGTAGGAATTGAACCGGTGACCCTTTGCTTCACAGGACGATGCTCAACCAACTGAGCCATGCTGGTCAAGGCTGGACACTCTTATTTAATCTGCCAATTCATTCTATACTCCAATTCTCCTTCGATAAAAGAATAACTATACAACTTTAATATTTGTGGAAATGACTTTTCAGAGTGGTTAAAGAAGTGTCTGAGCCAAATTTGAATCCTGTCTTCCCTAGTCTAAAGCCAAAGTCAAGACTTAAACACACCAACAGAGCAAAAGAAAGGAATTAGACTTATTTGCAAAATTTACTCTTACACTTCCACATTGATTGATTCATGAAAAGTTTCTCTGTAGCACACTATAATATAAAAAGTCCTTTACACTTAAGTTTAATTTTATAAGAAAGTCTTAACTATGGCTTCAAAGAAAGAAAAAAAGTAAAAATAGTAGTGCCAATTTTGACACTTCTGTATCTTTTCCTCTTTTGTATCTTTCCTTTTTTCTATTCCTGTTACTTCTCATAATTCTAGCCCATACAATACCTGGACTGAGTTTCTACAATAGCCTGTAAAATGGTCTCTCAGAATCTAATTTTGTCCTGAAAGCTATTGTCTGCACTGTCAACAGAGCGATCTAATTGCCAATCTGATCGCATTTCTCCCTCAACCCAAGTTAGAGTTCACTAGGCAACCTGAAGGCTGTCCCTGGTGAAATCTGTACTTCTCCAGGATGGAATCTTGTTAGAATGCGCTAGCAATATGAAATGCTCAGTGTTCTCCCAAGGACACGGAAGTGCCTTTTCCTTCTTGTGAATTTGACTCCTCATTGCTCCTTGCCTTCTTCCCCCATTTGCTAGTGTTGTGCCTTATATAAGAGAGAGTCTGAATAGGCATTTGTTCCTTAAAAGAATAAAGAAATGTCTCCCCCTGTTTTTTGTTCAATTATTTAGGAAAGCAGTTTGTGTTGTGGAAAATCTTGAGATTAAATGTCAGGAGTTCTGACTTTCAGTTCTGGTTCTGTCTTTGACTTGTTATGGGACCCTGAACGTGTGTCTGTAGGTTTGGGCACATAAGTCTCCAAGCAGATTTTGGGCCTGAGACAGCCCAGGATTGAGGCAAAATTAGGAGAGCACCGAATAGGCAGGAAAGCTTTGCAAATATTTTTATTTAATTCTTATAGTAACCTGTGAGGTAGGAATTGATATCCTTGTAATACCAATGGAGAATGATAATTCAAATAAATATTGTTGAAAGGGAAGAAGGAAAATTCTTCTGATGCATAGGTCTAGAGGAGGGAAGTGGAGAAAAGCCAAAAGTCAGACTGCGTATCTTTATTTCTGATCTATTCCCTCACAAATTTTGGGGAAGGACGCAAAGGGTAGGGAGGGCCAGAGAGATATGGGGAATCCTGGAGCAAGGGGGCTTCCTTGTTTCTCAGGGCACAGCCTGGGGAAACTGCAGCCCCTTCAGTGAAGTCACACAGTCAGTGTATTCAGTATGCAGAACGGCCAGCTGTGATTGATTTGAAATATCTGTAGAAAGGGTCTCGGTAAATGAGCCTATGCTAGCATGCGTGGTTCCCATGGCATGTGTATGTCATCTAGAGAGTCTAGAAAGTTCTTGTTGTACTTACAGGTGTTGTACAAATGCTAAGAGAACTGGAAAAGGCATAGGGTCAGGACAAGGACTCTGTTGAATGTGAGGACTATATGGAGACTATAGCATGGCCTACCCATTGCAGCAGTGGGCCCAGGGTGGAAACAGGTGAGACCAGTTTCACTTCAGCAGGATGCCCAGCCAATTGGACAAGCTAGACTAGAGTATATCAATGGCAAAGCATCTTTGTCTCAAGTCTTCAGGTACTTAGAAAGTCCTTGGGGATGAGGTCATCAACATTAGGGAGAGAAAAGACATAATTTACTGAGGTTAAACCCTGAAGCAACTGAGATGATACCTGAAAAGCATTGGCTGAAACTGGAAGAGACAGAGTTATGTTCACTGATGAGTTGAAGACAATTGTCATTTGTGTTTAGTGGTCTCAAATACAAGTTGAGTCTCCTTGTTTTTGAAAATAATTTTTTTTGTGTATTTGAATTGTGGCATGTGTCATCAACCTTATTATATTTTTAATAATTATTTCAGTCCTACAACTATTATTGGTCATCTACTATATACTAGATACTCTGCTCATAGCACTTGGTGGTGTTTTCAAAAAATATTTTAAACAACTCTCCCTGTGACCCCGTGGTCTTTTAGAGACTCACATAGGCCTCCTAAAGCCCAGCTGCTGGAAGCCCAACCCTGCCTTTTCTTACAGCAGATATTTCATACCCTTTATAGTTCCCCCTTTAATATTGTTTTCCTGGAGATATCAAGCAACCGATTTAACAGAAGGTGTGGTAGGCCTGTACACATTTGAAACTTACTAAATCACATACACACTAGCTCCCCTTGCATTAGCTCATTGTTGACTCCACTTCCTTTTCTTTAATGCTAATAGACTGGATGGAAGTTTTTTGTATGTAACTCAAAGCTGGAAAAGGAAAAGCTTCTCCTTTACCAATATAAGGTTGAGGAGGTATGCCAACAAGAGGTTATTTTTCCTGCCTCAGGACTGCTGGATTGTTTTTTGGATATTCTATTTGGAGGTCAGACCACTGTGGAGAATTCAAAGCATCATTGCTGCTTAAGCAGTGAGAGTACATGGAGGGGTATAGAGGAGGGTCTCTTCTGGTTGAGGGAGACCTTGCATGCTGGTTTCCAAGAGCCCAGCGTTGCTGCCCCATGCCATAAATAGGACTGCGATTCCTTTGCAGGAAGGCTCCTAGATCTCTGCATCCCTTGTAGCCTGTCTATTGTGACAAATAACTAAGTGAACATTTATAAAGATTCTGTACATGTGCTTCATGGCCTAACAAGGTGGTAGATGCTCTTTTCTTCCCTCTCCCTAGCTGATGGCAAGATTCCCTCAGAGACGAAGGCTGGATGATGGAAAGACCTCCATGGGACACCATCAGACATGGGTAGACAGACAGTTTTGGTTGATGACTGTGCTGCTGCTTCCTTCCACAATAGGAGGTTTAGCGTCCAGGTAATGCTGAGTGAAGCAGCAGAAAAGTAACAATAATAACATGGTCCGTGGCTCAACTCAAGAAACTGGCTTCCTCCTCTCCCATTTCCTTGTGTCTTATGTTAGCATTTATAGTTGCTTCAGGCTTCAAAATTGTCAGTTTGTCAAATTATATTTTCATATATTGTTAGAGAATACATAACAATATAGTGCCATGCCAAAGCTATTTTATTGTTATAGAATTTAGGAATATAGAAAGAAAAAAACAATAAAATAAAATCATCTGAAACATTTCAATTCCAGCTTCTTGTTTTTTACATGAGATGATAAAGCACTGAGGCTAATTCTTTTCTCCATGTCAATATAAAGTATAATTTTCCTAGGGCATTTTTCTATTCCTTGATCATAGGATCTATAGTGAGTGCTGAAACCCAGTTCTGCAAAATTACTGTGACAAGAAGTCTGAACACACAGAAATTTATGGGAAATTGGGCATTTTCTATTAAGGGGCTGCTGCTGGCCTCTGCTTAGAATCTTATCACTAGAGGTGGAGGGTGGGTGTTTGAGAGGCTTAACTCAGTCCCTTTCTGATTGAATAGATAGAACAAATCTACACAGCTCCTATGGTCTTCCGACTGCATGGGTTTGCTGTTGCTTTTTTTTTTGCTTTCCCTTTTCCTCACCTTCTTTTTCTGAATATTGTTCTCAGCCACCCTAGAAACCCTTTGGTGAGACCTATTACAATTATAAACACTGCCTGCTGTCTGAGTAACTGTTATTCTGACTTTTAAAAAAAAATTCTCACACAAGGATATGGTTTTATTGATTTTAGAGATAGAGAGGAAGATAGATAGAAAAGGAGACAGAAAGAGATGTAAGATTGAAACATCAATTGGATGCCTCTCATATGTGCCCTGACCGGGGATCAAACGCACAGCCTTTCAGTGCATGGGATGACACTCCAATCAACTGAGCCACCTGGCCAGGGCTGTCCTGACTTTTATAGCAATAATGCCTGTGTGTTCTTTTTTTTTGCAGTTTTGCCACCCAAGAGTGACTCCTTATATACTGTATCTTGGTCCTTTCTGTTAAAAAATGGATTGTTTTTAGGTTGCTTTTTAATCTACAGTTCTTCTCACCTACCCCATCCCTTTCTTTTCCTTGTAATTTCTTGTTGAAGGACCTAGCAATCTGAACTGTCATATTCTGTATCATCTGGATTTTGCTGATTGTATATTCTTGAATAGGTTAACATGTTCTTCTCTGTTTCCTGAAAATTGGCAGTAAGATCCTAAGGGTTGATCAACCTCATGTTTGACATTTTGGCAAGAATATAGAAGGGACATATGTCTGGTTGTCTGTTTTTGTTAGTAGACATTGGTACTCAATGTAACAAATCCATTAATTCATTAAGTAGTGGGTGGTTGTAAATGATGATATTCTGTCATTTAAAAAAAAATGTTTCCTGGACTGTTTATCTCATTCCTAACCCACTTTATCTCATCAATTATTTGGTTACCTAGTGGTACTGTCAGGTATGGAAGGCAATATAAATGCTTGCTTCTTTCTCTTTATTTACTATCCTTTGAAGATGATCATTTAATTTTAAATTACTTATATATTATTAATAAATAAATATAAATATTTGTTGATTAAAATCCATGGGAATTATTTTTCTTATTGAAGCTGAATTATCCCATCTTTGGTTAGTAGAAACCTCATAAAGTTGGCTACTGGGTCCTTTTGACATGTTTCCAATAGACTTTGCTTATTTTTTTGACAAGGTATAGCAGGCCCATCTGGTACATATCTTGCCCTAGACATGGAATCAACCATTTATCCAAGAGGCCCTGGTTCCTGTTAATAGGAAAAGGCACTCAAAACAATAGTTTTATTGATAATATTTTTCTAACTTCACAGCTGTCCTTCTTGCATTGTTTTGGAGTATTGTTCAAAAATTGGTGGCTTGCTTCCTGAAATTTCCTGTGTCCATTTTCTTTCTTTACTTTCATCTGGACACTAAATTGCCTTCATCTCTATTTCCCTTCTTTTGTCAAATTTTGATTCAATTCCCACCTCCCCTTTTTTTTCCAGCATGGGGGTTTGTTTCAGAAGAAAACACTATCTGGTTGGTTTCACAGTATCTAGAATGCTCTACTTCCTTCAATTCTTAATGCAATTTCCCTGTACTCTCCCACTCCTTGCGCTGGACAAAATCACTTCCAGTTCTGGGAACTGTTTTTCAAATTCGTTTGTCATGATTTGCACTGAGTACATGTTGGTATTAGTGGCGCTTTTTATGCTCAAGGTGTTTGGACAGCCTGTTTCCCTTTGCTTTTTTGTGTACCCTGGTACCATGCAGATTTTGTGATTGTTGGTGATTTGTCCCCATTTGTCTTTTCATTTAGGGTTGCTGGGGATGCCTTGTCACCTTGTTACAAATGCTGTTCAGATAGCACTTGTTAGTTTATGGTTATAGATAGTTACTTTATATAGATTTAGGAAGATTCAAAAACTATATAGTTACTTTATATGGATTTAGGAAGATTCAAAAACTATGTGGCCACCATCCTCCTGCAGTATTTCTTCCCTGATAGAGTAAGACTAGGAAGAGAAATAGTTCCATTAATTTTGCTTTTTTCTTTAGGCATTTTAGAACTTTTGCTTAAGTCCATTAATTATTTTTATGACTAGGATAACTAGTGTTTATTTGATGCATAAGCATAGCATGACTGATAAAATGGTCACTTGAAAATAAGATTTTTTAAAAATTATAAGATCACCATCAGTGATACTATACTATGTCATCCTTCAGTTTCATTTTATTTTTCTACATTCATTTTCTCTCTTCCTCCTAGATAGTGCCCTACTACATTCAGGGTGGCATATATATCTTTCAGTGCTTTATAGCTTTCTTGCAGCTGCTTATACAGAACTACTGATGATTGTCTGGTGCTTCTCTCTAATTCAACCAAAGCCGTCTTTATAGATATAGTTAAGATGCCTTATAGGGTAAAATAGTGACTTTATTTAATTATTCTTGTCAGAGACAATTGAGCAAAATTTGTTTGGTCTATAAATATAGACATCAATTTATTTTGCTTCCTCTCACAGTTTAAGTCTTAACTTTAGTCATTAAATGCTTGGGACCAGGTTGGAGAGTTACAGCCAAAGGAAATATCTCAGGAGGACTGGTTCTCTTGGCCCCTGTAAATAACCTGACAAAGAGAGTTGTTGCCTAACCCGTGCCTAATATGTTCATTTGTAATGCTCTTCTGCTCAATTTTATTAGGCATTTACAAAACAAAGGCTATTCCTCCTGCACTTTAATTAGTTTAATTAGAGTTTATTTGTGAAGTATCATATATCTACTGTAGAGGTTTTTTAGGGTAATAAGGATACTGAATTACCTCAGTAAGATGGTTGGTTTACCTAATTAGTTTATGTAGTATATTTAATAATACTTCATATTAGAAAATTAAACTGACTGTAATCAAAATAGCATTAAGCAATTTGGAACAAGACTATATTCTTACTTATGCTCTTCCTGCTACTCAGGGCTGACTGGGCATAATATTTATATATGAAATGAAAAACAGACAAGAGCAAGATTATAATATGATTCCCGCCCCGCCCTGAGAAACTAACAAGAATAAGCGAAACATCATGCCATGCTAACTTAGGGAACAAAATTGTAGATACAGAGAGAAGAAACAGGTTTCTGAGTTTATGTTGCTGCTATCTTAAGGGGATCAACTTCTGTTTTTACCATAATGTGTTATGCTGGAAAGGGCAGACAAAGTGGCTGAGTGGCTGGTTAGAGAGTCCCCGAGAGATTACCCAGGAAACTTAGTTGCAGCACATATTGGAGCAGCTTTGCAAGGGAAAATAAATCCACATCTTGTCGTTATGTTTCTGAGAGTACTCGTTATTCACTGCATAGTACATCTGAGTGGCATACCGGCACATTTCTCTTTCAAATCACAAACGCAAAGTGGAAAATGTTCTGGGTTGTGCAGACCAGCATGGTATCTCAGGTTTACTAAACCTGATGTGAAAGTGGAGTTTGTACATGGTAGCCAGGAACTGTATTGGCATTTTAGAAATCACATTTTTATTTCAGACCAATTTTTAATTGATATGCTCAGTCTATTTTCTCTTTGGTTCTAATCACCACTATTGATCAAAGGTTAAATTAGACCAAGCTGCTATGCACAGCATATTGTCAATTCTGTTAACACAATTTTTCTTTTTCCAGTCTTGGTGGCCTTAATTATACTTAAGCAAATTACTGTTAAATTAAATTCATATCAAGTTAGAGTTCATATGTAGATTTTTTTATGGTTGTGAATTTCAGGGAGGGAACAGCTTTGCAAGGATATGCATATAACTCAGGTGAATGGGTAGAAAATATTGCAGAGGCAGTTAGTGATGTGTTATATGGAGAAGTAAGAAGTTTACTGTATCCTTCATTCTGTCTGCAATGATGAGATGTTGCATGACATATAAAGAATGTTAAATAACATTTAATCTGTCTCTGGAAAATTTTAAATCTTAGTTATCTTTACCATTTACCATGACAAATTATTTAATCCCCAATTACCACTCCTGTAAATTATTTTGTTCTTTAATTTTGTTCAATAGCAGAGGCAGCTGCATACTATTTTTTTTTTACTGTGGCAAATAATTTTCATTAAATGTAGACTGAATGAGTTATAACTTCCTCTTAGAAGATTATGACCTAGTGTTCTCCTCAATTTTTTTTAATAGTTTGGGCAAAAATGATTTCTAACTAGTGTGCATTCCTTTGGATTATTGATCACTTGAAAGCATTCAAAATGTTTCATTAGATCTATTCAGTCTTCTTAGAATTACCAATAAAAAGATGAGAGGCAGAGGCAGAAGTTGAAGTAATTTTAAAACCTTAAAAATGCCTTTGTGAAAGTCTTTAAATTTGACTTGTAGACAAGTTTCTGCTGAGATTATGACCAGACTTTCTCTGGGGGAGATTGAAGAGGATCATGTTGATGGCACACATCCCTCCTAAGAATGGGACCTATGACTGTGTTAAAGACAGTTTAGAGACAGTATTAAAGACCCATTTCACTGATTTTAACTGGAAATGCTATGGAAATCACATATTCTACTTCTGGAGACAGAAAGTTCATTTCTATTACTGATTCCTAGTTTCCTATATACTTGAAATAATAGTCACATGGAACAGGAACATTGTCACTTGATAGCTTATGGATAATGTAAAAAATAATATTGTTTTCAAAATTACATAGCAAATAACAAAAATTAATAGTCTTCAGTCATCTTGAGTCTTTCCGTGGCTGCTCATTCAACATGTGTCTCAAAGGTAACTGTGGTAACCTGAGATGGACAGCGGTAGCCAGCCAGTCCTGGTCTCAAGCTGCCTTAGAACTCATGTCTCTGATGAGGAACCATGTGTGACAGATACATGGAATTGTCAAGCAAAATATCTGTGCTTCCCCTGTGCCCCTCACCTTGCATGTTCTAGAACTGTCATTGAGAAGATGCTGTGCAGCTGGAGACTACATTTTTCAGGATGCCTTGTAATTTAGATGCAGCCGTTGACTGGGTTTCAGCAAATGGGAAGTGACACACACACTTTCCAGTCTACCTGAAAAACCTCTTATCACACCGTTTCCCAGGCTATTCTTCCCCTCCAACTAATTGGGAGGGTGATAATCCCCCAAATGAATTTACAAACTCTGTGGTGAAGATAGCTGAATCCTGAGTTTCTATGGCCTCATGGAAGGGCTATTCCTTTTGTTCTGTTCAGTATGATTAGATGAGCAAGAAAGATATTGTAATTGTGTTGGATCTATGAAATTTTTGGTGTTATAGCAGTTAGGGTTTCTGTAACTAAAAATCATGTAAATCCACCCAAGCATATAGGCCAAACTGAATAACTGAACTAAAGGCAGGGGGAAGATCGGCAGAGAGGGAGAAAGAGGTTATTTGGTGTCCTAAGTTGTTGAAATACAACATGGAAGGAAAGTATATTTAATCCATTTCGATTCCAAGCTAAAAAAGTTACTGTGAACTAGTTTTAGACTTGGGGCAGTGTAGGATTCAAACCTTATTCATTCACTTATTTGTTCAACAAGTGCCAACTATGAGTAGACATTATACTAGGCATTAGGAATAACTCAACTGAAAAAAGACAAAAAATTTTCAGGCTATCTCCAACTCTTCTGCTTCTACTCATTAATTCTTGTTTTGTTTTGGTTATTGAGGAAAATCATCCTAACATCTGCAGTCGCAGGTGTCATATAAATCAGTAAAATCCCACTGTTGTTTGCTCTTATAATTTTAGTTCTTTATGAATATTAAGTGGTTTTAATTAGGGTCCCCTCCAAAGGGGAAGGGAGTACTTTACCTGGATTTCTTTGGTCCTCTCTCCTAGCTCTAGCTTGGTTCTAACATTAGAATAAAAGTAGATATGTATGAAAATAACTGCCGTTAAAATGTTCAGTGTTCGAAATTTAAAAGGAGTTTCATTTCAGTACATGACAAAATATCCAGATTACTTTGAGAATTGGGGCTGCTACTGTCAGCTGAAAGAATATTGAAAGAATTCCAGCATGCTAAATTACCTGACAAGTTGTGGTGTTTTATGTGCTGTGTTGATATTAGAGTATTTGTTTTGCTTCAATGGGTACTTAATTATTTGTTTCTTCTTGACAGTATACTAGAATTAATTCATAGCTTTATGAAGCTGTGTAAAACATCCCCTTGAGAGCAAAGGCTGGATCACATAACCCTGGTGCATCATTTGAATTTTAGCCGACAGTTTAAATATATTAAATTAGGGTCATGAATTACTTTTAAAAGGAGAAATTATACCTTTTTCATCCCAGATGGGATTTCAAGGATCCAAGATGACAGGGCAGGACTGTGGGGACGGAGGCGGTTCACATAATCCAGTTTATGACGGGTCATGTGCACACGGCTTCAGAGCACAGCACAGCTCAAGGCACAGTTCTTACTCAGCAGGGATTAAAAGTTATTTTCCACAAAAATAAAGCTAAAGTTCTGGCCAAAGGTCCTTTTTTGGAAAAGCACAAAAGACATAGAATGAGTTGAGCCAAAAGTTTTGCAAATCCTTAGTGTGCTATATTTCCATTAGCAGTAGCCTCTAGGATAGGTATGAATTAGTATATTTATATAATCATAGTAATATATTAATAATTAGAAGCTCTCTAGCAAGTAAAAACCCCAGAAAGTTGTGTTAATGTTATTTATTTAGTGCTGAAATGCCAAAATTTTTGTTCTTAAGTCTAAAAGGTAATTGAGAATCTCAGAGGGGTAAAATAATTTCCTTTAGATACTTATGAAACTGTTTTTTTTCTCTGAAGAAAATGAAGTGCTACATATAGGAAAAGTTTAGTTCCACTTTCAGAGATGTGATCCTTTACTGAGTAAGCAATAGATTCTAATCAAAATGATACTGATGGGTCAGATTTCATGGTCAGAAATTTGAAAGACTAAGTAAGGACCCATTCTTCCATAGAATTTTGTTAGCAATTTTGAAAGGCAGTGGTCATTTTTCTAATTTATTTTTATTTTTAAAAATTATATCTATTGATTATGCTGTTACAGTTGTCCCATTTTTTCCCTTTGGCCCTCTGTCAGCCAGCCCCTCCCCACTTCCTCAGGCAATCCCTACCCTGTTGTCCATAGCCATAGGTCATGCATATATTTACATCCCTATGACTATTCTATAACTACCAATTTGTACTTTTTAATCTGTTTACCCTTTTTGCTCATTTCCCTACCCTCTTTCATCTGGCAATGATCAAAATGTTCTCTGTGATTCTGTTTCTGTTCTGCTTGTTTATTTTGTGTTTTAGAATCAATTGTTGATAAATATGGATTTGTTGCCATTTCATTGTTCATATTCTTGATATTCTTCTTCTTCAAGAAGACTGTTACATGTGAGCCCTGGCTGGTGTGTCTCAGTGGATTGAGCACTGACCTGTGAACCAAAGGGTTGCCAGTTTGATTCCCGGTTAGGGCACATGCCAGGGTTGTGGCCAGGTCCCTAGTAGAGGCAACAGCACATTGATGTTTCTCTTCCTATCTGCCTCCCTTCCTTCCCCTCTGCCTAAAAATAAATAAATAAAATCTTTAAAAAAGAAGAAGACTGTTACATTTCATATAATGCTGGTTTGGTGGTGATGAATTCCTTTAGCTTTTTCTTGTCTGGGAAGCTCTTTATCTGCCCTTTGATCCCAAATGATAGCTTTGCTTGGTAGAGTCATCTCGGCTGTTTGTACTTACTTTTATCACTTTGAATATTTCTTGCCAATCCCTTCTAGCCTGCAGTTTCTTTTTTAAAAAATATATTTATTTGATTATGCTATTACAGTTGTCCCAGTTTTTCTCCCTTTCCCCCCTTCCACCCAGCCTCTTGACTTCCTCAGGCAATCTCCACATCATTTTTTATGTCCACGGGTCATGTGTATATGTTCTTTGGTTTGAGAAATCAGCTGACAGTCTTCTGTGGGCTCTCTTGTAAGTAACTAACTGCTCTTCTCTTGCTGTTTTTAAGATATTCTCTTTGTCTTTAACCTTTGGTATTTTAATTATATTGTGTCTTGGGGTGAGCCTCTTTGGGTTCATCTCATTTGGAACTCTCTGTGTTTCCTGTACTTGTATGTCTATTTCCTTCACCAAGTTCAGGAATTTTTCTGTCATTATTTTTTCAAATAAGTTTTCAATTTTTTACTCTCTCTTCCCCTTCTGGCACTCCCATGATACGAATGTTGGTGTACTTGAAATTATCCTAGAGGCTCATATTTTGGATTCTTTTTCTTCATGTTGTTCTGATTGGTTGTTTTCTGCATCCTTATATTCCAAATCACTGATTTGATTCTCAGCTTTGTCCACTCTACTGTTTATTCCCTATAAATTGCTCTTCATTTCAGTTAGTGTATTCTTCATTTCTAACTGGTTCTTTTTAATGGTTTTCTTGTCTTTTTTTATGCTGTTGAAGTTTTCTCTGAGTTCATCTGCTCTTCCCATAAGTTCATTCAGCATTCTTATAACCATTGCTTTGACCTCTGCATCTAGTAGCTGGCTTGTTTCCATTTTGTTTAGCTCTTTTTCTGGAGTTTTGTTCTGTTCTTTCATTTGGGCCATGTTTCTTTCTCTCCTCATTTTGATAGCTTCCCTATGTTTGTTTCTATGTGTTAGGTAGAGCTGCCATGTTTCCCATGTTTGGTAGAGTGGACTAATATAGTAGGTATCCTGTAGGGTCCAGTGGCACAGCTTCCCCTATTACTCAAGCTGGGTACTCGAGGTGCACCCACTGTGTGGGCTGTGTACCCCCTTGATGGCTTTTGGCACATCCAAGGTCAGCCACCACCAATATTGTGTCCGGGATCACACAGCAATCAGTTAAAAAGTGATTTGCAGATGGCTGCTACTTGTGCTGGGTTTGCAGGTGCCCAGGAAAGACCAAGCTGTGAACCAAAAGTGGCTGCTGCTAGTGCCCGGCCTGGGACAACTTAATGAGAGGTATGGGGCTCGCTGAAGTCAGATGCTGCTTGTTGTAGATAATCTAGGAAAATCTGAAGCATGTCCCTAAACAAACTATTTGTATGAAAAAGGCACTGGAAACAGCTTGGGTTGGCCTGAAAGTTGGGTGGGGGCAGCACCTCAGGAGATCAGCAGTGTGGGGCAAACAGGGTGAGTCCCAGGTTGATGGAGTCTCAGATATGGTACCTGCCTGCCAATGGGTCTGTGGGGGGAGGGCTGGGAAAACGAACAGTGGCCTCTGCCAGCACTTCTGTCTGGGAGAAAGCTACCCCCAACTCTCACCCTGATGCTAGACAATTTGATTCCTCCCCATAGTCTCTGATGCTTTTCAATCTGCTTCCCCTGCACTAGAGCTTAGAGTGAGTCCGAGCTCAACTGTGTATGGCCCTTTAAGAGGAACTCCCAGGGATTCCTGAAGTTTCTGTTTTCCAAAGGCTCAATTCCTGTTTGTTTTTATAGCCAGAAGTTGTGGCAACTTCCCTTCCTGGCATTGAACCCTGAGCTGGGTGTCCTGTTGTGGGGCTGGGGCCCTTTGCTCCTCAGCTATCCCTCCCAACTTTTATCTGCCTCACATGGGTGTGAGACCAGCCTGTTCTGAGTCTCTGCCCCTCCTACCAGTCTCAGTGTAGTTTGTTCTTTAATTCCATAGCTGTAGGACTTCAGCTCTATTTCTGATGGTTCTGAATTGTGGTTGTTCTGTAGTTTAGTTGTGATTTTGATATGGTTGTATGAGGAGATGAACTGTGTTTATCTATGCCACTATCTTCACTGGAAGTCCCTAATTTTTAATGAACTCCTAAAATGCACTGAAATGTGATTCTATGTGAGGCTGGTTTGTGGGGAAATGCCTATATGAGTAAATCATTCTGTGATTTTCTGCAGTGGGTATTTGGGAGACACAGAAGGAAAAGAAAAGGAAAACAAATGCACTCCTACCTTCACTGGGACATAAGTGTTTTTATCCCATTGTAAGAGTAACAGAAACACGCTAGTGATAGGTTGAGAAGAATAATGCGAAAATGTTACAAAATTGAAGGCAAATTCAGGCTTTTCTTTGGGCTCTTTAGTGGTGCTAGCATCCTGTATGTTTTACAATGGTGATAATTGTCATGGCAATAGTTATACATGAACTATGAACTATGACCTAAGATTTCTCATGTGTGCTCCATTTTCCCAGCTTGTTCATTCTGTCAGGGGAGTTTGGACAAAATATTGACAACATCTGAACCTAGCCCCTGCTGTATTTGGAGGAAGTATTTTTTATATTAGTTCCATACTTTTATATATTGTATATATTTCTCAATGGTACATTTGCAATGAAAAACAAGTGTTTTCCAGTCTTATGTAGAAATTAGTGAATAGGATATTAGTAACTGAAATAAGTAGTTATTTCTGACAAATTTTGAGGGAAAAATTTAGACATTCTCTTTCAAATATTGTAAAAGAAGCAAAATAGGTAAGTATGGTATACAACTAACTATTTGAGTCACTTCTTATACTATTTTATCTGACATTTGATATGGTACTATTCTCAGAAGGGTTGTTAATATACTGGAATTAATTCTTTGCCCTGTTTGTGTGTACTGAGTTCTTTTGCATTAAAAAAAAAAAAACAAGAATGTACTAGCTTTCTTTTCAAAATAGTAATTTGTATAGAATAATCTTTTATATTAATAAGGAATAATAATAAATCTTTTACTCTCTTGGGGATTAGATTATAGAAATTTTTGGTTATAGATTTTTACAGAATATTATTAAATCATAGGAAACAATATTAATTAAAACACTAAATGAGACAGATACTTCTGGTCAAGATGGAGGCATAGGTAGACACACTGTGCCTCCTCGCACAACCAAGATAGGGACAACAACAATTTAGAAACAGAATAACAACCAGAACTGACAGAAAATTGAAGTGTATGGAAGTCAGACACCCAAGGAGTTAAAATAGACACGTTCATCCAGACTGGTAGGAGGGGCGGAGTCAGGCAGCCAGGCGTGGGTTGGGGAGCAGAGAGCAGAGAGCGGTGGGACTTGAAGCATAAGGCAACCAGGGCATGCAAGACCACAGCGGGCAGGCCCTGGGCATGTAAGTGGCGGCTGGCAGACCCTGGCCAAGGGGTGGTAACCAGCAGACCCAAAAAGGCAGCGATGTGAAGCAAGGCACTGTGCCCAACCCAGGATCCCAGCACTGGGAAATAGAGCCTTGGGGCACTGATTGAAAACACCTGTGGGGGTTGGGGTACGAAAACACCAGGGAGAGACTCCCAGCCTCACAGGAGAGGTCATTGGAAAGTCCCACGGGGTGCACAAGCCCACCCATG
>CM052548.1:31339101-31361201 GCA_028533065.1 Trachops cirrhosus | reverse complement strand
GGAAGTCCCGGAAGCTCGGAGAGTCCCAAAGAAGTTGGACCCAAGGAGGAACACACCAAGGTACATCATAATTACATTAACCAAGGTAAAAATGAAGGAGAGAATCCTAGAAGCAGCAAGAGATAAGGAGACAGTCATCTACAAAGGAGTTCCCATCAGACTGTCAGCTGATTTCTCAAAAGAGACCTTGCAGGCAAAAGGGGGCTAGAAAGAAATATTCCAAGTCATGAAAGGCAAGGACCTCCATCCAAGATTGCTCTATCCAGCAAAGCTTTCATTTAAAATGGGAGGGCAGATCAAGTGCTTCTCAGATAAGGTCAAGTTAAAGGAGTTCATCATCACCAAGCCCTTATTGTATGAAATGTTAAAGGGACTTGTCTAAGAAAAAGAAGATAAAAAACATGTATAGTGAAATGACAGCAAACTCACAATTATTAACAACCACAGCTAAAAAAAAAAAAACTAAGCAAACAACTAGAACAGGAGCAGAACCACAGAAATGGAGATGACATAGAGGGTTAGCAACAGGGGAGTGGGAGGAGGAGTGGTGGGGAAAAGTATAGAGAATAAGTAGCATAGATGGTAGATAGAAAATAGACAGGGGGAGGGCAAGAATAGTATGGGAAATGTAGAAGCTAAAGAACTTATGACACATGGACATTAACTAAAGGGGGGAATGTGGGTGAGAGAGGGTGTGCAGGGTGGAGGGGAATGAAGGGGGGATAATGGGACAACTGTAATAGCATAATCAATAAAATATATATAAAAAATAAAAAAAATGCCAAAAAAAGATTTGCAGGGTGAGAGGGCCCTTAACAAATAAATTGCTCTAGGACATTTTTCTTCTTTGCCTGATCACTCTATGCTAAAAGAAGCAGAGAGAAATTATGGTGAACAAACAAGGGACTGTACTCTCCTATAAATTATAAGTTGAGGATTAAAGTTCACTTGTTAAAACCTGAAGTGTAAGAATATTTCAAAGGGCTTTTGAAGCTAAGCTGTTTTGAAATGGAGAAGTCAAGGAATTAAGAAACATGGCAAAAGCATTTTATGTATGCCCTAAAGTGGTTGATGTACTGATCTGAAGGCTATGTGCTTTGTGGTCATTTCATGAGAGGAAATCATGAGATTATGGGAAACAAATCGCAGACTTTCCTGCCCTTCCTGTTTCCATACACTAATTCTTTGAGTCCCATTCCATTTTTCTTCCTTTAAATACCCTCTTATCACTACCTAATACCGAAACAATAATAAGTAATGCAGGATAGAACAAAAGTGACAAAATAGATTGGCTTGGGTTTTATGGAATCAGTATTTTAGGGCCTCAGACTTAGCCCCAGGACACTCTCATCTTTCTTGAGCAGCCTCCTCAGGCAGGATGTGTTAATGGAGAGTGAATGCAGTGTGGTTAAGGGGGAACCCATAGGTGAGTTTAAAGAGAGGTGGTGGAAGGGAAGATCACACTTACTCATTGCCTGCTGGGTGCAAACATCATTGTGGTGATCTATTGTGCAATATTTCACTTAATTCATGGAATCTAGGTATTGTTATTTAATTGAGAAAACTGAGGTTCAGAAAGGTTTAGTGATTTGTCAGGATTCCAAGAAAGTGGTGGATTCAGCACCAAAACCTATTTGATCTGATTTCAAAGCCCAGATTTTTCTTGCTCCTCCACTTTGGCTCCTGTCCATGACAGAAAACAATATATATTCTTTCTTAAATAAGGAATTTTCTCATTACAGAGGACAAAGTTCCAGGAATCATTTAGCTGTACCATATGTCCCAGAAAAAGGCAACTGATTCTATGGTATAACAAGAAAAAGTATCAGTGCCCAAAATAATATCTTTAGCTTTTAATCTATTGTTAGAACATGAAATTATACTTGAATATATATTTATATACACACATACATCACATACTTCCATACCACCATATCACTTATTGAGTATTCTAAGCAATTTACATACTTTCCATGCATTATCACCCTTAATTCTGCCAACAATATTGTAAGGCAGGTAATGTTGTTCCTATTTTTGAAGAAGAAATTGACACTTGGAGAGGTTATTTGTCCAAGGTCACACAAGTAGCAGAGCTGGGGCAGACCCACATATCTGTGACTAAGAGCTAACAGCACTTAACTACTATACTGTCATTCATTCATTCTCTCACTTATTTTTTCATTCAACAAATATTTGAGTGCCTTCTCTGTGTTTGCTCTATTCTTGATAATGTGGATGCAACAATGAAATTACCTAGTTTCTAACCTAAAGGCATTAAATTAGGTGGGGGAATTAGACATATAAGTAAGCAATGATAATTACATTTAGCAGGGCATGCTGAAAATATATCATTGTTACCATATGCAGATATGTATAGAACCTATACATATCTCCATTATGACAGCTAAGTGGAAAGATTTCCAATATAAACTTTTTCTTGTGGCATGGTGCAGATGTTGAGGATTATTTCAGAAAAGGAGGCTTCTGAGAGGAGGTAGCATTTTGTATGAATCTTAATCAATGAGAAAGAATTTATTAGCTAGAGAAAACTAAAAGGGTGAGAGCATTACACAGAGAAGGATTTATGTTATCAAAAACACAGAAGAGGGCCCTGGCTGGTGTGGCTCAGGGGACTGAGCATTGGCCTGCGAACCAAAGGGTCACCAGTTAGATTCCCAGTCAGGGCACATGCCTGGGTTGCAGGCCAGGTCCCTAGTAGGGGACACTCAAGAGGCAAACACACATTGATGTATCTCTCCTTTTCTCTCTCACTTTCCCTCTCTCTAAAAAGAAATAAAATCTTAAACACACACACACACACACACACACACACACACACACACACACACACACACACAGAAGAGGGACAAAGTATGGCCTAGGCAAAAATGAGGTAGTTGGCGGTTGGCTTTTTTCGAAGAATAGTTTTCTGTTTTTCTGTTTATTGGAGGTTCTTTAGTCATGTCTAGTTTCCCTTCACCTATTTCGAAGCCATTCTGAGTCATGAATTGATATGGGAGAGAAGAATGAAGATGGCAGAAGGAAAGGTATCACCATTTCATTGGTACCTACTGAGTCGCAGGTGCTTGCTAAATCTTATCTCATTGTCCTCACAATATTGTCTTCAAAGTAGAATTGTCCTTTTATATAAAAGGAAATTGAAGTAAAACTAAAAAACCTTGTTTGATTTCAGTCATCAAGTTAAAGGAAGAGCCAGAGTGTGAATTCAGCATAATCTTTTACTGAAGCCTCATATATTAGCCAGTTTTTCTGGAATGAGAAGGGTATATGTTTCTATGACATTTTCCCTCTACTCTTACTTAAGGTGCTTACCAAAGAAAACCTCATAATCACTACTATTAAATGACTCCATAAGGAAAGTTGTGTACTTTAATTGTTTTCTGCATTTGAGTTTTATTTACTGTTTGAGTTTTATATAAGTTCATAAAAGTCAATAAACTCAATATTCTAGAAATCACTTGCAATTTAGCATCTAGATAATTAGGGTAACAAAATGGAGGTTAATTCAATGTGGGTTTATGATGGTGATTAACTTAGTCCCATTTCTTTCTTTGAGCAGAAGAACTGTTCAGGAATAATGTGAGTCTGCTGCATCCAAGCAGATAGATGTTAAGAACAAAAGATTTGTTATGAAACCCTTAAAATCACAGTGCCCTTTTAGCTAATTATGGTAGCTTAATTAAAGCTATTTTAAGTAATAGTTAATCATGCTTAATTAAGGTAATTATGGAATTAGCCAGGGGAATTTGAATGAACCGTAACGCAGACATGTTTGGCCTCTGCGTATCAAGTACACTCGTTGGCATAGGTCCAAAAACACCTCCATGTGTGCACATAGGATAAAACATGAGACAAAGCCTAGATCACAGTTTTGATTACATAAAACTGCTACCAAAAGTGAATAAAGTTACACACGTGATGTTATGGAGTATACTAGTATATTTTCAAAAAGCGTAACACATGAGGCTGTATTGGACTTGATTTCTTTTAGTATAGGATTACTTTGGGGAAGCAAATGAAGATTAAAGGTCTAACAGTCAATGCTGTTTTGAGAGTCAAGCAATCCCTATTAAAATACCAATGACATATTTCACAGGTATACAGGAAACATTTGAAAAATTTATATAGAACCATAAACAACCCCAAATAGCTACAACAATATTAAGAAAGAAGAACAAAGTTAGAGGGATCACAATACCTAACATCAAACTGTATTACAAGGCCACTGAAATCAAAACAGTCTGGTACTGGCATAAGAACAGACACATCAGTGGAACAGAATAGAGAGCCCAGAAATAAACCCAAGTCTCTATGGTCAATTAAAATTCAACAAAGGGGGAAGAAGCATAAAATGGAGCAAAGATGGCCTCTTCAACAAATGGTGTTGGGAAATCTGGACAGCTACATGCAAAACATGAAACTCGACCACCAACTAACACCATACACAAAAATAAACTAAACATGGATAAAATACTTAAATATAAGTTGTGATACCATAAAAGTCCTAGAGAAAAACACAGGCAGGAACATCTCAAATATTCCATGCAGCAATATTTTCACCAATATGTCCCCTAGAGCAAGGGACATAAAGGGAAGAATAAACAAGTGGGATTTCATCAAAATAAAAAGCTGCTGCATGGCTAAAGAAAACATCAGCAAAATGAGAAGCGACCCAACTGTATGGGAAAACATATTTGCCACTGATACCTCGGACAAGGATTTGATCTCCAAAATATGTAAAGAACTCACATGACTCCACTTCAGGAAGAAAATCCAGTTTAAAAATGGGCAAGGGACCTGAACAGACACTTCTCCAAGAAGGACAGACAGAGGGCCCAGAGACATATGAAAGGATGCTCAGCATCATTAGCCATTAGAGAGATGAAAATTAAAACCACAGTGAGATACCACTTCACACCAGTAAGAATGGCCAGCATAAACAAATCAACAAACAAGTACTGGCAAGGTAGTGGTGAAAAGGGAATCCTAGTACATTTTTGGGAATGCAGACTGGTGCAGCTACTGTGGAAAACCATATGGAATTTCCTCAAAAAACAAAAAATGGAACTGCCTTTTGACCTGGCAATTCCACTGCTGGGATTATACCCTAAGGATCCTGAAACACCAATTCAAAAGAATGTATGCACCCCAATGTTCATAGCAGCACAATTTATAATAGCTACGTGCTGGAAGCAACCCAAGTGCCCATCTGTAAATGAGTGGATCAAAAAACTATGGTACATTTACACAATGGAATACTGCACAGCAGAAAGAAAGAAGGAGCTCCTACCTTTTTTGGCAGCATAGGTGGAACTGGAGAGCATTATGCTGAGTGAAATAAGCCAAGTGGTAAAAGGCAAATACCATAAGATCTCACCTATAAGTGGAACCTAATCAACAAAACAAACAAGCAAGCAAAATATAACCAGAGACATTGACATAAAGAACAAACTGACAGTAACCAGAAGGGAGAGGGAGGAGAATAATAGGGAAAATCAGGGGAAGGGATGTCAAGGAACATATATAGAGGACCCATGGACAAAGCCAAAGGCAAGAAGGATTGAGAGTGGGTGGTGGGAGTGGGTGGGTAGGGAGAAAGTGATGGCAGAAAAATGGAGACAACTGTACTTCAACAACAATAAAAAAAAGTCTGAATAATCCTCTGTCCGTGAATTATTCAAATTTACCCTATGCCTTAGGGATTTTGGCCAACATTAGGAAATATCTATAATTTTTTACTTGGAAATATAATTGAGACTGAAATATCTAGGTCTCACATTGTTACCATCCTGTCCTTGATTCAATAAATTCACAGGGTACCTAGGTAAATGTATATTCTTTCTTATGAGTTGGTAGTGTTTGTTAAAAATCTCTTTAATGCTTTCTTGGCTTTGCTGTGACTGCAATATATCACTTTGTTTCTTGGGAGAGATCCCAGTGAATTACTATTATTAGGTCAATGATTCTTCATATACAGTCTTCTGGAACTTTCCATGTGCTATGCCTATAGGCTAATTTTAGTCTGTTCAGGTGAAGTAATTATTTTCTTCTAGACTAGGTGATGGTTTTAGGAACATTTTTGCTGATCCAAATTTTACCTAAATTTTCAGGCTCCCAAAATGTCTTTTTAGGTTTTTCTGCTGGGTAATTGTTACTCTTTCTCTTTATTCCCCGCAAATCAGTAATCTCTGTCCATAACTGAATGTTAAGTAGACAGCAAAAGCTTAATTTCTTTTTTCTTTTGAGGGTAAATCACAATGGGATGGAGGAGAGGGTTGAAGACCAGAGAATCAATCAGTGAAATCTTCAGAGGGGTGCTCAGATCTCAGTCTCTGTTCTGTCAGAAGTGCTAACATTCACCTTTAAAAGATGGCATTTCAGATGTAACTGCACTCACAGTTTCCAGCAGAAAATCACAGCAACAGAGGCTCCTGATAGAATTTCAGACTCCCTCAAAGACCTTCAAACTGTCCATGAGACTCTGTTAGACACTCTAGATGAGAGGGGCAAATCATCGATGAGCTTTCATAATGAACATTTTTCTCATTTCAAGTATATTTATTTAATACTATTTAATAAAAATATACTTGAAGAATAATGTATGTTTCTTGCAAAAGATCAGGAAAACCCAAAGAAGCACAAATAAAAATCACCTACCAGAGTACACTATTCCATAGATCTTAGAGATTGGTTGAGTTGTGGTCTTGCAAAGGTGAACTAGCCAGATAGAACCATTTACTGAATGAACATATGACTGTCCAGAAATGGAAGCGCCTTTACCCACAGGGGTGCTAGGTTGGCCTGTGTGAATCTGGAGCTCTTGGTCATACTCCACCCTTGTGGAAAGAGATAGCAGAATGAAACACAGCCAAAGAGAGGCAGAGCTGAGAGACGGAGGATGAGCCTTAGTGGTGTTATCTGAGACTGGACAAATCCCTGAACAAATCCGCTATTGGCTTCACAGTTATGTGAGCCAATATCCTCCCCTTTTTTGCTTAAGCTGGCTTGAGCTGGGCTTCTGTAATTTGCAGTTAAAAAGAGCTCAGACAGTACTTGCACTGTGAGTCACTTGAGCCATGCACGAACCCCCAGCTACCTGAAGAATGACTGTTGTGAGGTCATGGTGGAACCTTAATGTAAAATGCTCCTGAAAGTACAGATGAAACAGGGAATTTCTAATATGAAAAATAAAAAATAAGGGAGACCCAAACCAAACATTTGTTAAATGCAGAAGGGAAAGTGGAATTTTACAGTTGAGAAACTTGAATGATACTGTCTTAAGCAAGAGAACAGATTAACATTACTAGTGAAGATAGCAACATCACATTGTCCTTAATATGAAGCACTGAGAGGGCATGCTCCCGCTGTGGTGCCATTTGCAATAATACATAACTGCAATCTAATTATGAGAAAATATTCGATAAATTGAGAGATATGCTATAAACTAACTGATTAGTATGCTTTAAAAGTGTGAAGGTGATGAAAGGCAAGGAAAGGCAGAGAAATTGCTATCAGTTAAAAGAGACTAGAAGACATGACAACTGAATATAATATGAGTTGCACTACCAATTGTCTAATAAATTTAATGCAATATCAATTAGATCCTTAAGCAGAAAAATGACAATTAAAAAGCTGGTGAAAACTGAATAAAATCTGTGGTAATGATATTGTATCAATGCTAATTTCTTAGTTTTGATATTTATATTATGTATTAACTTAGGGGAAGCTGGTTGCAGAGTATATGGAATTCTTTGTACTATGTAACTCTTCTGTAGGTCTAACATTATTTTAAGATAAAGAGTTAAGAAAAGTAGTATACCTACCAAGAAAGTGAGGGAGATGGTGAGAGTCATAGAAATGTCACTGGCCAACCTAGAAAGCTCCTACTTGGGGATAGAGCATGTCCCTAGATTTTGTAGGGAAGAAGTACCCTTGTGGGTTGAATAGAACCTGATCCTCTATCTCCTCCATTCTTTTAAGGTCCCATTTTCTGACTCATGCTGTCTTCATGGATTTGGCTAATGTTTGGTAGATCACTGGTCAATATTCTTAAGTTTCTGGAACTATTGAAACACTCCATTTCTCTTTATCTCTGCATTACTATTTAAATGGAAAGTTATGAGAAGGAAAGCCAGGCCTATGAAGATAGGCTGACTATCTATCATATCTATCTATCTGTCTATCTAACTAATATTTTTAGTATTTTAAAAATTTAAGTATAGTTGCCATACAATCTTATATTGGTTATATTGGTTTCAGTTGTACAATAGAATGATTCAACATTTTTATACCTTACAATGTGATCACCCCACTAATTCTAGGAATCATTTTTTTTTTTACCATGTAAACTTATCACAATATTATTCACTATATTCCCCTTCCTCTTTTCACTCATCCTCCCACCCCTCTTCGTTCTGGTAATCACCACTTTAGGCTCTGTTTCTGAGTCTTTTTGTTTGTTTTATTTTTTTAAGATTCCACATATAAGTGAAATCGTATGTATTTGCCTTTCTCTGACTGACTTATTTCACTTAGGACAATACCCTCTAGATCCATTCATGTTTTCACAGATACCAAGATCTCATTCTTTTTTACCACCGTGTAATGTTTCATTGCACATATATGTAGTACACACAACCCCATCTTTATTCATTCATCTTCCTATTGACATCTAGGTTGCTTCCATATCTTGGCTATTGTAAATAATACTGCAGTGAACATAAGGGTGCATATCTTTTCAAATTAGTATTTTCATTTTCTTTGGATTAAATACCCAACAGTAGAATTGCTGAGTTATATGGTATATCTGTGTGTGTGTGTGTATTTTTTTTTTTTTTTTTTTAGTTTTTTTTTAGGAATCTCTGTACTGTTTTCCACAGGGGCTGTATCAGTTTTCAGTCTCACCAACAGTACACAAGGGTTCCTTCCCCTTTCTCCACA
This sequence comes from Trachops cirrhosus, assembly GCA_028533065.1. Classification (NCBI taxonomy): domain Eukaryota; kingdom Metazoa; phylum Chordata; class Mammalia; order Chiroptera; family Phyllostomidae; genus Trachops; species Trachops cirrhosus. The sequence continues at coordinate 31,352,240 of CM052548.1, read as the reverse complement.
TTCTCACCAACACATATTATTTGTTGAATTTTTGATAATAGCCACTCTGATGGGGGTAAGGTGGTATCCCATTCTGGGTTTGATTTGCGTTTCCCTGATGATTAGTGGTGTTGAACATTGTTTTGTGTCTATTGGCCATCTATATGTCTTCTTTGGAGAAATGTCTTTGTGTTCTCTGCCCATTTTTTATTGGATTTTTTTTGTTATTGAGTTTTGCAAGTTTCTTACATATTTTGTAAATCAACCACTTATCAGATATATCAGTTGTGAATCTGTTCTTCCATTTGGTAGGTTGGCTTTTTTTGTTTTGTTGAAGGTTTCCTTCATTGTGCAGAAGCTTTTTAGTTTGATATAGTATCATTTGTTTGCTTTTGTTTCCCTTGTTCGAGGGGATGTATCCAAAAAGATATTACTCATATTGATGTCAAATAATTTACTACTTATCTTTTCTTCTAGGAGTTTTATGTTTTTAGGACTTATACTTAAGTCTTTAATGCATTTTGAGTTTATTTTTGTATATGTTGTAAGAGAGTGGTTCAGTTTCATTTTCATTTTTTTTGCATGTACTTGTTTAGTTTTCCCATGACCACTTACTTGTTGAAGAGACTGTCATCACTCCAATGTATATTTTTACCTCCTTTGTCATATATTAGTTGACCATATAAATGAAAGCTTATTTCTGGGCTCTCTATTTTGTTCCAATGATCTTGTGTCTATTTTTATGCCAGTATCATACTGACTTAATTATTCTAAGCATTTTAGTTTCAGATCAGGGACCACGATAGTTCCACTTTGTTCTTTCTCAAGATTGTTTTGGTTATTTGGGGTCTTTGTGGTTCCATATAAATTTTAGGATTATTTGTTTTAGTTCTGAGAATGATGGTACTGGTATTCTGATAGGAGTTGCCTTGCATTTGTAAATTGCTTTGGGTAGTGTCATTTTAACAATATCAATCCTTCCAATCCATGAGAATGGTATATATCCTTATTTTTATTTGTGTCCTCTTCAATGTCTTACAGTTTTTGGAGTACAGGCCTTTTACCTCCTTGGTTAAGTTTATGCATAGGCATTTTCTTCTTTTTGATGCTGTTGTGAATGGCATTATTTTCTTCATTTCTCCTGATTGTTCATTATTAATAATGGGAATATAATATACTTCTCTATATTAATTTGGTATCCTCAGGAATCTTTCTTTTGGGGGATATATTTGTTTTTTTTTTAATTAAATTTATTGGGGTAAAAATTGGTTAATAAGATTACATAGGTTTCAAGTGTACCTTTCCATGATACCTCATCTGTATATTGCATTGTGTTCCCACCACCTGAGTGTGATCATCGTTTGTCACTATATATTAGGCCCCCTTTACCCACCCCCATTACCCTCTTCCCTTTGGTAACCACCATACTATTGTCTGTGTCTATGAGTTTCAGTTTCATATACTGTGTATGAGTGAAATCATATGGCTCTTAGCCTTTTCTTTTTCTAACTGACTGATTTCATTTAGCATAATATTCTCAAGGTCTATCCATGTTGCAAATGGCAGTATTTTGTCATTCTTATGGCTGAGTAGTATTCCATTGTATATATCTACCACTTCTCCTTTACCCACTCCTCTGTCAAAGGACACTTTGATTGTCTCCATATCTTGCCACCATGAATAATACTGCTCTGAACATAGGGGTGTATATATCTTTGTGAATATATGTTTTCAAGTTTTTTGGGTAGATACCTGGGAGAGGAATTGGTAGGTTTTACAGTAACTCTATTCTTAATATTTTGAGGAACCATCAGCCGATTTTTCATAGTGGCTGTACTAGTCTACGTTCTTATCAGCAGTGAATGAGGGTTCCCTTTTTTTCCACAACCTCTCTAACACTTGTTATTATTTGTCTTGTTGATAATAGCCATGCTAACATATGTGAGGTGGTATCTCATTGTAGTTTTGATTTATATTTCATTAATAGCTAGTGAAGTTCAACATCTTCATACATCTGTTGGCTGTTTGTGTATCTTCTTAGGATACATGTCTGCTCAGGTCCTCTGCCTATTATTTAGTCGGATTGTTTGTTTGTTTGTTGTTGAGTTGTATGAGTTCTTTATATATTTTGAATATAAAACCTTTGTCACAGCTGTTTGCAAATATCATTTTCTATTCAGTTCATTGCCTTTTTGTTTTGTTGGTGGTTTCATTTGCTGAGCAGAAGCTTTTTGGTTTGACATAGTCCCATTTATTTATTTTTGCTTTTATTTCCCTTGTCTTTGGGGTCACATTTATAGAATGTTCTCTAGGACTAAGCCCAATAAGTTTAGTACCTGTGTCTTCTTCCATGTAATTTATTGTCTCAGATCTTATGTTTAGGTCTGTGATCTATTTGGAATTATTTTTTGTACATGGGGACAAACTATAATATAGTTTCATTTTTTTGCAGGTGTCTTTCCAATTCTCCCAGCACCATTTATTGAAGAGACTTTCTTTTCTCCCTTGTGTGTTTTGGCTCCTTTGTCAAAAATTATTAGCCTGTATACATGTGTTTTTATTTCTGTTCTTCCAATTCTGTTTCATTGGTCTTTGTGTCTGTTTTTCTGCAAATACCATGCTGGTTTGATTATTGTAGCTCTGTAGTATAAATTGAAGTTAGGTAGTGTGGTACCCCTGGCTTTGTTCTTTTTTCCAGGATTGCTTTAGCTATTCAAGGGTCTTTTGCAGTACCATAGAAATTTGGTTTTTTTTTTCTATTTCTTTAACAAATGACATTAAAGCCATGGCTGGTGTGGCTTAGTTGATTGGAGCATTGTCCCATAATGCTCCAACCTGAGAGGTTGCAGGATTGATTCCTGGTCAGGACACATACCTGAGTTGTGGGTGTGATCCCCAGTGTGGGCACTTAACAATCCTCAATCTGAATGCGTACCTTCCCTGGCCTGGGGGAGTAGGGGAGGCAACCGATCGATGTTCCCTTCTCATGTTGATGTTACTCTCTCGCCATTTCTCTCTCTGTAAAAGCAATGAACAAAATGTCCTTGGGAGAGGATAAAAAAATTGGCATTGGAAATTTGTTGGAAATTGCATTAAATCTGTATTTGGCTCTGGGTGATACGGCCATTTTAACTGTGTTGATTCTCCCAATGCATGAACATGGAATATCTTTTTATTTAATTGTGTCTTTTTAAATCTCTTTTAATAATGCTTTGTAGTTTTCAGTATGTAGGTTCCTTTACATCCTTTGTTAAGTTTATTATTGTCTTCTTGAATTTGTTGAGGCTGGTTTTGTGACCCAATATATAGTCTGTCCTTGAGAATGTTCCATGAGCACTGGAGAAGAATGTATAACTGATGTTTTGATATGAAAGGCTCTGTAAATGTCATTTATGTCCATGTGATATAATGTGTCACATAAGGCCAATATTTCTATATTGATTTTTTGTTTGGATGATCTGTCTAGAGCTGTCAATGGAATATTAAGTTCCCCCACTGTGATTGTATTTTTGTCAGTTTCTCCCTTTACTTCTGTTAGTAGTTGCTTTATATATTTTGGTGCTCCCTGATTGGGGCATATATATTAAGAAGTGTTATGTCTTCTTGATGTATTGCCCCTTTTATCATTATAAAATGTCCATCTTTGTCTCTTGTTATCTTTGTTATCTTGAGATATATTTTGTCAGATATATATGTACAGTTGCACCTGCTTTTCTGTGGATGTTATTTGCTTGGAGAATCATTTTCCTCCCTTTCATTTTGAGTCTAACTTTGTCTTTGCAGCTTAGATATGTCTACTGAAGGCAGCATGTGGTTGAGTTTTGTTCTTTTTGACCCAGTCTGCTACTCTGTGCTTCTTTATTGGTGAATTCAATCCATTTACATTTAGAGTAATTACTGATATATGAGGATTTATATAGTCATTTTTTTCTTTTGTTTTCTGGTAGTTCTGTGCCTCCATTGGTTCCTTTGTGTTTTGGTGTATTGTTTTTGTTTGAAGGTATTCCATACTTTCTTCTGTTTCATCTTTGTCTAAGCTATGTTTCTCAGTTTCTGTTGTGTGTGAATGTGTGTGTGTGTGGTTACCACTAGGTTTATGAAAAAAATTTCATATATATAGTAGTCCTTTTCTTTTGAGTGCATTTGATCTCCATCCTCCTTTGCAAATTCAGACATTTACCCCCCCTTTAAGTTTTTGTTGTTACAAATTATCCCTGTTTATGTTGTAAGTTTGTGATCTTCCTTATAGTTTTGTGACCTTTTGTTCTTTACATTAGGTAGAAAAATCCCCTGGATTATTTTCTGCAGGGGAGGTCTTCTTGATAAATTTCCTCAGCTTCCATTCATCTGGAAAAGTCTTTATTTCTCCTTCAAGTTTAAATGATAACTTTTCTGGATATATTATTCTGGGCTGCTGATTTATTCAGTAGTTTGAATATTTGGTTCCACTCTTTTCTAGCTTATAGAGTTTATGCTGAGAAGTCCAATGATAATGTAATGGGTTTTCCTTTATAGGTTACTTTCTCCTTTTCCCTGGCTGCCTTGAGAATTTTTTCACTGTCATACATTTTTGACAGTTTTAATACAATGTAACTTGGGGAAGGCCTCTTTGGATTGAGGTAACTAGGTGTTTTGTTTTCTCCTTGGATTTGAGGATCTACCTCTTTCCATGGGTTTGGGAAGTCCTCATTAACTATTTGAATAGGCTCTCCTTTCCTTTCTCTCTCTCTTCCTCTTCTGGTATGCCTATTATGCTTATATTGCTTTATTCTGGTTGAGTCGGATAGCTCTTGTAGAATTCTTTCTTTTCTTTTCCTTTGTGTATACTTAAGTCTCTCTATCCTCTGTGTCATATTTCGATTTCTATCCATAACTTTGATACCACTAATTCTTTCCTCCACCTGGTCAGCTCTATTTCCTATACTCACTAGTTCATTCTTGATCTTTTTTACTGAGTTTTTCATCTCCAGAATTTTTTTGGTTCTTTTTTAAAGTTTCAGTCTCTTTGGTAAAGTACTCATTTTGTTTGTTAATTTGTTTTCTGAGTGCATTTTCTTACCTCTTGTTGAGTATTTTCAGAACTCCAACCTTGAATTCTCTGACATTTATACTGCATATTTTCATGTGTTCAAGTTTGCTCTCTGGAGATTTTTTATTTTCTTTCTGAGATGCCTCACTACCTTGATTATTCATGGTATTTGATGGGTTCCTTCTTTGTCTAGGCATCTGTGTGTGATTAGCACTTCTCCAGCAGATTATTATGAAGAGGTATTGCTATTATTTTCCACTAGGTGGCTCTGGATCACAAGTATTTTAGCTTTGTGAAATACTAGTTTGTCCCAGCAGCCAGACACAGCTGTCAGTGTAGCTGCAATGTGTGGAGTTGGGATTGAGTGGTGGAATCTAACTACCTTCTTTGTTTTTTCTTACTGGTAATGATGTCCTCAGACCTTCATGGGTTCCCCCTGTACCACAATCAGGGACCAGTCATAGGGTATAGCCTTTGCTCAAGGGAAATAGTGATTCTGTAGTACCAGTTCTCAGGTTTGCACATAATATGCTCTGCAACCGAACATCAAGGGTGAAGGAAAGTGAGTTTTGGGAGTCTTTAGGGTGGCAAGATTTTGTGGCTTCCTTTCTCTCTCTGAAATGCTGACAGCCACCCCAGCACCCCATGCTGTGTCCTTGCCCAGGTCTCTGAGCTCAGCCACAGCTTGTACTGCTCACTCCTGCAGGAATGCCTACTAGTCTTTCTGCTCTTCCTGGCTGATGGGAGTGTCAGCCAGAACTGTATTTCTCCCCTCTCCAGGCTGAGCCCCACGGGGACCTGCCTGTTGCAGGACTGTGTTGTGGTTAGTCTGAGCCCTTCTCTCTTCTTGGCTTCCTTGTTTGATGTTTCAATGCGGGGATCTCTCACGTGTACCTGTATATTGATCAAGGAATTCTTTGTTGAATTATAGCTTTTCAAATTGTTGAAATTCCAGGGGGAGTCACCAAGGGGATCTCTCAGACTGCCACTCCTCTGACATCACTGTATGCCAAATTTCTTATCTTATGTCTGTAGTAGGAATATATTCAATGTAATTCAAGTGGCCCTTTATACAAAGAGTGACTTCATTGGAGCAACTGGCTTGCATTGTTTTTTATACTTCCCATGATTAGGATAGTTCTTGGGACACAGTAGGTTCTCAGTAAATGTCCATCAGTGACACTAAAATATATTTTTAAATGTCAGCTATACATTTAAAATCTTACTAATTTTGAAAATGTAGTGAACTTTACAAATTATTGTTTTTTAAAGGTCTTTTTTAAAAGAGTTTATTTATTTTTAGAGAGGGGAAGGGAAGGAGAAAGAGAGGAAGAGAAACATCAATGTGGGGCTGCCTCTCACACACCCCCTACTGGGGACCTGGCCCACAACCCAGGCATGTGCCCTGACTGGGAACGAAACCGGTGACCCTTTGCTTTACAGGCTGGAGGTCAATCCACTGAGCCACACCAGCCAGGGCACAAATTATAGTTTATATTAAGCATTTAATATATGTGCCAGCCACTCTGCTAAGTTCATTTATAAATGTACATTCTCTTATTTAGTCTTATACCACCAACTGGGCAGATGTTATTATTATCATTAAAGATGAGGAAAATGAGGCCCAAAGAGGTTAAATAACTTGTCAAAATTACTAATTTGCCAGCCTAGAACTGTAACCCTTCTATGTTGGACTCCTATCTTCATGTATTTGATTATGACGTTGTACTGCCTCTCTGAAATTATGTGATGCCTTTTCAACCAGTTGTATGATTTACATACTAAAATGAATATTTGTATGATTTTTGTTTAAAAATATAAATGGGAGACTATTATATCCTAATTTTTAAATTAGAAGAAATATATAAATTTAGCCTAGCAAATTTAGCTTTGCTACTCTTATATTTGCTTTAAGCACACTGGAACAAAGTATACCCTTTGGTATACCCATTGGAACAAAATATAACATATTCAACCTCTTCAGAATAAAAGGGCAAAGTATAAAACTTCTGTTCAGTCTTAGGTATGGTTCTGAGATGCTTAGCACCATATGTATACAGTATACATATATACACACCACTAAATCAAGTATATTCAGGTTTAATGTAATGTATAAGTATATTTAAGACAATTTTTGAGTTGTTTTACACACAATTGGAAAACCCAGCATAAAGTCAAGAAAAATTCTATGAAACTCAAAAGAAGGTTAAAATATCTTACTTAGGACTGTATCTTGGTCATTTGTTTTCTTTTTGCCCATTTTTGTATGTGATAAAATAAACACTTAAGGAACCCAGTATGACTTCTTTTCCTTGCAATATATTATTTCCTTCCTAATTGATCAATACAGGACAAACATCATCAGACACACTGTGGCCTTACTGTGGCATAACATTCTACGTAAGGCAGATTCATCTCCAGCAGTGAGAGCAGCTTTTTCCTTTAAGTACCAGAAGGACCTTGCAACAGCTTTGCTTCATTCATTGCAGAGCCGCTCAGCAACGGCCACCTTATGGGACCTCTTCAGGGTGGCAGTCAATGAAGCTGATTGTGAGAATTTCTTTAACCTGTAGTAGTCCTATGTTACCACTAAAGAATTAGGTTTTCTTTGTTGCAACAGATTAGTACCCATTGAGAGGATTCTGTGCTCATTTCAAAACACAAAGTGAATTGTATTATTCAGACTCTCCCCCATAAGAAGACAAGATGCTTTGGTGCCATTGGCATAACTGGAAGCTTTGGGTTCCTCTGGCCTGAGTCAAGTATAAAACCACTTGAGATAAGGTTAGAACCACCTGTGCTGTCTGGGACTGACCTAGTGATCAGAGTAGCAAATGAGCAGGAATCACTGAAATGGAAAACAGCCTGCTGCTGGCCCAGCACCTTGAGGGTCAGAGTTATTTTGCAGAAAGTGATTGCTTTTCAGTGTGTTGTCTCTCCCTGGGAATGGAACATGGTGACAGGGAGTGAAAAGGAAATGCTCTATTAGGATTTGGCTAAGTAGGTTATGGGGCAGGTGTGTGTGGTTAGAAGACCTGATATGGATAGACTGGAATAAAATGTGATCATTGGTCCAAGCTGGTTCACAGCATCACATAGCCATCTGTTAGGGCTCAACCTAGCATGTCTGTCTCCTGTAGGAAAAGACTTTGGGTAGGAGTGCAAAGTTGTAGGTGCATAGAGGGAGTTCAGGAAAATGAAATGAGCTAACCACTGGTGTTTAAGAACTTCATAGCAACGTCACCATCCACAAAGGGTCAGGGCAGGTCAGAAATTTTTCACAACTAAACATTTTTACAAAGGGGAATATCATGGTTAGAATGATGTCTTCTATCATTTTATGGTGTGGGCATTTATGGAAATTAGGACCAAAGTTTCTCGGGTGAAACTGGATGCTTATGTTAAGACCAGATACATTTCCTGTATGGTTTAGATCAGAGTGAGCTCAGGGCCCCTTGTGGCCCAGCCTAAGTGTATGGAATCTGGAAGAGGACTCCCAAAGGCTATGTGTGTGTGGTTAAGGATGGCATATGGTTTAAGTCTTTTTGTTTGATACTTAAAATTCTTGGTAGAGGAGTATTCTAGGTTGCCTCTAAGGAGCTTTGTAAGCATAAAAAAATGTTACAACTCTTCTTTCCCTCTAAGACACCTCATTGATTTTTTTATAGTAAAAGGTCCCTGGTATATTCCTCTAACTGTGTCCCCCATCACACCATCATAAGCTGAGGACACAACTCTTGGTCTGTCATGGGGCTCAGATAAAATTAGTTGAATGTGTGAAATAAGAACACGACGCTGTGAAATCTAGTGAGAAAAGCACAGGCACAGAATAACACCTAGTACTTTTACACTGTGTCCCTCCTCCCCTTCTACCATGTAATCTTTTGTAACATATTTCATAATTCAACTCAGTCTCTAATTCCCATTTTAAACATTTTCTCAGGCATAGCCTAATTTCTTCAGAGGATAACTTACTTTTGTTAGGACTCTGTAGTCCTTCATGGGTGTGATGGGTTCCGCCATTAAGGCATGGTCCCTGGAGATGAGACTGAGAGTCTGGGAGACCTGAAGGGAGCTGGGAGCTTGGTGCAGGTGAGGTGGACTGTGGCCATGTATAGAAATTGATAGGCTCACAGACATGCTGAAACGGGTTATAGAAGCATTTAAGGCAGGATAGGATGGAAGAACAAGTCAGAATGTCGAAGCAAATCATGTCAAGCATAGACTAACTGTAGTAATTTGTAACTATTTCAATTGTCCATATCACACCTCATGATCAGACTGTATTCAGTGCTGTTAGGACATGAAACATCCATTTATACAAGGCATGTACAAAAAAGGAAAAAGTAACAGCCTATGTCACCAGTGACTTCTGCATCTAGTCCTTTCACTGGAGAAGGATACTCTCATGAATACAACTATATTTACTCCTGGGATAAATGTGGCTTCAGTTGCACCTTTTGAACCATGGCTTAGCTATGTAGGTGTTTAATATCATAGGTAAGACCACAGGATTAGAATCAGGATTCAGAGTTAGAATGAACACTCATCCTATTTTTCATAGAACTGAGAGGCTTCCTAGGATGTGGGGTTTTAGTATTGGAATTGAGAAGGTGTGGGGCAAATTATCCTGTTTTTTTCCTAGAGAGATGAGTTTGGGGTCAACTGACCAGACTGACAAAGGATATGGAAACTGACCAGGGACATGACCTTGTATAAACCCATATAGGAACTTCGCACTTCATTTTTGTCCATCAAAGCAGAACAGTCTTTCTTTAACCCCATCTCCCATGAGGCTATCCTGTTGGACCATGTGGGGCTTACTCCATCCTAACACCATGGCAGAGGAAGCAGGATCTGTACTATTGGCTTAACCACTTCATCTTATGCAGGAAAGTAACGTTAATACATTAGGACACACACCTGGCCGGGTTTCATCCGCCAGGACAAAATTGCTTTTTGATTCATGATGCATTTTGATCTAAAACACACCCACTATCTAAATTTTGATCAGTACTGTGGCCTCAGTGCATCTTTCAACAAAGGGAGAAAATATACCTGTAGAAGAAGATTTTTACACACCTACTTCAATTTTCCAATCCCAAGTTCAAGTACAGACAATTACCAATAGAACTTTCAGAAATAACCTCTAAGGTTGTCATTCAACAGGGGTGAATTAAAGGAGAGGAACAAGAATGCCAGTCCAGGAACAAAACTGAGGGAAAATCGAAAGTGGCAGTCAGAGCAAAGCTGAGTCATCCACAGATTCTGCTGAGCATCACTGCCTGTGCCACGGTTTCTGCTGTATTTTATTCTACTTGCTCCATCAGTGGCTATAATGCTGCTCTTAGAGAGCCTGCTGTGTGCAGAGGGGCCTTGGAGAAGTACTACATATTTTCTTGCAGAATAGAGTTCTGGTAACCTTGGGTGACATTTTGAAATTCTTACATGGGCATACTGAATTTACTGTTTTATCAAAGATTTAAAGTCATCAGTACCAGCAGAAAGAATAGCTGGAATGTGGACTTATCACAATTATAATTTAAGGCTATTACCTAGTTTCTGCCCTTAGAATTTATTTAATCATGTACATTAATGACAAAGTCAATCTTACCTTCAGAAGGCCTTGTGGGGTGAAGGTATTCTGTACTTAGGCATCATCACAATGTGGTTATGAACTCTGGAGAAAATTTACCAGAGTTTTTTGTGAGCTGACTAGGTAGTACTTTAGGGCTTACAACTGAAGTCAGCATCTATATCACCTGGGAGCTTGTTAGAATTGCAACCTCAGGCTTAGTGTCAGACCTGTTGAATTGGAATATGCATGTTGACACATAATTACTAAACATATTAAAGTTTGAAAAGTCTTACTGTAGAGAGTTTGGAGGGAAAATGAGGGCATGGCTTCAGCCACAATATATGAGTCCAAGCAATCTGTCCTGCAATCACAGGGCCCCTCCTCCTTGGGACGCCCACCCAGGCTTTGATGCATTTGCAGTAGAATGCAAATCCTGGCATAGAAGAGAATTCCTCCAAGCAGCACTGTCCATGTTTTATGAATGTTAGTGGCATTTTTACTTTTTTTGTTAACACATTACTGCATTTGGAAGTTGACTTTTGGTCTACATGAGTGAAATGACAGCTGCAATCCATTTTCCAAGCCTTTAGTGCTTTGGGTGAAGCACTTGTTTTGTTATGTTTGGAAGACACATGTCATAAAGGAGCAGAGTTTTGAAGGGAGCTGGGCTGCAGTTTTCTCTGAGGAGGTCCCAGTAAACCCCCAGGAAGGAAATAGTAACCATTAGGTAGGTAATTAGGACCTAAAATCCCTTAGTAGCAAGATGCAATGCCTTAGAATTGTGCCGTGGATACCCAGAAGGCAGCAGCAACTTCACTGTAGGCTGAGATTTTTGAGGGGAGCATTGAAGATGAGAGACAGTCCAGCTCTTTGTGTTTTTCATGGCAAGTTTTTCTTTTGATCCATAAGTAAGTCTTGTTGTAATAAGTTTTTGAAATTACAAAGACTGAAGACATGGAGGCATCAGCCAATTTTTCTCCATGACTTTTTGTGCCCAAGGCCTTTCTGTATCGTCCAGAGCTACTGTATCACTTAACTCCCGGGAATTTGTCTACACTGTAGTTTTCGTGAGTGGGGTCCCCTGTTTACATTTCCCAGTGTAGGGGTAGGTGAAAAGGATATAGACAGAGCTATTTCATTCATTCGACAGCTGTTTAATATAATTATCCTCAATTCCTGCTGCATATGAGACTCATTCCTAGAGCTATTAGAAATATAACTCTCAGGCCACATTACTACAGCTATTAGTGCAACCGGTCTGGAGCAGGACTTGGAAGTATGGATTTTTATAAAACTCCAGGTAACTTTGGTATGCTATCAAATCTGTATTTACTGCTAAGGCTGGTATTTAAATAATTAAGACACTGCCTATTCCTTCAAGACACCTGCAGTGCAGTGGGAGTAATGTGAATATAAATGACATGTGATACTGCAATATTTTATGGCTGTGATAGAGGCCAGACCAAGAGTGCCTAAATGTGACAGAGAATGGAGCTGAGCTCTTACCTGGGCACTTTGTGTGTTTGCATGTGTGTGCATCTATAAGCAAAACTGAGACATTTGTGATAGTGTATGTCAGCTTCCCTCTTCTGTGTCCTGCATTAACTTGACCTCTCACCTGTTCTCAAGGGATCCTACAGATGTTTAGGGTCCTTTGGTCTACCTCTTTAAACTGTTGTTGAAAAACGATCTACTATACTTGTTCACACTGAGGTATATATAATTGATGATCCCATTGTGTTCTCTTGCATGAAGTTTTCATTTTAGTAGACAGACCAAGGCCATTAATGATGGGACTTGGGGAGTGACAGCTTGAGTTGGGGAGGGGTGTGTGTGTGTGTGTGCATGCATGTGTGCATGGAAATAGAGGGTGGGGGTCCTAAGGCTCCTTATAATCCTAGCAGGTAGCTACATCCTGTTACTGCATTAGAGGCTGACTGCAAAATTTAGAAATCAAGGTAGGAAATGAGGGGAGAGAGGCATATCAACTGCTGCTAACAGCTTACAGTGGCCATTTAGTTAGAAATGAAACACTAATTTAGAGAAGTGCTGAGAAAGAGGAGAAAAAGAGAATTAAAGGAAATGAAACTCCAATGAACATTTGATCATGTCTTAATGAGCAGTGAAAATCGATGAGGTGAAAAACGTCAGCTCACTCAGAAAGATATTTCCTTGGTTTTTAAAATAATCAGTTGGGTGCCAGATTCATCCTGCCTTTCAGTAATGATGACCATATTTATATTTTCCTTATGTTTCTTCACCATCACAATGGCTTTCAAATTGTTTCCTTGAATTCTTGTTAAGAAAATGACATTGCCTGTTTTTATTTTTTTTTTTTAAATTTTTATTTTAGTTTATTCAGTACAGTTTCTATCCTTTATTCCCTTTCCAGCCCACCCACCCATTCCTCCCCTCCTCCCTCCCCTTTCCAACACCCCTAGTTTTATCCATGTGCCCTCTATATTTGTTCCTGTAAACCCTTCCCTTCTCCCCTGAAATTCCCTCCCCTCTCCCCTCTGGTCACTGACAACTCTATTTCAGTGTCTTTTGTTA
>CM052548.1:31275278-31338601 GCA_028533065.1 Trachops cirrhosus | reverse complement strand
GGGTGCGCAGTCTCTGGGTCCCGAGGGGCGCTCACTTCTCCTACCTCTGGGGCCTGGGCCGCACCGGTCCCCCCGACATTGCCTGTTTTTAGGTAATATATAAATAAACTGAGGAAAGATGATCACTCCATGGGAAACCAGATTCTTGATCATCAAATTCAATTTATATTTTTGGGGCTAGCAAAGCCAGAACTTCTGTATCTTGGCCTCCTAGCTGTACAATATGGGCAATAGTAGTGATGGGAAGGTTATTAATATTATTCTCAGGCAAGCTTCTCTGAAGGTAAATAGGGACACAGCAGTGGAGAGTTCGTTTCTTTTGTATGGGCTGTAACAAGTTACAGAATCCAAGATCCTTTCACTTTTATATTTATGTCCATTTTGATAGATTATGCATCCTGTGCTTTACCTATAGATTCAGAGAGTGGAGCCAAAAAAGCTTGGACTTCTTCCTCTGAGGTCTCTCTCTCCAAAAGACTGCTTGCTGCTGGGTGGTGAGATGCTGAGGATGTTCACGGCTGACCTGTTGAGTTGTTGCCTCACCACCACTCTGCAAATAGCCACGAGTTTCCAGATAGTTTCCAACAAGAAGCTTTGTTGATAATGCTGGACAAGTACACACAGGTATTCCAAAATACTTCAAAATGTATTAATCTCTGGTGTGAGATGAACATGTTTCCTGGTCTGGGATTTAATTTGCAACAATTGTCATGGTTTCCTTTCTCGTAGCTGCTACTGCAACAGACAAAAAGTAGAATGGAACTCACACCAGGACATTGGTAGGTTTACTCATGTGTTGTTTTAGCCATCAGAAAGGTCAGCCACAGTTTAAATGTGAGCCTGACTGATGCCGCTGTTTAAGAGCTATGGGAAAAGCACTCCGTGACCTTATAATTTGTTGTCAAACTTATCTGAGATGACTTGCTTCTTTGCCTGCTCTTCTATGAGAGAATGCAACACAGCTGGAATTGAAAACACTAGGAGAAATATTCAGGTGAAATATTTGTTGATAGATTTTTTTTCCTCTTTGTACTTTGAAATGAACAAAGCCATCACTTTACAGTACTGTCAGGATTTGAAAGTCCACAAAAAGTAGGATAGAGGTGGTAGTGGGCAATGCCTATGTTCTAAATGAATCATTTATTTAGCAGCAGCAAATTCATCTGTAGACTTCTTTATAGGAAATACAATAGGCCTGGACCTCTTTTGCTCTCTCAGTCTCTCTCTCTCAGCATCAGGGCATGCCTTCAAATAAAAGACTTTAATTCCATGGCAAGGTTTGGGATTATACAAATCTAAGCTTCATGAAGATAAGACCAGAGTAGTGGAAAAATAAAACAAATCAATCTCCCAACAGTATAAACAACATACAAGAGTTTTGCAATCTATCAATGAAAACTAATTAAGTAAAAATCAGTGCTAATCTCTGTATTTTAGATTATTGATCATCTATAGTGTGAGCTCAGTAAGAGTACTGAAAATCTACCTCTTCTCCCTTTTCCAGTGACCTGTATAATTAAGCAGATGACATATTCTTTGATTGCTCGTGTGCTGGCCTGGAATACTGAGCCTCCTAGTTTATTAGTGTGCATTGTTAGGTGTTCCAGGTCCCAGCCACAGCGGTGTCTGGAACAAACAGCCTCAGGAGGGGCAGCTGGGTTATGAATCTATGGATTCTGGAGGTTTTTAAAAAATTATAAGTAGCAAAGAATTTATAATATCCCTTGATTTGCTTAAATGCTGTTAATAAAAGTTCAGAGTACCAGGAAGATGCTTCATTCAGTATACTCCATGGTAAAGACATTTTATCCCTAATTCCAACCATATCATTGCCTGACAATCTGAGGTCACTTTACTTCCATGTCAAGGTTTGGTAAATAGGGAAAAACTTTATTCTAGAATAGGCTGAAATTTGCAGTTAGTCATCAGTTTCTATTTAATAGGAAGACCTAAAATGATATCTGTGGGTACTGTGTTTGTCTTAATTCTTTTTCTTGACCACTTTAGGATCTCTTCGGTGAAGGAAGGCAAAACTCAGGAATCAGCAAAAAAGGGAGTAAGAATTGGACAAAGCTGAAGTACTTGTGGAAAGGACTTAAAAGCTGTATTCTGCATTGACTGTTCACTGATACCATTTTAACTTTGGAAAAGGCCGATAGTGTCCATCCATAATTTCTTTGTAGTCACAGCAAGCCTTTATTCTATTAATTCTGTTTCAGTAACAACAGTAACTATAGCTTATATAGTACTTATTTTGTTCCAGATACTATGCTAAATGCTTCATTCACATTATTCTTTAATCTTGAAGTGAAACCTTTGAGGAACATATGGGAATTTCCATGTCACCAAGGAAAAAAGTGAATAACTGAATAGTTCGTCCAAGGTCATTGCTAACAAGTGGGAGAGCACTTTTAATCCCATGTCAGCCTGCCCCAAGAACTCATGCAATTCCAACTGCCATTCATTCCTCCCCACCCACCCACCAACCCAAGTTTAGGAACTAGCAAAATGGGCAGGTGTGTCCTTTCTGAGGCCTGTCTTAATGCATAGAAATTTGCATTTGTGTGTGTGTGATAAAAATGCCTTCCTATTTAAAATTCAGTGTCAGGCATTATTAGTTCTTAGAATAGATGACTCACTTATTTTACTACTTTAAAAAAGCCAGGGATGCAAATGGCAGGACAAATGGTTGCAGCTCATGTAGTTATTCTTAATTTGTGCAATGATATTTTACTACACTGGTTATATTTATGGATACAGGAGAAAATACAAGACTAGATGTGATCAGTTTGAAATATGCTAATTATTTATCTGTGAATATGCAACAAAACTATGCATAGTAGCATTAAAGGAACCTTCACCTCATAATCCATCAATATGTAGCTGTCAATCTGTCAGTTAATTACAATCAATGAACTTGGCAAGGAGGAGCTCCAGTGCATATTAACAATAGTTTGCATTCCTCAGTCACGGCATTTGAGCCATCATAGAGCGTGAGATGAATACACATGAAAAATAATGCAGCTTTTTCAGCTAAATATTTTTGACACAATGATGACATGTTTTTCTCTCTTTTTCTAAAGTGCCTATATCATTTTTCTTCTCATAACCAAGTAAAGCAAAACAAAAAGAAACAACTTCCAAAAGGATGGAGAAACTACTGACTTAATTTTCATTTGCTGCATTGAACCATGTCCTCAAAGAAGCCTGGGAAAAGTTCCTGATGAAATCAGGGCAAAGATTTTATTTTTATCTATAATAGGCTGATGTTGTTATAAGGAAGAGAATTCTGGCAGATTTAAGACAGAAATGACTTAAAACATACTGTATTTTGACAAATCTTTGGCTCTGTAAGATTTGTTTTTCTTTTTAGCAATTGTATGTATTTACTGCATAATTAAGTGCTACCTTGAATATATGGCCTATCTGCAAACTGGTAAGATATAGGCAAATGGAATCGTGAGAACCCATGTTTGAGAAGTCCCCAAACTCCCACGGTTAGCCTCAGAACCCTCCCTTACTTCAGTGATGCAAAAACTCTGCAACAAGGTCCTTTTGGTCCTGTGTAAAACAGACTGAGCCTAGACCTGCAGCGTCTCAGGTGTCATTTGCCTGAGAACAGAGCAGCTGCTCCATCCACAGGAAACCTTTGCAGTGACTACCCAACAACTCAGCTGCTCCAGTGGCTCCAGAAAACATGGCCCGGTGCGTTGGTCCACCTTCTCTGTTATTTTTTTGTTGTTGTTTTTGGTTTTGATTTCTGAAGGGTTGTTTCTCAGAAGGAAGTTAGGAGAGTAAATGCGTTCACTGTAATGCAATCACTCCATGCAATCACTCCAAGAACTCCTATTCTGTGGGTACCTAACATCTTCATCTAGGTTCACAGCTTTTTCTGTTCATGCTCAGGGATATTAGCAGCTGATTCTCCCTGGCTGAAGGTCATTACATGGAAGTGCTACAGCTTTGTGATTGCTAGCTCAAGGTCCCTGGCAGCTTGCAGCCATTGGATCTTGTGCCATCAGAGGCCATTGTTAGGAGGTGTACCCCATGCCGTTGAGCTGTTACTATCTTAGTCACCTCTTAAGGAGCATGGCAGGCCTCCTTTAAGTATGTTCCAATTCTTTTCCTGCATATAGGGCAGAACAGACCCTTAGAGTAATGTTCTTTACAGATAAAGCACTGCTTGTCAAAGCTCTCAATTCCTATTATCATGTTCTACTCTTTCCTCAGTCTCTACTCATTATTACATTTTCAGTAATAGGTTAAACATGACAAAAACAATATAAAAGTAGGGCTAATGATTAAAGTACTTTAAAACTCCCACTCATGGATAAAAAGGAAATCGCATGTTTGATTTGTCTGTAGTCCAAAGATTGTCTTTTTTGAATTAATATAACAATGTATGCATAATAATTATTCTCTTTTTTCCATGTTAAGAGCACTTTACAATTAAACCCATGCATTCCACCAAGATTTCCTGCTAAGGCGTATAATGTACTCTTCTGTTTTAGTCATAGTATGTTTCATTATCCTTCCCGAGAATAAATTAATTTTGTTTCCATGTTTTCAAATGTTTTTCAAAAGACACATGTATGACTAAATAGATTATTGTGACTCCTAACTATTAGGAGTAAAAATATAATGGAAGAAAATATCTTTTTGTATTGTGACTAAGTCTGTGGGTAAAGTATGGGTTTCTTAAACAGAGAAAAATGCTTTTAAACATCATTATGTCCCTAAAAATAATTTTGAGACTACTAAAATTTTCTTTTATTTTTAGTTTTTAATTTAATTTTAATTTTTTCACATTAAAAAATTTATTGTTATTCTATTACAATTGTCTGCCCCCACTTATCCCCTACTACTCCCCACCACCCAGGCCAAATCCACCTCCCTCCCTTGCTTCCAACCCCCCTTGGTTTTGTCAATGTGTCCTTTATAGTTCCTGAAAACCCTGCCCCTCTACCCCCCATTATCCCCTCCCATCTCCCCTCTGGTTACTGTCAGATTGTTCTTAATTTCAATGTCTCTGGTTATATTTTGCTTGCTTTTTTCTTTTGTTGATTAGGTTCCAGTTAAAGGTGAGATCATATGGTATTTGTCCCTTACCACATGGCTTATTTCACTTAGCATAATGCTCTCCAGTTCCATCTATGATGTCCCAAAGGGTAGGAGCTTCTTCTTTTTCTTGGCTGCATAGTATTTTATTGTGTAAATGTACCATAGTTTTTTGATCCACTCATTTATGGATGGGCATTCAGATTGCTTCCAGCATTTGGCTATTGTAAATTGTGCTGCTATGAATATTGGGGTGCATAGGTTCTTTTGAATTGGTGTTTCTCACCTGAGGATATATTTATATTTATTTCAGAGAAAGAGAGAAGGGTAGTGGGAGGGGGAGAGAGAGAGGGGAAAAGAAAGAAAGGAAGAAAGGAAGAAAGGAAGAAAGGAAGGAAGGAAGGAAGGAAGGAAGGAAGGAAGGAAGGAAGAAAGAAAGAAAGAAAGAAAGAAAGAAAGAAAGAAAGAAAGAAAGAAAGAAAGAAAGAAAGAAAGAAAGAAAGAAAGAAAGAATAGGTAGATGTGAGGGAAAAACATTGATCAGTTGCCTCCTGTATGTGCCCTGAACAGGGATCCAACCCACAACCTAGGTATGTGCCCTGATTGGGGACCAAACCCACAACCTTTTGGTGTACTGGATTATGCTCCAACCAACCAAGTCGTATGGCCAGGGCACTGAAATATTTTTATTTATACCACTTTCTAACATGATCCATGGAAATTGTTCTTTTCATTCATGATAATTTTTTAATTTTTCTGAGTATAAAAAACAATATGATGGGCCATAAGTCCTGGGAAATGATCTATGCATCTAATTCAAAGCAGGTCAAATTTTCTTCTATTTTGATTTGTCTGTGCTTTGCACTAGAAGGATATGTGTTGCATTGCATAGCATGAAGTATGGTGGTCCTCTGGGCCATGCTGCCACCCAGAAAGAGCTTAATTACCACACAGGGGCACCCACTTCCTTAATTTCTATTATGATCAACTGTTTTTACCTTGACATTTTTTAAAGTAAGAATAAAGTAAACACTTTCAGTTTCGAGACTTAATAATTTAACTTAGAACTATTTAGAAATGTTCAAACTCTTAGATCACTATCCTGAGACCTCATGAATTTCCTCCATTTCTGTAGGAGTGGGAATGAGAAAACCAGCTCAGTTGTGGCCAATTTGGCATTTTTCAAACAGGTAAGAAAAAGAAAACTAGCATTTTCAAGGCTGATGGTCTGTGTCAGGTCTGTATTTTTTTCTCTAAAAAAATTTTTAAGAGAAAAAAAATTTTTCTCTTAAAAAATTTTTCCCATCTATTTTTTCTCTAATGATCATACTGAATGAAAAGAAAATATTTTGTAGTTTGGAGAATGCTTGTTTTAAACTCAATAGATGCCTACTTGCATAAAAATGGGGACTATAGCATAAAGGTAGAGAACCCTGATATCACCATGCTTCCAGGGCCTGTAAATGTTTGGAAGGGCTCAATCCATTGTGCCTTGAAACAAATAATTTTTTAAAAAAATATTTACATTAAATGGTTATTTGTTCATTCCAGTAGAGTGTTTTACAAACCCTAAATCTGACTGGGAGGTAGAGGAAGTATGTGGTCCACAGTCACCATTTAAAAATCCTTCAAGAAAATATCATTTTGGAACATGAATTTTGTGTTGATACTTTTTCTTTCATATGAATGAAATGGTTGTGGAAAGAAAGGAAAGAGAGAGAGAGAGAGAGAGAGAGAGAGAGAGAGAGAGAGAGAGAGAGAGGGAAAGAGAGGGAGAAGAAGAAAGAGGCAAGTTTTCCATAGAAGTTTTATCTACATAGATTAGGAAGATAGAATAAAGAGATGGCCAAATTTTTAACTTTGGGATTATATGATTAATAATGGCCATTACTGATGAATCCATTGCATAGCCCATGCTGGTTAACTATTAATGCCACTGACATGGGTAGATGAATTGCGTTACGTATTCATCTTGCACAGGTAGATATAGCCAAAATCCATTGGCCTTCTTGAAATGATGCAAATGAAAATTGAGATTGGCACGGAAGTCTGCATGTATGAAAAGTCATTTCACTTTAGGGCTTAAATTGACATCAGTGATTTGTAAGGTGTAACTTTCTCTTCAAGAACAATTATTTCATTATTTTTGCTAACTGCTTACTATGGGAATTATGGTAACACTGCATTAACTTTGAACATTTGTTTAGCACACTTCTTTCCCCTCAAACATCCTGCAGGTTAGCCCTCAGAGGCTTACCATCATTTTCATCACTGTCGTCCAGCAAAGGACTTTGGGCCTTGAAAAAGTGACTGTAACTATAACCACGTGCTGGACATTACAAAGCCACAGAAAGAAAGTCGGTGCAATGACCTCGTAGGCACACATGAGGCGAGGCAGCCACAAGTGTGTGGAATGTCTGACTGAGCTGTAGGTCAGCAAAACATGACAGGTCAGTTCCCATTATCCAGAACCTCATGGCACATAGCAGGGTCTTTGTAATGGAATTTTGTTATTCCAAAGTTTTGCTTAAATTGTTGTTAGGACTTCAAATGATCCATGTGGCACCCAGTTTCTCTGATGGTAACAATGCAGCAGAAAAGACCTTCCTTCTTAGGAGTAATAAGTCTATAACAAGGTGGATGGATAAAAGATTAGCATATCGAAATCAGTTGCTTCCCTATATCCTGGCAATGACCCATTATAAAATGGAATTGAAAAAAATTCTATTAAAAATGGCAACAAAACCTATATAGTATCTGGGAGTAAACATAATAAAGAGTGTAAGTGCTTTAAGGAGAGGCGTTCAATGAAGAAGCAAACTGTACATTAATAAATTCACTATGATATATGTATTTTCAAAATCAACCACAAAATATACTATTATATATAAATGTATTTATGTAAAAGTATAACAGTGGACTGGGAGAATATACACCAAATTCACATTGTCTTGGAAATGGGGTTTGAGACTTTAGTTTTATTTCTGCACTGAAAATAAGACTTTTAGTTTTGTATGTGACCTTCATGTTTTTTTAGAGATTTTATTCATGCATGACTTGTATATTAAAAAGCTACACATGGAGAAAATATTAGAATACTAAAAGCATATAGATCAATACACCAAGATTGTATGCTGAGAATTGGGTGACTCTTATTTTCTTCTTACATTTATATTTTTCAAATATTACTTTCTATTGTCTCAGGAAAAGTTGACTTGTTATAAATTTATTCAGAGAATATTAGGGGCTAAATGCTGAATGACAAGCAGAAAAGAGTCAAGTGTAGCACAAGGGGGTAGAAAAAAACAAAACAAAACAGAATTTGGAGACATGAGGCCAGAGTTCAAATTCACTACCATCACTCTAGAAATTTAGGCAGAATTTTAGTTAGGTTTCCCCAGCCATCAACCAGAGATAATCCTAATATGTAGGTGTTTTGTTTATTTGTTTGTTTGTTTTTTTTAGTGGGAAGTGAGAGAAAGGTGATAGACAGGAATTCCTCTATTTTATTTATCAAACTTAATCTACTTTTCTGTTTGGGTTGGAATGTGGAGTTGTAACTTTTCCATTCAAATAACTGTTTCTACGGCTTTTCACATTCCTCAGCAGAGCTATGACACCAGGGGAAGCCAGCCTTCCCAGAAATAGGAAGAAGCCATACAGCCCAGGGCCATAGGCAGGATCCTGAGTCACAGAGGCATGCAGTCTGTTGCTCCCTTATTAGGCACCCTGGGGCATACTACTTAACCACCCTAAGTCTCAGTTTTCTCACCTATAATGTGGAGACAAATACTTACTACTTCAGAGGACTATTGTAAGGCCTAAATCAAAGACTTCATATAAAATGCCTGGCCTACAACACAACCGGCACTACCTCTCTGCCGAGGGGGTAGCTCTCCGCAGTGCCAGGGAGTTCCTGGTGCAGCAGAAACACTCCATGCGGAGGCAGCAGATAGCTCTGAAAGCTGCCGAGCAGCACTGGCGCCATGAGCTGGCTAGTGCTCCAGATGTAGCCAAAGACCCGCTAGGCACCAAGGCCCTGGAGGACGTGCGGAAGACCTGCAGGAGGAGGAGAGGCACCTGGATGAGATGCAGTCGGCCAGGCGGAAAGGCCACAACCTCCTCAAGAAGAAAGAGGAGAAGCTGAATCAGCTGGAGTCCTCTTTTCAGGAAGAGGCCGCAGATGAGGACACACTGAGAGGAGCCCCCACTAAGAAAGTGGTGACCTTTGATCTCAGCAGCTCAGAAGACACAAGCAGTGAAAGTTCAGAATCCTGCCCTCTGCCTCACAGTGGCCTGACAGAAAGCCCCACCTTACTCAACAAGATTCACTACTTGGACAGCTCCCTGCAGCGATTAGCAGCCAGCTACATGATGTCCTCCACATGCTGGGTGTCCTTAACACTCAGCCACCACCACTGCTCCTCACTTCCACCTCAGCCCAGATCCCACCCCCATCCTGCTGGAGTGCTCTCCTTCCTACCCACGCCTCCCCAGGCCGAGGCTCAGCCTCATACCCTGCTACACCCATGTCCGCCTGGTGAGCCTGGGCCCCGGGGCTGGGCCCTAGGCTCTCTTCCTCTGTGATTCAAACGGTGGACGACTTCCTGGTAGAGAAGTGGCGCAAGTATTTTCCAAGTAAGCTTCCTTCTGGGCAATGTGTGTGCAGTGTGTGACTCTGGGCAGTGTGTGACTCTGGACTGAGTTTTCCTGACTTCCTCCTCCTCTTCCTCCCTGCCCCCGCCCCTGCTCTTCTTTGGCCCACCCCTCCTCCTCCCCTTGGCAGGTGGAGGGCCATGTATACATAGACCATCCATTTGTGTAGCAGGCACTGGTTTAACACTTTTGTTTGCTTAGAGCATTACATTTTCCCCTATACCAATCTTATAATTATGGATGAGAAAACAGCCTTGGAAAGGTACAGTAGTAACTTGTCCAAAGTCACAGCACTATGAATGCCCTCTGCCTTGTTATTGAGGTTGTTCTGATCAGTTGACTCTGTACCACTGAAACAGCACCTCTGTTTAGATGGCTCACCCCTAGAGATTACTCTGTTTTGTTTCCCTAATGTGCTTAACGATGAGGAGGATACTTACCTTTTCCACTGTTGTACATTTTCTGGCAAATGTCAAACCAAAAGAGGTGTCCCCTCTTAAAACCTTCCTCCTAATTTAATACATCATCTGATATCACATTGGTACATTTACGGTTGGTTTTCTGGGTTAAATAATTATGGATTAACCTCATTAGTTTCATTAACTCACAAATACCCAAGACTTAGCTGGGCTGCTCTTTCAAGTAGAATTCCATTTCTTTACATCTAATGGAAAACAGTATTATTAGCCAGAGAGTAGTAAGACCACGAATGACCCTGCGTGGGGTAGGCAAAAACAAGGGAGGGAGATGGAAAAGGAATACTGTAATTCACTTGAGAAATGGCATCAGGAGAACATAAGTGTGGCTGGCAACCTTGAAAAGTACAATATGTTAAAGGAGTAGGCAGTAATACTTTTTTTATTGGACAGCTTTATGTAGACACCAAAGTGATTGGAATCTAGTAAAGGCAGAGATGAAGCCGAAATGCTCAGGGTTGCTAGGGCTTTTATCGGCTTAGTGAAAATATTAATGAAACTGTTTATGGATCTATGTGAAGGTGGGTTTTATTTCCCTGATGTGCTGTGTCTCCTGGGTTTGTCTTATCACCTTTCTCTTCTGCTCAGAAACCTTCTCGGGGGCTCACTACCTGTAACTGAGCTTTTCCTTTGCTCTGGCTCCATTGTTCTGCACCCAGAGCCCTAGACACTCATTTCAAATGCTCTGTTAGTTGCGATTCAAAGCTAGTTTTAATTGTGCAACCTAGAGTGGAGGCCAAATGTATTTAAAAAGAGATATCAGGGTAGTTAGCCATTTCACAATCAAAAGCTTTAGATATCACATTGTAGATTACTTCACTTAGAAAGAGACTATGACTGACAAGTAAGGATTATAGTGATTCCTGCATCCCTTGTCTTCTCCTTTCTGGGTGTTTTAAATATGAGATAGATAAATCTTTTCTGTACAGCACAGACATAAAAAGTCATTGATAAATTTATTTTTACCTATGCTGCACAAATAATAAAGCAGAAGAATTTCAGTTTTCTTTGTGTTTTTCTTCTCCCCAAATACAAACTTTTTCTCCAAATCTTAGTGCTATAGTAATGACTAAGCTTCAAACAGATGTTACTATGTTACTTCCCACTTATCTAATTTTAGCAAGTGGGACTGGTTGGAGGAGCACTGTTATAGTAGTTAGCCTGGAGCTGTGGGCCAGGGCCTAGAGTGGCCTCAGTGGTGGAAGCAGATTGCAGGGGATGGAAACAGATCGCTCACAGGATGAGTATTCTTAACTGTGAACACAGAAGGCTCCCATTTATCAGTGTTTGTAAGCCCCACATTTATGGACTTAAGATTTGTGCATCAGAGCAAATAAAGGCTATTCATAGGAAACGTTACCCTAAACATTCTATATAAGATATACTTACAAATTTTTAAAAATTATTTTTTATTGATTATGCTATTACAGTTGTCCCAGTTTTTTCTCCTTTGCTCCCCTCCACCCAGCATCCCCCACACCCTCAGACAATCCCCACACCATTGTTCATGTCCATGGGTCATGTCAATCAGTTCTTTGGCTACTCCATTTCCTGTATGGTACTTTACATCCCCATGGCTATTCTGTACCTGTTTGTACTTCTTAATCCTTTCACCTCTTCACACCTTCCCCTATACCCCCTTCCCATCTGGCAATCATCAAAAGACTCTCTGTATCTATGACTCTGTCCCTTTTCTTCTTCTTTGTTTAGTTTTTAAGATTCAGTTGTTGATAGGTGTGAGAAATAGAAGTTGTATGGAAAATAAAATTAACGTATGCAGAAAAGATTTTGCTAAAAATTCAGCAATGATTAAATAATAAGCTGAAGGTATTATATGATTTTTTTCCCCAGAATTATTTAGTGCTGTTTGGTCTTAGTCTCTCTGAGTTTGATAACTAGTTACCATTCCTGTGCTGTGTCGAGCAGAATCTCATTTGCTCAGCATCATTGGATAATGACGTGTTTTGTGTATGTGCATTTTCTAGGTGATTGAAGACTAACCTTTTAATGATTCAAACTTTTAAAAAAGTTTAGATAATGTTTTTACTTTATAGTCCCTTAAAATGAAGTCCATTGAACACTGTTTAGCATTTTCTTGACAACTAAAATTTATCCCGAGAATTTCATTTATTGTAGTCTGAAATGCAATGATTTTTCTGTGGTCATGCTGTTTAGAGTGGTTTACATACATAATAAATGATGCTGGATTGTTCTGTTGGTCTATTGTTCCTTCTTTCTGCTAATTCTTACCTTTTTTCAAATAGTACTTTACTATTCTTAGCGTGCTCTCCCTTCTGTTTTGTTCATTATAATTTTACATGGAATGAGAAAACAGATAACCAAACATATTAGAAATAGAGTATATTAGTCAAAGTAAATTGATTCTGAGGAACTGTCTAATGAGTAAAGATCACGAACATGCATAGTATATGTGTGTGATTTGTTTTCCACATTTAGGGACTAACATGCACACCTAGAGAAATGACCTCTATTTTCTCTCTTGTAGTTCATCATACTCCTCAATCCAATCTGCTGATATTTCTCCCATTCAGAGGCTGAGACTACTTTTTCTTTGATTATCAATAACATTTTCTCTCTTGATCACTGTAAGTTGCCTTTGGTGACTTTTTGTTTTCTCCCATCTTGTGTAATATTTTACTGTCTCATCTCTCCACATTGTCTTGGTGAGCCATCAGCAGGTGATTGCTCAAGGTCCTTTGGGCATAGCATTAGAAAAGAGGATGACTAGGGGAGGTGTTTGTTAATAGGCATAAAAAGTGAGCCAAGCCTCAGAAAGCCAGGCAATGGGACAGGTTGTGATCTTGAGTGAGGGAGTGGGTGGCATGACCCAGTATATAACAGAATGATGCAGGAAGGCTAATTTGAGCAGATGGAGACACTAGAGCTGAACTCAGTTCCCAGATTTAGGACTTGATGAAATAAAACGGGAAGAGGGTACTCAGCAGCTGGCAGGTTGGGGATAGTGGGCACACAGCCACCGTGGGTCTTCAGAAGCTGCTTGTGATCCGAAGATGGAGAGAATACAACTAACCTATCTATGTTCAAGCCCAGAGCCATGACTGGTGCCCAAGTCTGCTAGCTTTCTGTGTGGGCTACTCTGTTTCACTCTCATTGACTTTTGAGATAGGATCAGTGTAGCTTGTGTGTCTATATAGAAAAAAGGGATTGAAAAAGGGAAAAACAAATATTAAGTTTTTTATTTATTGGGACAAGTGTTATAAAATGCATGGCATTAACTGTTACCTGGATACTGATGACTCTCAAATCAGTTCCAGCCCATAGAGCTCTGTATCATACAACTAACTTGTAAATGTCTTGATGCCACTAAAGTATTTAAACAGTGGGGCCATGTGGTATGAATGGAGACAATAGATGGGACCAACAGCATGGTTTTCTTATCAACATTGTTCATCTGGTGCTATGATTACCTTATCTTCCAACTATAGGAAACAGTGATGAGACTTCTAGAACAACTATTCAACCAGCTAGTTGCAGGGTGATTGTATTAAATACCTCTCATCATGGGAGAGCACTTGGTTTGCATTGCAATAAAGACCACTGTTCTGGCAGCTTATGGGCTTAGGAAGTTACTTTATTGCTACTCTGTTATTGTTATCCCTTATTGATGTTATTCCAAGCAGCGGACACCTGTGATGTTTCCTGTTATTTTCCTGTATCATCATGCAAAACCAGGAGACTCCACAGAACATACTGGCTTCTTGAAGACTTGGCTATAACATCAACTTGGAGGCAACATCTTGCAAAGTGGGGGAGTTCTCCTACTGGAAACCTGGATATGGTATAAGCTCTAAATCAACAATTATATGGTGCAGTTTCTTCTAGAGAATCATGTGTCTGGTGGGAGACACAGTTCTTATCTTTATGTATAACTGCAAAAGGGAAGTTAGCCTTCCTGACACACAACTTTAGGTGTTACTAGTTTAGCTATCTTAATACTAGAGGGAAGAATGGTTGCAGAGGGGCCAAATTATTAGTTTCACCAGACTTGAAGCTGAGGCAGTTATATGGCCCTTGTAAGCATTTTAAGCAGAGGGGACCAAAGTATGAGTTCTACCAGATTTGAGCAGTGGCAGTGAAGACATGATGACTGACATCCATAGGACGGCTTAGCCTATCCACTTGATTTGTAGTGACTTCCAGTGAGTATTTACATATATACCAGTACAACATAAGTGTTTTCACACTTTGTGTCCATTTTCTGAAGTCCACCTATGTCCTTCTTCTCCTGGAAATTTTGTCATTAATCTTCTTTTCCTATCCTAAGACCCTACTCCCTGGCCAGCTCCTGCCCATCAATCGGTATATATGTACTTTGCCAGGGGTGTCTAACCTGTAGCCCATGGGCCACATGTGGTCCAGGATGGCTGTGAATGTGGCCCAACACAAAATCATAAATTTACTTAAAACCTTTTCTTGCTCATCAGTTTTCATTAGTGTTTGTGTATTTAATGTATGACCAAGACAACTCTTCTTCTTCCAGCACAGGCCAAAGATGGCAAAAGTTTGGACACCCCTGGTAGACCATCTCTTCTCCCATAAGAGGTGGATGATTGAATGTACCACTCAAAGTTTTTTTTCCTATTCTAGTGATTACTCTTCATAAGAGTCTGCGATTTGGATCAGCATTACTTTTATTCATATTGCCATTGTTTTTGAAGCTTAGAGTGCTAATTCTTATTATACGTTGTATTAGATATTTCTGTGGTATTTTAGTGGTTGAATAGGGAGGAATAGATGTTTTTAATTTGCCTTCTTCCTAAAAGTGTCATGTGTGTATGCAATGTTAAGCAAATTTGCTTTGTATACATTACAGCTAAGAATGAAATATATTTGTTTTGTTATACAATTCATTGCACTTTGCCTTATTTAAAGAAGAAATTTGAGATATTTCTTTTTTGAAGACCTTAGAAAATGGGATTCCGTTTTAGAATATCTCACAACGCATCAACAAAATAAGCACAGCAGAATGCCCTCTACCTTCTTCAGGGATAAGTCCTTCATCGGATACAATGCCCAAGCACATGACAATGTCTTACAGAAAGAGTTTGACCTCCAGTGCATAGTGTTGTGGTCACAGGGATGTGCTTTAGTTGTGTGATTTTTCGTATTTGTTAACTACATGACATCTCTAAATTATAAAAGACATCAGTTAGACTCAGCTTTTAATAAATGGTATTACATTGAAGATGCTTTGCTTACAAATGGCCTGAAAATCAAAATGAGGTCTTTTACTCTGTATACAGATATTCTTACCTTAATGGTAATTGTTTTATGTTTATTGAGTTACGTTTGTAGCCTTCAGAAAGCAACATTGAACTTTTAAAGGTAAAAAATAATTTAATGATGTCTTCTCTTTTGATACTTTTTACTTGGATGTCATTTATGAAACATCTTGATAAGCAAGATAGGTTTATTGTTGTTAGAGTATATATTTCTTTGCACAAATAGTATTAAGTTGAAGGACATTTTCAATAATGAAATAAAATCTGAGTAATGAAATAAGCTTGGCAATGAAATGAGGACTATACAGTTTGTTCTGTTGAAATGCATGTTTCTTTCATATGGATTAGCTCATATGCAATTGGTAAATAGGGGGGCTGACGTCAGCATAACATGGAGGATGTGCTGTCCTATGTCCCAGCATGCTAATATTTTGTAGCTATCAGATATATTTTACAATAGAGGAGAAAAACCTTAGCAGTTAGGGAAATGTAAGAAAATAGCTTAAAGTTCTACTGAAATGACTTCCTTTCCTGCAAGAAAGTGCCTTTTTGGCATAGTAGTTTTAAGAAATGCTTTCTTGGGGGAGCTGCAAATGCAAAAGCAGCCACTGAGAGCACAGTGTTCCCATGTTAAAAAAGAATAATGGAGAACAGTATCTCTGGATTGAATTTTTAATTTTCATGTAATTGGCTTCTCTTAGAAATGAATTCTGCAGGATCTACGTGTGCAAGTAGGAAGCACAAGCTCAAGGGTGTAGGATTGCACAGGATTGACTGCGGGTTTTATTTTATTTTTTTTCTTGTTTAATTTTTTTATTTTAGATTATTCAGTACAGTTTCTATCTTTTATTCCCATTCCAGCCCACCTGCTCATCCCTCCCCACCTCCCTTCCATTTCCAAGCCCCGTAGTTTTGTCCATGTGTCCTCTATATTTGTTCCTGTAAACCCTTCCCTTCTCCCCTGAAATTCCGTCACCTCTCCCCTCTGGTCACTGACACCCCGTCCTCCATTTCAGTGTCCTTTGTTATATTTTACTTGTTTCTTTGTTTTGTTGTTTAGGCTCCTGTTAAAAGCGAGATCATATGGTATTTGTCTTTCACTGCCTGGCTTATATCACTTAGCATAATGCTTTCCAGCTCCATCCATGCTGTTGCAAAGGGTATGAGCTCCTTCTTTCTTTCAGCTGCATAGAATTCCATTGTGTAAATGTACCATAGTTTTTTGATCCATTCATTTACTGAGGGGCACCTAGGTTGCTTCCAGCACTTAGCTATTGTAAATTGTGCTGCTATGAACATTGGGGTGCATAGGTTCTTTTGGATGGGTGTTTCAGGATTCTTAGGGTATAGTCCCAGCAGTGACTGCGGGTTTTAGATGCAAATGCCAGTTAAGACCTAATTGTGCTAGTAGATTTATCAGAAGTGTGATTGTTTTTGTCTGTCATCTGGTTACAGAGTCCCATAGGTTTTGACTGGTCTGCCACAACCCTGTTTTTCCCATGAACATATGAGGTTTTTCAGGAAGATGTACTTGGTCATAGAGCAGAAATGCCTGTACTTGGATTGGGAAGACTAGAGTGGGCCTTTCCTAGTGCAAGGAGCAGAGATTTGTAGAGTGGCAAAGCACTGTAACCAGCTCATCCTCAGGCTATTGTGCAGATAAAATGAGATTATGTATGTGGAAGTGCTTTATAAATTTTAAATCATTCTATTTTCTTGTTAAGAAATCTCCCAGGAGTAAGCCTCTATAAACCCTTCTTTGTTGTTTTTTTTTTTTAATTCAACAAACTTTTAAAAACTGCTATGTCTGGTGTGGCAGTGTGCTAGATGCTGAGAATAACATGAGCAAAGCCTCATGTTTCTGCCCTTGTGGAACTTACAGTCCAGTGGGGAAGATGGACTTAAAAAAGATAATCACACAAATGGTTGTTTAATTAAAGCCTGTGAAGGAAATGAACATGAGATGTGAATATATATAGTAAAGCATTTTGATCTTGACTATGGCAATGAGGAAGGCTCCTTTGAGGAAGAGCTAATCATGAATTGCATTAGCCTGAGTAGAAGTTAATTATATGAAGGTGTGCATGTGCGTGCTGTGTGTGTTTATGTGTGTACAGTCGCATATGTGCAGGCTTATTGCAGTCAGGGGTTCCAGCTTATTCCAGGCAGGGAAGCACTATGCACAGAGGTTCTGTGGCAGAGAAGAGGATAGATGCTCGAGGATTTGAAAAAAGGCCCAATGTGCCTGTGGTCCTGGGGAGGGAAAGGTGTGACAGGTAGGGCCCAGACCTGGCAAAGCCTCAGAGATCATGGTAATGACAATGGGCTTAAACTTATGAACAGTGGAGCTCAATGAAGACTTATAAGTCATAAAATCAGATTTGTATTCTGAAAAGATATTTCATAGTGCTGAGAAAAACCGATTATTAAGAGGCAAAAAGATCTTGTGGAGTCCAGTTAGAGCCTATTATAGTAGCCCAGGAACATTTCCCTGAAAGCACTGTGCCACCCCTGTCATTTTGGAATAGGATGCTTGCAGTGAAAATGCATAGATGTAGGAACTAAACAGCTGAAATCAACTGGACAAGCTATGTTGTATACAGGGGGTTATTGGAAGGCAATAAAGATTACATCTAGGTTTCTGCCTTGAGAAGCTGAATGACAGTGGTGACATTCACTGAGTTGAGCATTAGATTTGGAGGAAAAGATACATGTGTCTGAAGTACCATGGAGATTTCCAAGTGAAGATGTTGAATAGCACGTTGGAGCCTTTCCTCTGAAATATATATATTTCTGAATTATATACATATATGTAATTCAGAGGAAAGGCTTGGCCTGGCTTGGAGTATGAATTTGTGAAATACTGGCATTAATTGCTAACTGAATCCACATGCACCAATGAAAGTGCTGATGGAGAGAGTACAGACTGAAAAAAAAAATCAGCTGGGCCTCAAGGTACCACTAAGAACTACGTAGAGGAAGATGAGCCAGGAGAGGAGAATTTGAATGAATAAGGAAGTAGGAGGAATGTGTGGCATGATTGGAGCCAAGAAAAGTGAGTGTTTTTAGAGCACTTTTTTCATGCTAATGGAATATTTCAGGTAAGAGGGACAGTGAAGAGAATTTATAGTGTAGGTTTCCTCTGTCTTGGTCTCTATGGACAGAAATTGGCGATGTTTACTTGTATGAGCTCAATATAGACTTGGTTTCTAACACATAGGAAATCTACATTTTAACACTTCTGTGAGAATCATGCTTAGTAGGATGGCTGTCTGGTAAATAGGCTTGCTCTTTCAGGCATTTTTATGTATAGCAGGACTACACTCTAATATATGCCTCTCTGGGTGATGTTTATTGTTTTCCTATGTTAGTTATAACTCCCATGTGATGTTTTTTATCTTAAAGATTGAATTTTAAGGTTAACCACTATGAACACACATGACATTAGACATATAAAGGGGAAAACACTTAATCAACACATATATATTCAGAAAGCAAGGAATAAAATATGTATAGTACTTTTATCCTTGTGTCTAGAGCTGGCCATTTGGCTCTACTTGGTGTTTATGACTTCTTTCTCCCAATATCAATTTCACGTTTTCTTATAACAGCACCTCAGCTGGTTATATTTCTGTACCTAGTAAGGGACAAAACCTTAATTCCTGAAGGGTTGGTGCCATTAGTAGTCCTTCCTGCATTGGGTTCCTGGAGTGTCTAACTTTTACTCGTTGGGCTTTTACTTTCTGGATTTTATAAATACTTTTCCCTTTCTTATTATATTGAAGCAACATAATTTCCCTTAATAACTAGGATCAATTACCCTAGAAATACAGAAACTTCATTCTTCGCCAACTCAGTGGCATGAAGAAGTAAATGTGGCTTTGTAGCATTTTCTGCCTCCAGTTAAAATGAATTCTTGTTTCATGGTGGAAAGATTCCTTTGCTGGGAACCAAGACAACCAAAATAGCAGAGTATAAAGATGTTGGGACATGGGAAGTGAAAACTTTGCTAGTAGGCTATTAGGGATAATAGTGAAGGGAATTACTTCTGCTTCTGCCATCTCACTCCCAGAAACCATGTGTTGTTTGCTGATTCAGAGCATGTACTGTATTTTTAGGACAGTGCTTATGGAAGACACAGTGATGCATTAACCAGACCCTGCCTTGAGGGATACAATTTTCATTCCCCCAGCTGTGGGCAGTGCTATTGGCAGAGAGCCCTTAGCATTCAGCCCCTTTCAGGGTTGCCTCAGCTGAAGAGGGCTACCTCTCCCAAGGTCACATTTCCTTCCCAGTGCCGACTGAATTGAGTGACTGGTTAACAAGAGGGTATAAAGACCCTGTCCACTTGCTGCAACTCTGGATAATCTCATCTTCAGTACTCCCCACAGGGTTAGCTCAGCCTTCTGTTGAGCCTGCGTGACAGCTCACCTTCTGTCTCTGTATAATCCTGCTTCGTTTCATTTCTTTTGCAGGCATTAATTCCTAGACTTCCTACATGCTGATCATCTTGTCAGAGTCAGTTTCCTGAGGAACTCAACCTATAAATGGTTGTTGCCTGCAAGGTAACACTTCTGGCTATGTAACTGAGTCTACAATGGGCTAGTGCACTGTTTCACTTGGCTGTTTGGACGATCAGGGTAAGACCAATGAATCTTGTAGATGTGAGCTTATTTCCTACTTTTGCTGAGGAATGTGTTCCTCTCTTAGATGCAACATTTTATAATACAGCATGAGGGAAATTAGGCATTCCCTAAGTCCACTGTTGGTGCTAACAGAAGCATGTGGGCAGGGAAGGCACAGTTGTATACTGAATAGATGTAGTTTCCAGTAAGGACAATCGGTGCCCATTCCACAGTGGAAGAGATTCAATCTAAGTAACGTGCTGTCAAAGGTCTGGCTGGTTTCCCTGGGGAATAGAGCCACATGAGGCCTCTGCATTTTATGGGGAAGATAGGCAATGCATTCCAGTTAAACTTATGTTGTTCCTAATACATTAAGAATGCCTATTTGGAATTGTCTTCAGAGCTCTTAGAGGCATTTATTCCTGTCCCCCCAATTCCTGTCACCTACGGGTGTATAGTACCTACATATGTAAATATTATGTATAGTACTTGCTGTACCTCTGGTATAAATATTTCTTCAGGTTCTAAATCTAAATCTTTTGTCACTCAACTTCAACCATCTTTGGTGATTACTGAGCACTTTTGAACATTCCTTAGTGTTGATTGATCCCCATGTGATTAGAATGATATTAAGAACTATGCAGTGCAATAAGAAAGGAAATACCAAGATTTCACACCAAAATAATGGGTTTGTGAGATTTTTCATTTTTTCTAGTTTTCTGAATTTGCCAAATTTCTATTATGAATAGGTATTTCTTTTATAGTGCGGAAAAAGAAGATTGATCCTCTCACCTCAAACAAAAGAAGGGTGTTTTTTTCTTCCATTATTGGGGTACATTATGTTCTATATCACTTAAGTGATACTTTAAAAAGATGGATTACTTTTTTCATTTTTTCTAACTCATGCTACTGGTGACAGTTTAACATCTGTATGTACAGATGTGGTTGAGAACAGCCTGAGACCAATGGTTCCTTTTATACTCTGTAGTAATGATGTTTGGATGTTGTTATAAGTTTTTATTATGTTGGGGGTTATTCCTATCAGTTTCCAGAAAGTGAGATGCTTTCATTATATTTGTTACATAGGCAAATGATTTAAGAATATATTCATAACATACTGTTTTTTTTCTTTCCATAGAATGATATATAACTTTTCTCTTATGTTAGTACAAGGCAGTTGTATTATTACACATTGTTACCACAATTACTGAAATGGGTGCTCATTTTCTTTGTAATTTAATAAATAGTAAAAGGACTATATGCCAAATTTACTGTACACATCTCTTAAGTTACACATGTGTAACCTCAGTGTGCTGTCTCTCCTTTTCCCCACAGTGGTTTTGTACCAAACTTTCACTGATGAATGGTCATCAGAGGCTATTCCTGGGGAAGTGAGAGGTTAAACTTTGTAAAATTTCAGTGTTTTGTGAGTAAAGTGTGAGTTAAATGAATATATGCTGAAGTCTTCAGCTTGGAGTAAAGGAGGGTTACCCATTGCTTATGGCTTAAGGCTGATTAGGCTAAGGCGCCTTGCAAAATGTTGCTGAATTCTGAATAGGTCCACCAATTAATCAAGGCTGAAGATTTCTTTACTTGATCTTTTAGAGTGGTTTTAATAACATAAGTAGTTTATTAAGCACATCTTATCTTTTTTCAAATCTAGTAGTTTGATATTCACTGACCTTAAGTAATCCAGGAGAAAATATGAAGATATTTTATTTTTTACAGCTTCCAAGTGTCATGATTTGGAAAATTTTGATTGTTAACACAGCCTTGCTATGGAATCAAGGGTTATCTATGGTTACAAAAGAGAATATTTAAAAAATTCTATTCTAGTTCTATTCACTGCTGGACACTGGATCTCTTGGAATGTTTTACATAGAATGTAGCTACCGCATTATATTTGTAAAAGGCACAGTTGGCTAAATCCCTACTGTAGCAATTGTATTTTTCATTTTTCGGTACTGAAGCTTCTGGAACTTGATAAACTTTTGTAACTAAAAAATAAACGATTCTTCCAACCTGAGATTCCTCTTATAAAAAGTGGAATTTCGTCAACTTCTAGTTGTTCTGTTGACTCTGATGGCACAAAGGCACCTGAATACCATCATCCAACCTCAACTAACGTTTTTGTCCTTGTCTGCAGTAATATGGTTCATAAAGATTTGCTTTGTTTCCAGAAAGCAGGAGAACTGCTTTGGTGAACTGGTGCATAGTACCATACAGTGCACTGCAACATTTCTTTAGGTGGGAAGGATTTGTGCCCAGTTCTAAAAGGGACTCCTGTCTGTTATTAACCTACATTTTTCATGAGGCCTTTAATCAAACGATGCCAGGTCTATAGCAGAAATTTTAAGCAGTTTGCTTTTGAATGGATATAAAAGCTTTTAAATACTGGATCAAGTGAGGATTAGACTCAGGATAGGCTTCCTGTTCCAGATTTTTACCCAAATAGAACTGGCATCAGCTTTACTGGTGTAAACTGGGCTTCTGTTGTTGGAAATGAAAAGCAGATCAGAAGGTATCAAGTGTGATTCTGTTTTGAATATAAGAACTCTCTGTTGCTCTGCTGTAGCAACCTAGGAGTCTGAAGAAATTGTAGGTTAAAGGAGAGAAAATGTAACTACATCTCTGTGGGTTTGCAAGTCTGTGAAGTTAGTAAAATTTTGCTTTTCTAAAGTAAGCCTTCCTATGAGGCAGACTTTAAGAAATTTTCACTCTATCGAATTGCAGCAGAATGAGCTCTTTCTTCAATTGTCTAACAGTCAAAGGAGTTTCAGTTAACCTCTACTTTCATGATGTCTTTAAAATTTCAAACAATATCTTTCATCACAAGTTTATAGATGTGGGAAGGCATTTAAACTGAGTGATTCACTGACAATTTGCTAATAAATGTTAGTGTTCAAAAAATGTAAAATAATCAGGAGGCTTATTGGAGGACAAACAATGTGAAAGGTGGTGTGCTGCACAGTGTGTGCTAATTATAGCGGTCGCTCCACTAGACACCCAGAGTCCCAGACACTGTTGTTTCTCTGCAGGAAAGCACAGAATTTGACTTTGTCTGTTGTTTCCAAATATGGACCACAGCAATGATAGAGGGGCAGGGACACTGGGAGATTTCTTTGAGGAGCATGAAGAGTCATAATGAACCCCAACAAGAGCTATTAACCTCCCAAATGGCTTCAGAAGTGCTATGTAACTCCACCTTGGTTTGACTGCAAGACATCACACAAACAACACCTGAAAACAATTTGTAGGGGTAAATGAAGAAAAGAGGAAAGATGCAAAAAGAAAAAAAATGAGAAGTGGTTTCAGAAATCTTTGAATGAGACTTAAAATGAATACAGAAGCTGGCAGAAGCTGTATCCATGGTGAAGCCTTGTGTTCCCTTTTACACATATGCGGAAACGCTAGGGCCATTACCTGAAAGGTTAACAAGTGTGAAGCCACCCAGAAAGGCATGACAACACTGTTGGCCGCATCACCCTGACTGATTCATAGTTATGGAAATCTTAGCAGTTTCCTAAGGACAGTGAAAATCAGTCTAAACATTATTCAAGAATTTCAGAAGCCTGTACTGAGGAAAAGAAAATAGTTGAATAGATGTAATTGAAGATTATTTCCAAAGTCATTTGCAATGCTACATATGCAAACACGGAAAAGATATACAAAAAGAAATAGTGCCTAGAAAATCAGATAATTATGTGTGTGTATACATAAAATTCCTTTTTAATAACTTCTCTATGGTTTCAGCTCTAGTTACCACTGCATTAATTGAAGTCTTGGAAATAGAATTAGGGAAGCCTGATCCTGGGTAATAATGAATGTTAGTAAAGCTCTTTGCTCTCTAGTCCCTTTTTTCTGGTCACTTATCTTCCAGTTCCTCTCTTGTTTTTAAGCCCCCAGTATCTCCATGCTGTCCAAGTCAGTTCCAGCTCTCACTTGTGGGGCTTATGTGTCTCTCTACTGTCTTTTGGTTTAACATTCCCTCTGCTTCTCTCCCATTCATTTATTCAGTAATTCATTCAATTCTTTCACACAAAAAGACTATGTCTCTATATATTCTGTCTTCTATCTCACTCATCCTTAAGTATGTCAATATTTTTCCCCCATTCCTTTTGCTTCACAGCAGTTGGATGATGTGCTACACTAATTGCATATCAATGGATTGTTTTGTAGCTCCCAGGGAATTCTTAAAGATACCGTCATATTCTTTAATGCCAATTGTTAATCTTTGCTTCAGTGAAAAAGGAGGTGATTTTGAGCAGGGAGACACACAGTAATCACCTCAAATCACATGTTTGACAACCAATCCTACCTACATGTCAAATAGCCCTAAGATTAAGCTAGAGAAGATTCTTATGGGAATCTGGATCTTGGAACTTTCTCATTTTTTTTTCTTTCTTTTGGCTGTGAAATGAAGAAGTGGTTCCACAGGTTCCATTATGGTGATGGGATATGTCCAGGTCCTATTTACTGTAAGCTATGTGGGTATGTTTGAACTATGCTTTTTAGTCTGAAAATTTCAGAAAATTAAAAAAAAACAGAGCTCTAGGAAAAAAATTATCTGGAAAAAGCAATCATGTAGGACACAATAAGCAGATGTGTTTAAAATGAGGTGGTCATTGATGCTTCTCTGTTGGTCCTTGAGACTTCATTAAAAAATTAAAACCATTGGGTTAGATGACCTCTTATGCTTTTTCCAGCTGCTCCAAACTTCCTAGGTTTTGACTGTACAGTTGATCCTTAAACAATGCTCGGGTTATGCGCGCCATGCCCTCTGTACCATCAAAGATTTATGTATAAATTTTGACTCACCCAAAACTTAACTACTAATAGCCTATTATTAACCAGAGCCTTACTAATAATATAAATTATCAATTAACATATTTTATATGTTGTATACATTCTGTACTATATTCTTAAAGTAAGCTGGAGAAAAGAAAATGTTATTAAGAAAAATCATAAGGAAAAGAAAATATGTTTACATATTGTATGTATTTATTGGAAAAAAACTGAATATAAATAGACCCGTGAAGTTCAAACCTGTGTTGTTCAAGAGTCAACTATACTTTCCTATTACAAACTAAAGTGGGATTCAATAGGGCAACCCTACTTTATCAGTGAGAGAGTCTTTTAGACTTCAGAAACCATTGTTTTCTGTGACATATTCTTCATTAGGAATCCTGTGGTTGAACACCAGCCATAATCTGGAATCTAAAATCCTCCAGGGTATTTAATGAATATTTAGTACTTTGTATCTTTGAGAGACAAACTCCTTTCTCCTTGAATGAACATAAGCAAGGGAAGCTAACATTCTTGTTTGCCTGAGAAGTGATTGTTCTGTAGAAAGTGAGATTGGGGCTTTTAGGAATTAAGGTCCTTCTTGGCTGAAAGCCTTATCTCATGCCTCTCTAAAACAGTCCTGGTTAGTAAAATGGGCATTTCTTAGGGTTTTCTCTGTATTTAGGGGCAGCTTCTGATATTCTTGCATTTGTTGTCTCTTCAAACTGTCTCACTCTATCAGGTTCTTTCTCTATTTCCTGTGAGTCTCTCAGTTCTTAAAACTCTTTTTTATTTCTTGTGACTTTCCCAAAGGACAGCTTGTAACAGGGTCTTCACCACATCCTCTAAGATAACTGTTTTTTTCACAGCTCTTCTATGCTACAGTTCTTCCATGTAGCAGCTCTTTTAAGGACATTGTTCAGAGTCCTCTAGATTAGCTTTGGGGAAGCAAATCTGTATAAATACTCACTGTCATCATCTTAACTGCCCCCTCAGCAACTTTATATTTTTCTCTGAGGCAGAGAAATGGTCTGTTGATTTTTCCTTTGGCTCAGAGTGTATTCATAGGTACCAAAAGGATTCCATGATGCTGTGATTCTCTTTGTGTTGCATAATTCAGGGACCTAGGGAGCTTGGCATAATCCTCCAATTTATATTTACTTCTTTTGGCAAAACAATATATAACAAATCAAGACTCAGAGCAGCTCTGAGCTTATCATAGTTCCCTGAGGTAATTATGCAAAGTAAACTCTAATAAAGAGCATGGGTTATACACATAAGAGCAGGTTAAATCCATGCTTCATTTAAGCTCTTTGTGGTGAGTGGGCATTCAATTGTTTGGTGTCTTTCCCCTGTAGACTAAAAGATTAGTGTTCATTTCAGGGTAGCATAATTTGTTCTTCAAGGGAAGACAGTTAAAGATTGAATAAAATCACATCCTGAGGGATATTGAGCGAGTTGTAGGTTGGACTTTTTGAGTATGTATGTGTGTAGCTTTCACTATCCAATCCTTCAGAGTTGAGAAGTGGGAGGGATTCTAATTAAGGACACCTCTGTGGAAAGGGACTATGCATCCTAGGGATGGGTGTCTCCTCCATTTCTGGTGCATGGCTAGCACTTTTCTAAGGTCATCACACTACTACCTAATTTTCCTTGAAAGGAAGAATCATGCAAACTTACAGCACTGATGAAAATATTGGGAAATTATCTTAGTTATCTTGGGATCTTATAGCAAAATATTATATACTGGGTGGCTCATAACAACAGAAATTTATTTGTCACTCTTCTGAAGGCTGGGAAGTCCAAGATCAAGGCATGAGCAGATTTGGTGTCTAGTGAGGACCTACTTATTTCATAGACAGAGAGGTCTATTTGCTATAACTGTACATGATGAAGGGGTAAAGGATCTCTCTGGGGTCTCTTTTATATGTGCACTAATCACCTCCCAAATGCCTATACTTCCTATGCTATCACCTTGAAGGTTAGGATTTCCAAATATGAATTATTCCATTGCAGACATAATATAATTATATGTAGTTTTGCTGATTTTGTGTGCAAATTGACTGCATCGCTAAAGGATTTTAAATTCTTGTTTTCGAAGTCCCATTTATGTTAGGCAATGTTTTTCCTAACTCCACTCATTTTCAGGCCCTAATGTCTCTGAGGTTTGGGTCAGTTCTATCCAGAATTTGTGTTGGTCCTCAGTAATGCAGGAAGTGAGCATCAGAAGCCTTATCCACGGCAGGTGGAGTTTGGAACCCTGCCACATATGTGTGGAGACATGGAAAGCTCAGCTTCAGGCATGACACAAAACAGCTCTGAGCTGTGACATCTGATTGGCACCTACCTCCTAATCTCTCCCAGGTGTCAGGTGATGTCAGTTAGGATCTGTGTTTCTTTTTTTTTTTCTGTGTTTCTGATACTTCAGAGATCTGAAACTCATTATCATTCCTGATAAGCTAGCTTTATGCTTAAAAAACACCTAGTAATATTGATGATAACTTAGTTTTATTTAGTACATTCATGCAGTACTATGTGGAATGCCCTTTTTCAAGCATTTACATGGATTATATCTTTTCACTCTTATACCAATCATATGAAATATTGTATCCTCACTTTATAGTTCATAAATTGGGACCTTTGAAAGGTTAGTTAACTTGTCTGAGCTTACAGCCAGTAACTTGCAGAACCAGTATTTGAAGCCAGACTTCATGATGCTAGAGCATGC
The DNA here is from genome assembly GCA_028533065.1 of Trachops cirrhosus. Taxonomy (NCBI): domain Eukaryota; kingdom Metazoa; phylum Chordata; class Mammalia; order Chiroptera; family Phyllostomidae; genus Trachops; species Trachops cirrhosus. Next base: position 31,311,009 of record CM052548.1, on the reverse strand, counting down.
ATTTAATGCTGGTGTATTTGCAAATAAAGAATGAATTATAGTCTTTTAAAAAAAACATGCATTTTAACCAATCCTCTAGTTCAGTGATTTTTAACCAGTGTGCTGCAAAAAAATTTAAAAACATGCAGTACCTGACAATTTAGTCAGAGACAGTTACCTCCATTCCCTTAAATTGTCAAATTAAAAAAAATGACAACTGCCAACACAATAGCCATCCAATGTGAATGAATCAAAATTATACCTATTTTTGTCAGATCAGCATAAAATATATTTTTTAGTGGGCCATAGAATTTTAGTAATTAATTTACACATGCCATGAGCTAAAAAAAGGTGGAAAATTGCTACTCTAACTGTTTATGAAGATTCAGGAGAGGAGAAACTCTTAAGTTTTATTCTGGCATCTGCTTTGCTTCTATCTGATGGAAGCACTGTCAAACCTAAGCACCTATTTTTGTGTACTAACATTACCTTTTGGCTTTATATATTTTCCCTTTGATCTAATTTTCTCAATTACTAATTTTCATTGAGTGGATATATTTCAGTGTATTGATTAGAGTAATGCTTATAGTTGCTACATCTCTCATTGACTTTACACAGAATTTCGTATGTCACTCAGCTAAGTGTTCAGTGTTGGCATTCCTGTTTGGTGGGCACTCTCTTCATGGTGATTCAGGGACTTGGCGTTGTTATTATGTGGCTCGGCCTTTCCTTAGGGTTACCCAGTTCTCTGTGTTCTGTGGCAAATGGAGAATGAGGGGATAGGGTAGGCACACTGGCTTCTTAAGCAATGTTGCTGGAAGCGACATCTGTCAGTCCCTTTGGTAAGAACCATTCCCATGACTATATCTGAGGTAAGACTAAGGAATGCAGTCCTTGGGTTGGCTTCTGCTTCTTGGCAACAGCTACATATACTGTGAATAGGTGAATCAGAGTATTTGGTGGACAACCAGCCATCCTTGCCATGTTTGGTAACATGTAGAGGTCCTTTTGTAAAAAGTTTGGGTATAAACAGATGGTAAATGTTCTGGCAATAGCTTATGAGCTGTAAACTTGGAACCAGTATGGCTGCATGAGTCCTGGAAAGCTTTTTACTTGTTGGGCCAAGGTCTCTGTATGCATTTGTATAGTTTTGTGACTGGGCCTCTGTCTTGATATGTGACTATGTTCAACCTTCTAGGTCCTGCCAGACAGTCTTTCACTTGCTGCCCCATATCTGGAATATCAGGCCAGTGTCTCTGTTTATATGTCAGCTGGTTGGGCTGCTCCTCCAAAACTGGTGGAGCCCCCAGAACCATAAAACTGACACCCACTTAACTTTGAGCACAGCCAATGCCTAGAGACTTGATGCTAGTAATCACCTCGATTGATGTCTAGGATGGGATTTCCTATTTCCTTTGGTAGCCACTAGTTTCCAATGAGATTATGCTAGTTGGTTTTCTAAGACCATGGCTCCAACCCACAACAATGGGGTGGCCTCCCTTATATCTGCGTCTAATTTAGTATTTGTTCACCAGGAAGGCACAACTGTAATTCCTATACTCTTTTACTCCCTCTGACTGTTCTGATCTAGCTGCAGCCTCTTTGAATGCCAAGTACCAAACAGAGAATGTATATTAGCCTGACTCAGTCATTTTCTATTTCTTGTGCCCTTTTCCCCCATTAGTATTAATATTTTGTCAGATTCCCTATATCCCCAGCTGTTCATGAACCTGTCACCTCACTAACTCCAGGGATGCTCTGTTCCTTGTAAATGTTCATATTCACAACCTTTGGTTCTCATCCTACTCAAATCCAGACAGGTACTGATAGATCAAAAGAGAGACACACATCATAAGTCAGATCACCCAGTACAGGAAGGTGGCCCAGATCCATCTGAGGAATGAGGCTTAAATTTCATCTTCCTGTAGAACTCTGTATTCCTAATATGACAATCACAAAGAGTAGATGAATCAAGTTCACTTAACCTTTTCACATAGCTCAACTCCCCAGTTAGGTGATATTAACAGCCATATATGGCTGGATACATGATTTATATTTCTCCCACCTCACAAACAAGAAGAAAAAATGAATGGGAGAAACTGAACCATCTTATATAAACTTCTTTCAAGCAGAATGTTTGAGTCAAGAAACAAAAAATCATGCCTTACTTAACATTCATAGAGGCAACATCCACTAAAGAGGACTTAACCTCTTTGCATTCTCATCCTGCAGTGTAGGGCTCAGCTTGGGCGATATTCATGCCTCTGGGTGGGGGACAAGTTGGTAAAGGCTACTCCTTTGTACTGATTTGCTTCATTTTTTTTTTTACTGTTTTGTCCTTTCTGCATGCAAAGCAGTGTCACAAATGGGAATGGTTATTACTCAAGTAAGTAGAACATTGTTCTAGGTCTCAATGCATTATACACTTGTATGGTCCCTGAACAGATTTTTTTTTACCACCCGGACTTGAGTTAGTTCAACAATTAAAAATGATGGTAAAAGTGATGACAACAATATTCTAGCATTGGGTCATGCTACCTGACTAGGAACCTTTAGTACCTTTCTATACTGAAGAAGAAGCCTCCATGGTTGAGCAATTTATTTTCCCTGAGCACCTCTTAATCAATTTTAGCTGGCTTGCCAAGCAGACCCAGTGCTGACTTTTTGGTGACTTATTGGGCCTGAACATGGTTTTTAATATTTGGAACTTGTGTGATGTTAGCCAGGATCACGTTCTGTGCTTTACTACAGATTGTACCATTCCACCATTTCACACTTGTTCCAGGTCAAGGCAGTGTTTCATTTTGTAATCTTTCATTTAAGGGGTTTGAATAAAACAAGGGCTTTCATGAACACTATGCGTTATAATACCTTGAGATAGCATTTAAAAAGGGAAGAGAATGAAATTAATATTTCTGGTTTGCCAGACACTTTATTTGTGTGCTATTTCAAAAATTTTTGGAATAAGGCAGTACTTATATTTTACAAACGAGTAGACTAATATTGTGTAAACAGCCCCTATATACTTAGCAGAACAGTATATAGAGGACAGGCTCTGAATAGGGACTACAGGGCAATAGCATGCCTCTGCTTGTTAAACAAAACCAGGTAATAAATTCTAGTAATGCAAGGAACAAAAAATTTACTTTGAAACTAGGGCACCTATGTGCCTTTCCTTCTTTCCTTGAACAAAACACCCACTGATTTCAAGGACACTTTTGTGTTAGCCAAAAATGTTGCGGTAATCTGCTAGTCCTTGATAACTAGTTAGATTATTTGAAATCATATTTTCTATTTTTCATGTACCCACAATATAAAAAGAGGTAGGGAGTAATTTTCTGTTTAACACAGTGATATTTATGCAATGCATGGAAATTCCTGCCAAATTTTGCAGTGGAAAGCAACTAAGACTGAAAAACTCTAGAAACATGGATATTTGTCTGTTGTTTACTACAAATACTGCCATTTCCATGTTGCACAAAAAGGTGTATGTACGTGTATGTGTGTGTGTACTTTTATACTTGAAAAATTTCCATCCATCACTTATACTTTCTAAGAAGGTGTGGAATAGTAATACAAAATAATTGAATCACTGTCATTGTAAGATATAGAAAAGCAGCAAGAGATACATGGTCTTGTTATTGACTCAAGTAAAGTAGAATGACCTAATGATTTAGATCTGATTGACTTAATGACTTCATTGCATATGGACAGTGTTAGAAGGCCATCGTGAAACAATCATTTGCTTTAAGAATGTTACTTTTTAAAGGCATGACTCCAGCCTCATCAGAACATTAGAGCAGTAGCCCTGTCAACTGCATTTGTTGACTGTCAGGAAACCCATCTGTAAGCCAGTGATATGGCGATCTGGCATCTGTGAAATGTGATTTTATTTTACTGAGAATAAAGAAGCTGTATCCTTGGAATAAGGATCACTAAATTTGTCTGTCAGGGGATTGTGACAGTTGTGCCTTTTCTCTTAATCCATTTCTACCAGAACGAAGAAAGGATCTAACCTGCAATGTAGGGCACAGGGAATATGTATAGTCAATAACATTGTAATAACTTTGTGTGGTGACAGGTGGTTGCTACATTTCTGATGTAGCATTACAATCAGTTGCTACATTACAGATCACACCATAAGGTATATAAATGTTGTTGTACTATGTACATGTACATAGTACTTGTACTACTTGTACTATGTTGTTTTTGTAAATCTTATAGTATACAGATTTCACTATATTGTGCCCTTGAAACTAATATATTGTATATTAACTATACTTTACTAAAAAAAGAAAGGACCTAACCTGTTCCTTGTAGTTCAGATGAAGACAGTTGGGGGTGAGAGTCTGTCAAAAGCATTCAAAAGAGGATTCATAACCTCTTTGATACAATAGACCCCTCTATCAGCAGTTGAAATGTGTGGATGTCTTCCTGGTATGATTTAAATGTATAAAATAAACCATTTATGTTTATAAGGGAAACAATTATAGTGAAACACAATTATTAAAATGTATAAATAAATTTATGCTGAAGAAATATTTGTGTTCCTTGATTAGTGAAACATTGAATAGTTAAACACTACTTTAAGATTTGCAGGAATAGTAATGTGGAAATATAAGTGATTTATATTAGTGACAAAGTCACAGGTAATTCTAAGACTACTGTGATGACATTCTAAATTTCAGTTAAAAATTAGGGAAAATTTAATTTTTCCTTACATATTAACAAACCTCTGATTTCTCTTTTCTTTCAGTTTTATTTTGAATGGTTTCAGGTGTACAGCTTAGTGGTTAGACAATCATATAGTTTACATAGTGTTCCCCTTGATATTTGTAGAACCCCAACTGGCACCATACATTGTTATTGCACTATTATTGACTTTTTACTATGCTTTACTTACATCCCCATGCTGTTTTGTAACTACCAGTTTGTGCTTATTATAATTATTAAATTTTTCACCTCTTCACCCAGTCCTCCAACCCCTGCCACTCTGGCAACCACTGCTTGGCTCTCTATATCTTTGAGTGCAATTCAGTTTTGTTTGTTCTTTTATTTTGTTCTTTAGATTCCACATATAAGTGAAATAATATGGTATTTGTGTTTCCCTGACTGACTTATTTCACTTAGCATACTACCTTCTAGGTCCATCCATGCTGCTGCAAACAGTTAAGATTTCATTCTGTTTTAATGGTTAAATAATATTCCATTATATACACATACATACACAACCTTTTTATTCACTTGTCTATTAATGGACACTGGGTTGCTTCCATAGCTTGGCTATTGTAAATGAACACAGGGATGCACAGATTCTTTTGAATTAGTGTTTTGGGTTTCTTCAGATATATCCCCAGAAGGAGAATTGCTGGGTCATAAGTCAGATCCGTTTTTAATTTTTTTGAGGAAAAACATTATTTCTCCACCAGTGCATGAGGGTTTTCTTTAATCCACATCCTTGCCAACACTTTTCATTTGTGTATTTATTGATGATAACCATTCTGACAGGTGTGAGGTGATATCTCATTGTGGTTTTGATTTTCATTTCTGTGACAATTAGTGAAGTTGAGCAGGTTTCCATATGTCTGTTGGCCCTCTGTGTGTCTTCTTTGGAGAAGTGCCTGTTCAGGTCCTCTGTCCATTTTCAAACTGGGTTGTTTGGGGTTTTTTTGGTGTTATGTTAGTATATGTTCCTTATAAATTTTGAATATAAACCCTTATCAGATATGTCATTGACAATTATGTTCTCCCATTTACTAGGTTGTATTTTTGTTTGTGGATGGTTTTCTTAGCTGTGCAAAAAAATTTTTAGTTTGATTTAGTTCTATTTGTTTATTTTTTCTTTTGTTTCCATGTCTAAGGAGATATATCTGAAAACATATTACTAAGAAAAATGTCTGAGATTTTATTGCCTATGTTTTTTTCCAGCATTTTCATGGTTTTAGTCTTACACTTAAGTCTTTAATCCATTTTGAGTTTATTGTTGCATACAGTGTAATTAGGTGATGTTCTTTAATTTTTTTCATGTATTTGTCCAAATTCTTCAGCATCATGTATTGAATAGGCAATCTTTACTCCATTGTGTGTTCTTGACACCTTTGTCAAACATTTGTCAAATATTAATTGACCATATAGATGTGGATTTATTTCTGGGTTCCCTATTCTGTTCCACTTATTTATATGTCTGTTATCATGCCATTACCATGCTGCTTTGATTACTCCAGCCATGTAATATAGTTTGATATCAGGTAGTGCAATTCCTTCAATTTTGTTCTTCTTTCTCAAAATTGCTGAGGGTATTTCAGTTTTTTTGTAGTTACATATGTATTTCTGGATTATTTGTTTTAGTTCTGTGAAATACATCATTGGTATTTTGACAGGAATTGTGTTGAATCCATAGATTGCTTTAGGTAAGGTGGACATTTTAATGATATTATTTCTTCCTTCCGGTGAATATGGTATATGCTTCCATTTATTTGTATCTTCTTTAGTTTTTCTCAGTGCCTTTCAATTTTCTGAGTACACATCTTTAACTTCCCTGGTTATATTTATTTTTAGATTTTTATTTTTTTGTGGTGCAGTTGCAAATGGGGTTGTTTTCTTAGTTTTCCTTTATGACAGTTCATTATTTGTTGATAAAAATGAAGCAGATCACTGAATGTTCACTTTGTATCCTGATACTTTACTGAATTCAGTTATCAGTTACAGTAAATTTTTGGTGGAGTCCTTAGGGTTCTCTGTATACAGTATCATGTTATCTGAAAATAATGACAATTTTACTTTTTTTTTTTCCCAATTTTGATGCCTTTTATTTCTTCTTGTCTGATTGCTGTGGCCAGGATTTCTAGTAGTATGTTGAATAAGAGTGGTGAAAGTAAACATCCTTGTCTTGTTTCTTACATTAAGGAAAACACTTAGTTTTTCCCCATTGAGTATGTTGGTTATGGGTTTGTCATATATGGCCTTTATTTGTTGAGTACATTTTCGCTCTTCCCACTCCACTGAGAGTTTTTTTCTTTTAATCATAAATGGGTGCTGGATATTGTTAAATGCTTTTCTCTGCACCTATTGATATGCTTATATGATTTTTACCCTTAATTTTATTTATGTGGTGTATTAGGTTAACTGATTTGTGGGCATTGTACCAACCTTGCATCCCAGGGATGAATTCCACTTGATTAGGACATTAATTCTTTTTAATGTATCTCTGTATTCAATTTGCTACTATTTTTTGAGGATTTTAGCATCTGTATTCATCAGAGATACTGGCCTATAATTTTCTTTTTTTGCGGTGTCTTTATTTGATTTGGAAATTAGGTTAATGCTGGCCTTGTAAACTAAATCTGGGAGTCTTCTTTCCTCTTGAATTTTTTGAAATAGTTTGAGTAGAGGTGTTAGTTCTTTGAATGTTTGGTAAAATTTACCTGGGAAGCCATGCAGTTGAGGACTTTTGTTTGCTGGGAGATTTTTGATTACTGCTTCAATTTCATTAGTTGTCATCAGTCTATTCAGGTTTTCTGTTTCTTCATGATTCAGTTTGGTAGATTGTATGTTTCTAGGAATTTATCCATTTCATCCAGATTGTCCAGTTTGTTGGATAGTAATATTTTCTTACAATCCTTTGTATTTCTTTATGTCAGTTGTCACTTCTCCTGTTCCATTTCTGATTTTACTTATTTGGGTTCTCTCTCCCTCTTTTTTTACAGGTCTGGTTAAAGGTTGTCAATCTTGTTTATCTTTTCAAAGAACCAGGTCTTGGTTTCATTGACCTTTTGTATCATTCTCTTAGTATCTGTCATTTGTTTCCACTCTAATCTTTATTTCCTTCCTTCTACTCACTTTGGGCTTTGTTTGTTGTTCTTTTTCTAATTCCTTTGGGTATAAGGTTAGATTGTTTGAGATTCTTTTTGTTTCTTGAGATAGGCCTGTAATGCTACACATTTCCCTCTTTGGACTGCTTTCCCTGTATCCCATAGATTTTGGGTTGTTGTGTGTTTATTTTCACTTGTCTCAAGGTAACTTTTGACTTTTTCCCTTGATTTCATTGTTAATGCGTTCATTGCTTAATAACATGTTATGTAGCCTCCGTGTCTTTATGGGTTTTTCAGATTTTTCTTGTGATGATTTCTAGTTTATACCATTGTGGTTAGAGAAGATGTTTGATATTATTTCAGTCTTCTTAAATTTATTTAGACATGTTTTGTGTCCTAGTATGTTGTCTATCCTAGAAAATATTTCATGTGCACTTAAAAAGAATGTATATTCTGCTGCTTTGGGGTGAAATGCTCTCAAATAATCAATTAAATCATCTTGTCTAGTGTATCATTTAAGGCTGCTGTTTCCTTGTTGATTTTTTTTTGTCTAGAAAATCTATCCATTGATATCAATGGGATTTTAAAATGGCAACTATGACCATATTATTGTCTGTCTGCTCCTTTATGTCCATCAAGATTTGCTTGACATATTTAGGTGGTCCTAGTTGTCTGCATAAATGTTTGCAAGGGTTATATCCTCTTGTTGGATCATTATGTAATGTCCTTTATCTTTTATTATAGCCTTTGTTTTAAAGTCTATTTTTTTTCTGATATAATTCTTGCTACTTCAGCTGTGTGTATCTTATATTCTGAGGTGGTCTTTTGTAGACAGCATATATATGGGTCTTGTTTTCTTATCTATTCAGTTGCTACCCTATGTCTTTTGATTGGAGAATATAAGCCATTTATATATAAGGTTATTATTGATAAGTATTTATTAGCATTTTACTCTTTGTGATTATGTTTCTATTATTTTTTTCTTCCCTCTAAAAGACTAATATTTTTTTGTAGTACTAGTTTGGTGGTAATTAACTTCTTTACCCTTTTCTTGTCTGGGAAACTTTTTCTTTTACTTTCAATATTGAATGACAGCCTTGCTTTGTAGAGTAGTCTTGTTTGTATGTCCTTGCTTTATGTCACTTTGAATATTTCACACCAATACCTTCTGTATGAAATGTTTCTGTTGAAAAATTAGTTGACCTTTATAGGTAACTTGCTGTTTTTAAGATTTTCTCTTTGTCTTTAACCTTTGGCATTTTAATTATGGTGTTTTTTAGTGTGGACTTCTTTGAGTTCACCTTGTTTGAGACTCTCTGAACTTCCTGGACTGTGTGTCTTTTGCTTTCACCACATTAAGGGAGTTTTCAGCCATTGTTGCTTCAAGTAGTTCTCAATTTCTTGCTGTCTCTCCTCTTCTTCTAGTATCCCTATGACACATAAGTTATTACACTTCATGTTGTTGCAGAGTTCCCTTAAACTATTGATAATTCCTTTAAATGTTTTTTTTTTTAAATTTTTTACTGCTCTGATTGGGTACTTTCTGTTACCTTGTCTGCCAAATCACCTATATATCCTCTGCTTCATGTTGCCTACTGTTGATTTCTTCTGGTTATTTTTTTATGATTTCTATGTCATTTTTTAAGTATTATTTTTTATTTTTTTCATTTTTTATTGTTGTTCAATTACAGTTGTCCCCATTTTCCCCCCATTACTCTCCCCTGCCCTACCCACCCCCACCTTCCACATTCAGTCCTCCCCCCACCATTGCCTTTGTTCATAGGTCCTTTATACATGTGCCTTGACTTGACCCTTCTCCTTATATTCCCCATTACCCCCTCCCCCCTCCCCTCTGGTCACTGTCAGTTTGTTCTTTATTTCCATGTCTCTGGTTCTGTTTTGCTTGCTTGTTTGTTTTGTTGATTAAGTTCCACTTATAGGTGAGATCATATGGTATTTCTCTTCCACTATCAGGTTTATTTCACTTAGCATAATGCTCTCCAGTTCCATCCATGCTGGTGCAAAGGGTAGGAGTTCCTTCTTTTTTTCTGACTTGTAGTACAGTTGTCCCTTGCTATATCGTGGTTCACTTATTGCAGCTGTACAGTGAAGCCACAATAAGTGAACTGCAATATAGCAAGGGACGACTGTATACTTCACTGGTGAGTACCCATACAAAATTTTATATGTTGTTAAAATTACGTAGGTTTAAGAGTGTACAAAGTATTTAAGAGCATATGAAGTGTTTATAAGAGTGTGGGAAAGGTTAATAAGAAAGTGGGAAAGGTTTATAGGAGTGTGAGAAGAGTTTATAAAGCCTTAAAATATATATAAATAATATAAGAAATATAACACTGCTACTTCTCGGATTTTCACCTATCTCGGGGGTCTCTGGAACATAACTCCCGTGATAGGTGAGGGATCACTGTATTCCATTGTGTAAATGTACCACAGTTTTTTGATCCACTCATTTACTGTTGTGCATTTAGGCTGTTTCCAGCACTTGGCTATTGTAAATAATGCATCAATGAACATTGGGGTGCATAGGTTCTTCTGAATTGGGGTTTCAGAATCCTTAAGGTATAATCCCAGCAGTGGAATCACCAGGTCAAAAGACAGTTCCATTTTTAGTTTTCTGAGGAAATTCCATAGTTTTCCACAGTGGTTGCACCAGTATGCATTTCCAGTAGTGTACCTTTCTCCACAACCTCACCAGCACTTGCTTTTTGTTGATTTGTTAATGATGGCCATTATGACAGGTATGAAGTGGTATCTCATTGTGGTTTTAATTTGCATCTCTCTGATGGCTAGTGATACTGAGCTTCCTTTCATATGTTTATGGGCCCTCTGTTTGTGCTCCTTGGAGAAGTGTTTGTTCAGATCCTTTGCCCATTTTTTAACTGGGTTGTTTGTCTTCCTGGAGTGGAGTTGTATGAGTTCTTTATATATTTTGGAGATCAAACTTTTGTCCAAGGTATCATTGGCAAATGTTTTCCCATACAGTTGGGTCCCTTTTCATTTTGCTGATGTTTTCTTTAGCTGTGCAGAAGCTTTTTATTTTGATGTAGTCTCATTTGTTTCTTCTTTCCTTTATGTCCATTGCTCTAGGAGACATATTGGTAAAAATATTGCTGTGTGGAATATCTGAAAATTTTCTGCCTATGTTCCCTTCTATGTCATTTTTTTATGCTGTTGAAATTTTAAGTTCCTTGAGCATCCTTATAATCATTGTTTTGAACTGTATCAGATGGACTGCTTGCCTCTATTTCATGTAGTTTTTTTCCCGTTTTTTTTTTTCTGTTCTTTATTTGGGGCATGATTCTTTGTCTCCTCATTTTGGCTGCCTCTTTGTATTTGTTTCTGTGTATTATGTAGATCAGATATTCCTCGGTATAGTGCCTCATGTAGTAGGTGATGTGGGGCTCACAGTCTTACCCTCCCTGATTACCTCAGGTAGGTGCTCCAGGGATGCCCCTTGTCTGGATTATGTGAGTCCTTCTGTTGTAGTTGAGCCTTGATTGCTATTGGCTTGTCTGTGGGTGGGATTGCTGCTCTGGCTGGCTATGAGAATCAACCCCAAGAGCAGTGTACAAGCTGCTATGTGGGAGTTGGCTCTACAAAGGTGAATTCTCCCCAGTAAGTCTGGTGTCTGCTGAGATCTCGCTATGTGTGTGTTGCTTGTGGAGCTAATTGGGTCTTGCTGTGTTGTGGTGTGGACCACTTGTGGTGTTAGTTCTGGGGCCCCTTTGGAGGAGATCCAGTGCCAGTAGATGTCAGGTGATGTCAGTGATGAGCTCTTTTACCTATTTGGAACTACAAAGCAATCCACAGTTTGTGGCTGCCTCTGCTGGACCTGGGTGTGTCTGGGAGGGGCCTAGCTGTGCAACATGGCTGGTTTCCATCAGGACTGAGCCCTGGGGGCAGGTCTACAAATGCACCAAGGCTCCCTGAGGTCCACCTTCACCTGTTAGCTGCCTGTGAGGCTCAGTTACTTAATGTGCCTCTGGCAGTACATGAGTTGCTTGAGGGAGGTCCTTGGTGAGTCATCAGGCAGGGGCAAGTATTGATTACCAGATTGATATAGATTCAAATTCAGTGCCAGTGCTCCTTTTAGGCCATACAGCAACAACAGTCTCAGAGTATAGCAAAGTCAGTCACCACCTGCAGTGTGCCCATGCACCTTTGTGGTGGGGCTGGGTCTCAGGGATTTATCTGGGTATGGCCAGCAATGTTCATCAGGCCCAAACAGAATAAGATTTGGCCATCTAAAAGGAGGGTCCTGTACAGAATTGGGGGTGCTTATCTGGTGTGCATGAGGGTGGGGGAATGGCCCTGCCTAAGGGCCATACAACTTAGTTCTTCCCAGAGTCTTCCTGGCCCTACTGGAGAGTCTTCTCCACTGGGGACCAAGCTGGCTGTTGCCAGCTGACTGGACTGTAGAGTGCAAGTGTCACAGTTCAGAGCCACCATGAGTCAGGAAGGTGGAGCTAATGGTTTTCCATGGTCAGGCTAGTGGATCTCCTGTGGAGAGCTGAGATATGGCTATTCTGGCCCACACGGGGCTGCCGCCTCCAGTAGTACACATGCAGCTGCTCTGTGTCATGATAAAGCCCTAATTTTTATTTATTTTTGTGGATCCCATGTATACAAAGTTAAGGAATTTACTTCAAAATGGGCAAGGAGGGAATAAAGGGATAGGGCTGTGATAATTAAGTCAATTTGGGAGATATTTGAAGATAAGGGAAAGATGGCCCACTAGTGTACATTGGCAGAATTTATAAATAAGGGCAGAGAAAGATGTTCTTTACTGTTCTTCATCATTTTTAGAGGTATCTTTTATGATCTAATATTTATTTTATGAAGAAATATTCTATTGAAGTTGAGCAATTCTGATTCTTTCACTCCAGTTTCTTAAGAAGGTTAATTAAGAAACAGTAATTTTGATCATTTTTGTTAAACGCTGTATCTGACACAATTCTAATTTAAGATGTTTTTGCTATTTATGCGGTTCATTTATATGTCCATTTATCTGCATGCATACATACATAGAGAAGTATCTGGAATAGTGTTCCAATAGCTGTCAATGGTTACTGCTCAGTGGAGATTTGGACTTTTATTTTTGTTTTCTAGAGTGAGTGAATTAAGTCTGTTATTAAACATACGGCATTGAAAGCATGGAGGTATATGGCAATAGTTTTAGAATAAAAAGGGGAGATAAAAGTAATTTGTGTATAGAGGGAAAGAAGTAGAAAAAGGAGAGATATTGAAATTACAAGTGAAGACATGGTAAGTAGTGAATAAATTTTAACAGTAGACAGAGCAATGTTATCAAGAGAGTAGGTGCTAAAGGAGAGAAAACAATTATTTCTTGAAATGATATCTAAGGCAGTATTTTCTTAAGACTCAGAAAACAGAAGCCTCTGCCATGGGCTTTCCCCACGCTTGGGGGCCCTGTTTGGCTTTCCTCAGGCTACACCCCTTCTTACAAGTCCAGGAGTTCATTGGGTCAAGATGATATACCTCCTGAGCCTGTACATATGGCTTCCCATTCTTATTCCATTTCCTTAGGACCTGGAAAGGCTGTGAGCTAAGCCAGGGCTTACACAGAAGTTTCACTCAGGTCTGTCATCATAAAGTGGGCCCTATTGCTGATGTGCACACATCTAGGCCTAAGAGGTGGTCAAAGGTTTTGTTTTGGGGTAGGGTGTGGATGAACATGTAGGTTGGCTGTCCAGAAGAGCATGCACAAAGCTACTTGAACTTTAGGATAGAGCTGGGAGTGAAGAGCAGAACAGGGCAGACTACAGGCTAGGGCTAGGAGCCTGGGGGCTCAGGGGTACTCTCTTCCTCCTCCTCCCAGATTTCATTATAAAATGTAGAGGTGTCTACATCTTCTACATTTCACCTAGGCCTGTTGAATCATTATGAATGTATAATTTTCATAGTAGGAGGATATAATATATTTATTTTAATAGTTGGCTTGATGAATTTATACTTTTTAAATATGTAAAATATGGAATATGGGTCTTCACTTCTTTTGCCCCAGGCCCCACAAATATGGGCCTGATCTAGGTCAAGTGTGGCTCTGAAGAGAAAATGTGATGAATTCATGTTGGATTGCCTCAATAAGCTCAATAATTCTGGAGTCAAGCTCTTCTGTGGATGGCGAGAAGGATAAAAGGGGGAGCAAAGAGCACAAGGACTAATGGGGATTCTCTAGGAGTTGGCGAGGCAAGTATATAAGGCTTAGAAAAGACTAGAGCAGTGAAGGCATACAATGTGAGACAGTATGGACCTCCTTGTACTTCCTCTGGTTAGGGGCTAAGGAATAGGGGAGCAGTGCTCAGATTCATTCATCTATTTCTCCATTCCACCCTTGTATCCTGAGAACCTGTGGCACATCAGATACCATTTTATGTTTTGAGGACACCATGAAAAACACAATTGATAAAATCTTGCTCTCCTGAGGCTAAAGTTTTCCTTTTTCAGAATTGCTAGGAACAAAACAAATTCTTTCAATGGAACACATGGTAAGGATAGAAATCAAAACACGTGCACCTCTGGCTCAGTAAATAATCACTCTTTATAAAATTACCTTCTGCTGGCATTGTCGTAAGTGACTAAACATTGCTTAGCAATTCAGAGCTATAGTCATTATTATTGTTTCTTTTGAAAAAGCTTTTTATCCAAGCCATTTTCAGCGTCTTGCTTTCCACAGTTTTCCTCTCTTGTCTTTCTGGATTGACAGAGAAGCAAGTTAAAGAAAATCCTCCTACACATTTTCCACCAGTGGATTAATCAGTAACACTCATCTCAAAATCTGGCTGTTTGTCTAAGTGCTTGGGTATGCTGCACAACTTGTTCACTTGTGAAAATGCAAGCTTATGGCTGGCCTGTTTTCCCCTTTGACATTAATTATTCACATTCCAAACACAAGTAGGATAGAACCCAGAGACCACAGAATGCCCTGGTGAATTCCTGCTGTGATCTGACAGGGGCAACTTGTCTTCACTTGTTTGTGTCGGTGAGGATGATGATGATGTTGAGTTAGTAGAGTTAACCAGTTTCAGAGGTGGGGCTTTTCAAATAGAGTGTTATTATCAAGTACAATTAAACTAGAAAGTGACATGAAGACCTTTTAAAAACTTCTTTTGTTGTTGTTTCAGTTTTATTTATTTATTTTAAATAAATAAATAAAAGGTTGGAAATGATTCCTTTTTTTTTTGTTTTTCAAGTATAGTTGTCTCCATTTTCCCCCCACCACTCCCCCCTGCCCCACCCTTCCCCACCTCCCATCCTTGATCATCCCCCCAAAAAACTTAATGATAAATTTTATAGTGTTCTAGAAAGACACTGGACTTTCACATTACTTGTGTAATCTCAGAGTCTCTATGTTCTTTTTTATGAAATAAGATTAGTATCTATGACATAGAGCTTTTGTGACGATATAATTGATGTTCTTTAAACTAAGTGATATGTTACTCTGCCGATATTGCTTGATAAATTATATATGTTGCAATTAACACTGCTATTTTTGAACCAGCAGATTTTTTGAGCATTGTACTGTATGGCAGCTGCTGTGGTGTATCTGACAATTAACAATAGGCAAAGCCATTTATGTCATGGAGCTTAAGTGTAACAATTACATGTAATGTCTTTAGCATTATTGTTTTCAGCACAATGATGTGCTACTTTCCAATGTCCCTAGTTTTTAAATCTACCCCTAATATAAACATTGAAAGGTATTATCAGAGTGCCTCCTTTATAATAAATCTATAGTAAATATTTTCAAATGTGCAAATAATTATTGCAACCAAGGCATGCTTTTTAAAAAGTCAGAATGTATAACAGATACTTACATCGGGAGGACAGAAGGATTTATTAATGTAGGCCTCAGTGAGTGCTTCAGTGAACTTGTTTTCTGAGTACTGTCAGGGAGGGCTGTAGTAGGAAATCCAGGGTGTTTGGGAAAGCCATGCTGTTTAGTGGGAAAGAAGGCAGGTCTCCTGAAGTTTGACTTGTATTTGAGCTAAGGGTGGCAACTCTGCCGAGCCATTGAAAAATATTTATTTATTTTCCCAGCTTTATTGAGACATAACTGACATATATTTATGTATGTGTTTATGTTTAAGGTGCCTGGCCAATTTATTTGATATACTTCTGTATTGCAAAATGATTACCACCATGGTGTTAGCAAACCCTCATCATCTCACAGAGTCACCATTTCTTTTTTTGGTGGGAACGTGTAAGATGTACTCTTAACAATGTTCAAGTATGTACTACATTACCGTTAACTGAAATCACAATGTTGTACATTAGATCCCTGGAACTTATTCCCCTTATAACTGAAAGTGTATCTCCTTTAGCCAATATTTTCCCTTTTCCTCAAACTCCCAGCCCCAGGTGGCCACCATTCTGTACTCTGTTTCTACGAGTTTCGCTTCCCCCACCTAGATTCCATATATCATACAGCATTTGTCTTTCTTTGTCTGACTTAGTTTACTTAGCACAAGGTCCTCAAGAACTATCTACATTGTTACAAATGGCAGAATTTCCTTCTTTCTCATGGATATATTATATATGTTATATGTAATACATATTATATGTTGTAACAATTATACATTATATATGCATCATATATAATAATGTATATGAGTATTATATTACATATATAATATGTATTATACAGTATATCACATATTATATATACTTATATATGTGCATATTGCATATACATATAGTATATTAATGCATTGTGTATATATTATATATAATAATTAACATCACTTACATTATAATATGTATATAATATTATTATATATATAACACACATATATATAATACATACATGAGAAAGAAGGAAAAAAGTTGTTTTCATATCTTGGCTCTTGTGAATAAGCCTACTGTGAACGTGAAAGTGCAGATATCTCTTTGATAATCCTGTTTTTTCTTTTCTTTGCTGTATACCCACAAGTGGGATGTTGAATAGTAGTTCTATTTTTAGGTTTTTGACAGACCTCCATATTGCTTTTCATAGTGGCTGTACTAATGTGCGTTCCTACCAACAGTAAACAATGGACCCTTTTTATCCACATCTTTGCCAATACTTCTATTTCTTGTCTTTTTGATGATAACCATTCTGAGGTGATATCTCATTGTTTTGGTTTTCATTTCCTTGATGATTCATTATGTTAGACATATTTTCATGTACCTGTTGGCCATTTGCATATCTTCTTTGGAAAATGTCTGTTCAGAACCTCTGCCTTTCTCCACTGAATTAACTTTGCAATATTTTTAAAAAACCAGTTGCCTTTATATGTATGACTCTGTTTCTGGACTCCATTTAATTTTTTGATCTATGTGCCTATTCATATATTCATACCACATATTATAATGTCTTTTTTATTCTATTTTCATTGTATGTTTTCCATTACTATTTAGTCCCCTTATACCACCCTCCTCTACTCCACAATCTCCACACTGTTGTCTGTGTTCATAAGTCCTTTTTCCTCTTTGCTCAACCCCTCCACCCCCTAATTTCCCTCACTCCCCACCTTAGCTGTCATCCGGCTCTCTATCTGTGAATCTGTCTCTATATTTTTGTTAGTTCAGTTTGTCCATTAGATTCTACATATGAGTGAGATCATATGGTAATTGTCTTTCTCTGACTGGCTTATTTCACTTAGCATAATATTTTCCAGGTCCATCCATACTATCTCAAAGGGTAAAATTTTCTTCTTTTTTTATTGCTGAGTAGCATTCCATTGTTAAATGTCCCATAGTTGTTTTATTCTGTCATCTACTGATGAACACTTAGGAGGCTTCCATATTGTGGCAATTGTAAATGATGCTGCAATGAACATAAGGGTGCTTATGTTCTTTCAAATTAATGTTTTGGATTCCTTTATCTAAAAGAATAATCCCAGAAGTGAGATTGCTGGGTCGAATGGCAGGTACCTTTTTAATTTTTTGAGATATCTCCATACTGCTTTTTGCAGTGGGTACACCAATCTGCATTCCCACTAACAGTGCAAAAGGGTTCCCTTTCTCTACAACCTCGAAAGCACTTGTTATTTGTTGATTTATTGATGATCATCATTCTGACAGGTGTGCAATGATATCTCATTATGGTTTTAATTTGCATTTCTCTGATTCGTGACATTGAGCATCTTTTCATATGTCTATTAGTCATCTGTATGTCCTCTTTGGAAAAGTGTCTATTCAGGTCCTATGCCTATTTTTTAATTGGGTTATTTGCTTTTGTGCTGTGGAGTTTTGTAAGTTTTTTAGGAGTTTTTGTTATTAACCCCTTATCGGCTATGATGGAATAATAAAAGGCATCCAAATTGGAAAGGAAGAAATAAAACTGTCTTTATTTGCAGATGACATTACATTGTACATAGAAAACCCCAAAGATTCCACCAAGAAACAGCTAGAATTGATAAATGAATTCAGCAACACAGTGGGATACAAAATTAATATACAGAAATCAGTTGCATTTTTATATACCAGTAATGAACTAACTGAAAGAGAAATTAAGAAAATAATCCCATTCACAAATGTTTCAGAAAGGATAAAATACCTAGGAGTAAACCTAACCAAGGAAGTAAAAGACCTGTACTCAGAAAATTATAAGACTGAAGAAAGAAACTGAAGAAGATGCAAATAAGTGGAAGGATATACCATGTTCATGGATAGGAAGAATTAACATCATTAAAATGTCCATACTACCCAAAGCAATCTGTAGATTCAATGCAATTCCTTTCAAGATTCCAATGATGTATTTCACAGAACTATAACAAATATTTTAAAAATTTACATGGAACCACAAAAGACCCCACATAGCAACAGTGACTCTAAGAAAGAAGAACAAAGATGGGGGAATCACACTACCTAATATGAAACTTCTACAAGACCATAGTCATCAAAACAGCATGGTACTGGCATAAAAACAGATGCATAGATCAATGGAACAGAATAGAGATCCAAGAAATGAACCCACACCTTTATAGTCAATTAATATCCACAGAGGAAACAAGCACATACATTGGGCTGAAGGTAGTTTATTCAATAAATGGTGCTGGGAAAAATTGGACAGATATGCTCAGAAAAATGAAACTAGATCATCTTCTTACACCATACACCAAAATAAATTCAAAATGGATTAAAGACTTAAATATTAGACTTGAAACTGTAAAAATCATAGAAGGAAAAATAAGCAGCAAAATTTTGGACATTGCTTGTAGGAATATTTTATTGGATCTATCTCCCCAGGCAAGGGAAACAACAACAAAATAAACAAATGGGACTACATCAAACTAAAAAGCTTTTGCACAGCAAAGGAAAACATCAACAAAATAAAAAACAATCCACAGAATGGGAGAACATATTTGATGATATAAATCTTGAAACCAGGAAATGTTAGCCCTCCAAAATTGTTCTGCTTTTTATGGTTCCTTTAATGAATTTCAGGTCCTTTGTATTTTGATATGAATTTAAAAGTAATTGCCAATTTATTAAAAAAGAAAAAAATTTTACTAGATCTCAAAAGATATTGCATGGAATCTTTTGATCTATTTGGGGAGAATTGAGGTCTTCACAATATTGGTAATTTTGATTCATAAATAAGGTATTTATTCTTATTTATTTAGGCCATCCTTAATTTATCTCAGCAATGTTTTGTAGTTTTTAGTGTGCTAATCTGATATGTCTTTTGTCAGATTTATCCCTAAATATTTCATAGTTTTGTTGCTAATATAAGTGGTTTTATTTTTTAAATTTTAATTTATGATTATTCTTTGCTAGCATGTAGCAATAAAATTGATTTTTATATGTTCACCTAGTATTCTGAAAACTAATAAACTCAATAATTACAGTAGCTTTTATATAGATTCTATAATAGTCTCTGCATAGACAACCATATTGTTTGTGAAAAAATATAGTTTTATCACTTCTTTTCCAATCTTGATGTCCTTTATTTTGTTTTTCTTACCTTATTGCATTGGCTAGAACTTTAAATACAATGTTGAATAGAAGATGTCAGAAAGCAGACATTTTTGTTGTATTCCTAGAATTGGGGCCAGAAACAATCAAGTCTTTCACAGTTAAGTTTGATGGTAGCTGTAGGGATGCCCTTTGTGAGGACTACAATGTTTTGCTTTATTCTCAATTTTCCAAGAGTTTTTCTCAAAAACAGATGTTTGTTTTTTGTTAAATGCTTCTTCCATATGTCTTGAAATGATCATTCACATATATATGTATATATATAAAATTTCCTTTTTAATTTCTTAGTTTCATGAATTACATTGATTTGCACATTCAAACCAACCTTGCAGTCAGTCTATGATAAACTCTACTTGTTTATGATGTATTATTATTTTTATACATTGTTAACTTCAATTTGCTAAAATTTTATTTAGAATTTTTATATCTATGTTCATGAAATAAATTGACCTTTTTTGGTAAAAGTTTTAATTGGTTCGGGTATCTGGGTAATGCTAGTCTAATAAAAGGAGAGTAGAAGAACCTTTTCTCTTTAATTGTATATATGGTATTATTTCTTCCCTCATTGTTTGGTAGAATTCACCAGTAAAGCCATGTGAGTGAAGAGTTTTCTAGGTAGAACAGGTTTAAGTACAAAATCAATTTATTTAATAGATATAGAACTGCTTGGATTATCTTTTTCTTCTGAAATTTAGTAGTTTTTGTCTTTTAAGAACTCTATTTTTTAAATTTTATCATCAATTACAGTTTATATTGAATATTACTTTGTAATAGTTTCAGCTGCACAGCACAGTTGTTAGACAATCACATACTTTATGAAGTGTTCCTCCCAATATTTCAGATACCCACCTGGCACTGTACATAGATATTAACATAATCAATTATATTCCCTCTGCTGTACTTTACATTCCCTGAACTATTTTGTAGTTATCAATTTATAGTCATTAATCCCTTCACCTTTTTACCCAGCCACCCAATCCCCTCTTTTTCCTGGCAACCTGTGTCTGTTCTCTGCGTCTATGAAGGAACTCTTGTCTATTTTATCAAATGGTCAATTTGTCAGCATAAATTATTAATATTTCCTTATTATGCCGTTACTATCACTAGAATATATAGTTATGTCACCTCTCTTATTCCTGTTACTGAAAATTTATGTCTTCTCTCTCTTTTTTTTTTCTGATGAGTCTGGCTAAAGATTGATCTATTTTATTGATCTCAATAAAGTTCTCACTTTTTGTGTCATTGATTTTCTCTATGTTTCACTCTTTGACACTCTGATCTTTGTCATTTCCTTTGTTCTTAATGTGCTTTTTTCCTAGTTTCTTAAGGTAGAGGTTGAGGTCATTGATTTGAAGCTTTTTTATCTTTTCTACAGACATTTAAAGTTATAAATTTTGCTTGACCAACCACTTTATCAGCATTTCTTAAACTTTGATATGTTTTAAAAAAACTTATTCACTTCAAATACTTTCCTTTTTGCTATCTTCTTTGATCCATGGTCACTTTAAGGTGTATTATTTAGTTTCTAGGTACATTTGGCTTCCTGGATATTTTTGTTATTGATTTATGATTTGATTTATTTATGGTCTGGAAACTTTATATGATTTCATTCCTTTTGTGTGAACTGAGGTTTGTTGGGTGAAGTGTTCTATAAATATGAATTAAGTTGATTAATAACATACAGTTGACCCTTGCATTGCAGTGGTTAGGGCTGCCAACACCTCCTACTATATATAACTTTGACTCTCCAGACTTAGATTTACCTTGATAGCCAGGGGATTGGTTCCAGGATCCTCTGAAGATGCCCAAATTTGCACACAGTCAAGTCCCCTTTGTAAAATGGCCTAGATCAATGCATATAGTTGATCTCCCCCATCTGTGGATTCCTAACTGCAGATAAGAACAGTATAGGTATTTATCGAAAAAAAAATGCGTGTAAGTAGACCCACACAGTTCAAATCTCTGTTGTTCAACAGTCAACTGTATTTCAAACCTTAGCTTTTCTTACTGATATTTTTTGCAAATATTTTTATCAATTTCTCAGAGAGGGTTATTGAAATATCTGACTTAGTTGTGGATTTGTCTTATCTCCTTAGATATATATCAGCTATTTTGCAAATTTATTAGTAGGTACATAAACGTTTAGAATTATTATTCCCTTAAAAATTTATTATTATGAAGTGATTTTCTTTATCCCTGACTATATATTTTTTTTACTTTTGAAATCTTTGTTTCACATTCATGTACTCAGTCCAATTTTTATTTTGTACTACTGTTAGCATAGTATAACTTTTTCTTTTTTTTACTGTTTAGTCATTTGTGTTTTTATAATAAATTGAGTTTCCTGTAGGCAACACAAGAATGAGGTATTTATTTTTTATGTAAGCTGGAAACCTCTTCCTTTTAATTAGAGTATTTAGATCATTTAAGTTTAGTATAATATTTGATACAGTTAATCAACTTGCTGTTTCTTTTCTGTTACCATTTGTTCTTTGTTTCTCCCTTTCCCTTTTTCTGAATTCTCTTGATGAATATTTTTTATTCATTCTATTTTTATATCCTTGGTTAACTTACCAGCTATCAGTCATTCTTGTATCATTTTAGTGGTTGCTTGAAGGTTTATACAATATATTTGAAACTTATCACAGTCTATCTTCAGGTAATACCTTCGTAGGAATCATTGCTTTAAAACACACTCCAGAGGTGTGTTAGTGTCAGACATGCAGGTTGCCAGTAAAGACAGTTTGTCATACGTAGATGTGTTGCATTGGGAATTGTTAAAGAAATATAAACTTATTGACTTTAGCTCCACTCAAACAACTAGTGGAGAAAATGATACAATAGTTTGGAGAAAAACAGATTTTTGAACTTTATGATAGACTGAGTTCAGCCAAATTAAAATGTTTTGGAAATAGACTGATGATGAGAAGTCCCCTACTGCATGACTCCCATATGTATCTAATAGTTTCTTCAATGGATGTGCCAGGACCTTTTTTTCAGTGTTAAATGTTTCAACTTGGTAAGAATTCATTTTAATTAGACCTGCTATATCATCTAAACTGGAAATGTTTTTAAAATTATGGATGTCTGAAGAAGTTTAAAAATCTTGATTGTGCTTCATTCATTCAAGAATACCTTAATGAATACTTGGTAAATGTCAAGTATTGAGCTAGGCACTTTTCAAAATGATTAAAGAAGGGTAAGTTATATTTCTTGTCCTTGAAGTTCTCGAGGGAGGAAAAAAGTGATGTGGAACAGTTAGAGAACAACATAAGGCAGAAGATAATTGGGTCCAAATACCTCATATAGAAGACACATGGTGTGAGAGGCCAGAAAGAAGGCAATGATATATCTATTACAGAGTATTTTGTGAAGTCTTTATGAAAAGCTGCTTAACTTGAAGGTTGAATAGTAACTAGATGCACATTGTAACTCTCAGTAAAAAATTCATGTTTTTTTTGTTGTTACTTGAAAGGCATTTGAGGTTACTATAATAAGGTAGTGGAGAGCACATTGAATTAGGAGACGTGAGGGCATGTATTCATCAATATTCTGCAATGAACCAGCTGTGGGACCAAATTAGCCTCTCTGGCCTCTTAAAATCCACAGTACTCAGCCAGTGGCATGATATTGGGCCATATTTACAGTCAGACTCACAGGATACTATAGGCTTTACCCATCACCACAGCTGCTTAGCTTTAAGAAAGGATACAGAATAGACACCAAAGCAGAATGCATGGCAACAACATAGTAGAGGTCCTGTATCTTTAAGGCACAGCTTGCAAATATCCTAGGGACTCCACACTTGTGATGCATGTGGTGGCCACAAAAGACAAGATTGTATGAGTACAGATCATCTCAGTTCAGGAAAGCCCCAACTCTGGGATCTCTTCAACAAGGAAGGTTCAGTCAAGGATAAAATCCTCAGCTATCCTTGAGGCAAGAACAAAGATTACTAATCAGCTATTCACCTTTTCCTTCCAGTTGCATCTTCTTTATCTGTAAAAAAGGGACTAATTTATATGGGCCTTTATTTAAAAAAAAGCTTGGTTCAAATTCTAGCATCATCATTTACTAGTTGTTTATAGCCTCTATGAATCTATTTCTTTGATGGCAAAATAGGTATGAAAATACCTGTTGCTTAGTTTTGTTATGTGGTGTAAGTGTTACCACATAACACTTTACCACATTACCTAATGTACTGTTACCAGGGTGTGGAGAGTCAGACTATTTTAATATAAACGTAAATTTTTGTATTTTTTCTCTTTCTTTGCAGCACTGGAAGGATTGTTCTTGGCTTCATTTTTACACTGGATATGGACCATTAGGGTCTATTGTCATAAAAATTAGAAGGGCAATTAGTTTTAAAGAAAAGAGAAAAAAGAGAGTCTTTGGAGGATGGGAAGATTTCCTCGAGACAAAATAGGGTTGGAGAAAATGGAGAGTGAATACAAAATACAGGTTGCTAGACTCTGTAAAAATCTGGGGATTGTTGAGAAAGTGATCTGAGTAGGTGCACAGTCGTGATCTCTGAGGAGCTGGGTGTTACCTGTCAGCCTCTCAAGACTTTGCTCGGTCCCCGTCTGGTAAAATATTGGGAAAGCTCCTATGCAGTTTCCCTGCAAAGGGGAGATGGTTCCAGGGTCCCTATGTGTGGGAGACCTGGTCCATGTGGGGACAAGGCAGTCCTTTCTCCCTGCTTTGTTTTTTCTAGCCCCAAGATCACTCTACGACCTGGCCTCTTTAGTTGCCTTGATGTTCAGTATCGTTTTCTTCCACTGGTTTTATTGTAGAGACATTTCCTCTGATTACAGAATTGTCTGAAATGATTAAATTGGCCATTTTAGAGGTGTCAACTGAGTAACTTATTAGATTTTCTTGAGATGAAAAAATGCTCAGACACTTATTAAATAAGAGGTAAGGATGACTTTCTATCTTTATCCCTCCATTAAAACACCTACATTACAATTATTATAGAAACAATTAAAATATATTTTTGTATAGTAAGTGTTAACATTTTCCATCACAAAATTTTCCTGAAGAAATAGAAAATGTTGGCTAGTTTTAAGAAAACAGTTTAGTTTTCAGTATAAAATTTTATAACAGATGAGAGTCTAGTGTTTTCAGTTCACATTTATTTGTGGTCTAACTAGAGACCTTTTTCCCCCTCTTTTTGTTTTCTTTCACACTTGTTCAGGACAATATGTAAAATAAAAAGATGTAAATAATTTAATAGAGCCTTTTGGCTTTTAGGCAGTTTAGGTAGTCAATATGAAGATTATTTTTATCTATTTTACTTGTTTGTGAGGAAACACATATCTTTGAACTTGGATATCCTAGTGTGCTTTATCAGTATTGTTAATTTTAATTTCAGAACATTTTATTTATTAGCCATCTATTGCAGCTATAGAACTGTATAACAAATAACTTTTTAAAAGGTTACAAGCTGCTAGCAGTTTATAATAATAGACATTTATTTTTGTGGCTCATGAGTCTATGGGTTGGCGAGGCTCCTGCTGGGTTTGGTTTGGGTTTGTAGGTTGGTTTTGGTTCTGCCCTACATGACTCATTCTGGAATGAGTAACTGCTAGGGGCATGCTTTTGTCATCATAATAGCAGATGTGCTAGGAGCTGAACCAGCTTATGTAAAGCATATTTAAAGGCTCTACTCATATTACATTTACTAACATTTTATTGTCTGAAGCAAATTACATGGCCCGTCACATTGGGTTACTCTAATGGGAGGTTCAGCGAGGTCATGTGACAAAGAGAGTGTTGAGTATTATTCTCTAGCAGAGAGGGAGTGAAGAATTGGAAACAGTAATCCTTTTTGTATAGAGGAGTATGGGAGTTAGTCCTTCCTAAGGAGCTGTCAGCTAAACCTAATCATTGTGGACTGATTGGAGTATTAATACCTGGGTGGACTGAGAAGGAATCTTATATTTTTCCCAGAAATGAGGCACATCCTGTTTTTAGTGATTAATGTGCTCACCTGAATGCACACATATGAAGTCATTCCAGAAAAATTCCAGCCATTGTTAATATAATGAGAATAGTTTGCACGACATCGATGTAACCTGGCAGCTAAGGAGAGTGGACTGGAATGTGCATGAGTGAACAATGATGACTTCCCTGTACTAGTCAGTGAGGGCAGTAGACGACTTGAGTGAGCATGTGTACTGTATGGCTATTGCATTCAAAATGACTGAGTGAGTGGAGCAACGTATCTGCATCAAATTTTGCATTAAGCTTGAACATTCCTCCATGGAAGCTATTTGGATGATTCAGAAGGCCACAGCTATGGTCAACTGGTGATTCATCCTGGCAATGCATCCACCCATGCATCACATCTGATCCAGAGTTTTTTGGTGAAATATCAAATCACCCAGGTGACTCAGTCCTCTATAACCCAGATTTGGTGCCCTGCTACTTCTGGCTTTTCCCAAAATTAAAATCACCTTTGAAAGGGAAGAGATTTTTAGACCATCAATGAGATTCAGGAAAATATGCTGGGGCAGCTGATGGTGATTGGGAGAACTGTGTGAGGTCCCAAGGTGCCCACTTTGAAGGGGACTGAGGTGTCATTGTTCTATGTATAATGTTTCTTATATCTTCTTCAATAATTGTCTCTATTTTTCATATTACATGGCTGGACATCTTCTGGACAGACCTCATATACAAACAAATAAGCTAGTGTGGGTTATTTTAAATACCTAGGCTAATAGTAGTCACATTTTATAATTAGAAAAATGGCCTTGGTTTTCAATCCAAAGAGATTCCAAGGAGATATATCAGCAAATAACCTTTTCACTAAAATTCTTCTACTTTCACGTTCTTAACTTCCTGTGTCCCATGTCCAATTGTACAATATCAGAATGGTAACAGCCTCCCAGACTGAATTCCAGTCAGTAGCACTCTCTGTCATTTCCTAGTTTGCTTTTGGTTGAAGGAGCGATGATATCATCACATGCTTAGATGAACCAATGAATACATAGAGTCATTTTGTGTGTCATCATTTTATTTCTAAAAAAACTATAAAATTAATTAGGTTAACTCTTGGGCTGCTGGTCAGAAATTATAGATGCTTTTGTTATTTTACCATTCAAACGTCAGTCTCTAAAATCTTTTATTTTGACTGTGGTTTTAGGATTGAATGCTGAACACAATAATGACTGTGAATAACTGATTTTGTTGACTATGACTTTACCACTATTCTGTGAGTCTGTTTACCTTCAGCTTGTTCATTTATTTTGTCTTTTAGATTCAAGCACTATTTACAATCCAAACCTACTGCACACTGGGACCCACCTCTCCTGGTGCATTTACTTTCTAATATAAAAAATAGTCCTTTAGTTAAAGGTAAGTCTATTTGCATTCATATGACAGGTATTTGGGGTTATTTTACATTTTGACATCCTCCTAAGAGGAAACCCAAAACTTAATGGTGTATAGAGAAGGGAGTAAGTGAGACTGTTAGGCGCTCCTTTGATGTCTTGGCTTATGGGAAGCTTATTCGCTAGAGTAATGTGCAGGAGCTGGGAACTCAGTGAAAGGAGTGGGTTCTTTGTTAATTCCAAACCTCAAGTCTAATGCATTTCTAAATATAATAGAATTTTTTGTGTCACAGTCATTAGATACTGTTCTGGACATGTTAGGCCGATGGTACAACAGACCTTGGCTACTACAGATGCGGCTCATTGCCAAGAAGACTTCAGAGAACCAGGGTTTGCAGGGGAGAGGCACTGAGTTGGTTGTTATTGCTTTATGCTTCTAGATCTTGTCTCTGAATGTGCTTTCTAGAACCCTGGGGCATTTCATCTTCTTGCTATCCATCTCTTAAACATAGGCTATATTAGGGAACTGGATTATTTTGAGTAAAAGCTTTGCTCCCAATGTGAACCTGAATTAATTGAGCTCATTTAGCTAGCTCAGGCTTGACCCCAAAATGTTTTCTTTTTCAATGGAAGATAAGCCAAGTCTTGCTTATAGAGGCTCCAGAGGGCAGAGCTTTATTATTTTGTTCCTATTTATTTGCAAGATTCATTTAAGGTGACTTGGAAAAAATCAGACCAGTGAGGGAAATTATAGGAAGGAACATTTCAGTTTAATATAATTTTTTCCTAACTATTGGGACAACATAACAATTGGATTGCTGAGAGCAATTGGCTACTCATCACAGTTTCCCATACATGTAGCATTAGCCTGTTTTCTGTATTGAACTGAACTACATCATTCACTGAGTTTTAAACTTAAACTAATTTTACCTGAGGATTTCCTTATGAAAGCAGAAAATTACATTCTAAAACTTGAGGCACAAACCTCCAGACCAGTGTCTTCTCAGCTGACAGAACGCAGCCTCTCCTCCAGGCTGTTGAGACACTGGGGTGTATGGAACAACACTTTTCAGGACAGTCTGCTCAGGATTCTGGACCCCAGCCTACTTGTGGCTGCTGTGGTTTTGCCTTCCTTCTATGGGGTTTATTCCAGGATGGCACAATGGAGGGCACTGGGTTACCAGGTTAGTCAGATCTGAGATTTAGTTCTGACTCTGTCATTTAATAGTAGCCTCTTTATACAATCCAGAGAAAAGCCAATTGGCTTTCTTAAGGTCACTTCTCATTCTAACAATCTGTGATCTCTATAAAAAGGGTTGAAGGTAACTTAAGAAGAGCAAGAATAGTTTTTAGTTGCTCTGTTTATTTTCCCCATTCGATCCTTTATGTTTTCCTACATTGACGTTCAAAAGAACAGAGTATGTTAAGGAAGATGATCTAGTTTTCTTTCCTGGATACAACAACCTCCTAAGTGGTCTCCCTCTCTCCGATTTCCCCCCTCTAGTCTCTTCTCCTATTGTATTTAGAAGGATCCTCCAAAAATAGAAATTTTCTATCTTTGATTCTGTGCTGCAAAGCTTTGATAGTTTTCACTGCCTTAAAGATAAAATTCAAAGACTACCCAACAATCTCATTCTATGTACTACTACTTCTGCTTGCCCCTCTTCCTGCAGACTTTGCTAAAATATACTAAATTTATGTCAACTCCTTGAACAAATCATATTCTTTCTCAGCTCTGGGGGTCTCTTACATAGATGGCTCACCATGGTTCCAAAGTACTCAAACTCCACCCCTTCATCTGTCTAAATCTCACTCATCATTTCGATTGTGGCTTCATGTCACTTTCTTTAAGCCTTGATTGACTCCTAGGAATACAGCACCTCTATTGCTCTTGTCATAATATACTGCTGTCTTTCCAGCTACATTTCCTGGCGTATTGTAAGCTTTAAGTGGTAAGGCCTATACGTGCTTTGTGTATTGCTTTGTTTCTAACATGTAGCACAATACCTGGCACATTGAACAAATAAATGATGACCTAAATTTGAATCCCATTTATGAGATTTATTAGCCACATGAGCATGGGAAAATTATTTGACCTTTCTCAATATCATTCTCTTTAGCTTTAAAAACAAGTTTTAAGCTAAATGATCTTTAATTCTATTTCTTCTCTAAAATGGTATAATATTAATATATTTATGTAGCATTTATATATTTAACAGGCCAGAAACTTGGGATGGAAAGAGCATACTATTTAAAATTAATTTCTAAAAAAATAAATTAAAGAAATTAATTTCTATCTTCAGCAACTACTCATTCTGGTGCAGAATAATAATGAAATAATTTATGTATACATCACTTACTATAGGTACTTTTATAAGCACACTATGTATGTCAATTCATTTAATCCTCACAATAGTAGGAGTCAGTAGTGTAAGTAAATCACTATTATTTTTCACAATTTATATGTGAGGAAACAGACCCAGAGAGATAATGTAACCTGCCTAATGTCACAAATCCTAGATAACTCTACAATTAGAGCGCAGCAGATTTGGTTCCAGAGTTGATGCCCTTAACATTATGTGACAGCACATTGACTAGTAGTTAGTCAATTTCAGATAAGTTCAGTAGGATAATTTTATTTAGCATGTAAGTTTAAACTCATTCAAAATGGAGAGGGAGAAAATCTGCAAATTCATTATCTTAAGGAAAAGAAAGAATCTTCTTTTAGATCTTTATCTATGGTAGGGTGTAGTTCATTCTGTGTGGTCCTCTTCCATTATGCTGTTATATGTAGTGTGTTCCTTTATCTGACCTCTAGTAGAGATTCTATACTGTATCATCCAGTGTTTAGTCTATGAGACCTCCTCTGGATCTATTTTGGAGCAATCTCTTATACTGTTGGGGATCCCTGGAGACTTTCTCCTATTTTACTCTGGTGTCACAAGAATCTCAGGAGGTTATCTCTTGTTCTTAATTCTTAGACCAACCTGCCACATTACCATTTCTACTCTACTTCATGGAGGCTTGAGCGGATTCCACAGAAAACATTCAGAGTCCCTTGGATTAACCTAGGAAGCAAGGTACATGTCCACCCTTCTTTGAGATTCTCAACCTTAAAGAAAGCTCAATGCTTCCATCTCATGCATGAATTTGGCCTGAGATTGTGAGTTCCCTAGGTACAGCCTCTCAAGCTCAACTCACCCTTTCTAATCTCTTTTTTTCTTTTCTTAACCAACTCTAGTTTGGAGGAGATGGCCATGGGAACCAGTTTGACCTAATTACAAGTTCTCATTGATAGTTTTTTCTAGCTCTTGTACTGTGGTTTTTTGTTGGGAGACTTCACCCACAGGGCCCCTCCACGGCTGCCATGGATGAGAATAAGTCTACCAAGACATGATTGTCTTGGGGAGGAAAGGTGGACAGTCTCTCAAAGGAGAAGGGTCAAGAGCCTTTTCCTTAATGGGCTTTTATTGGGTTCATTTTGCACAGGAATACAGGTAAAGCTCATTAATCATTGCCAGGCAGTAAGGATTAAACAATAGATGACATACAAAGAACTCTGAGGGCCTATTTTGAGTCAGGGTCAGACAGTTAAAGAACCATAAAACTTTGAGGAACTAACTCATTTCTTGCTTGGACCCTTATCATTTAATTGAGAGCATTCTAAACAAAGCAGGTTTCACAGGATTTTACATATTCTTTCTTAGGCCTGATCACCTGGGGAACCTGCCCTTTCCAGCACAGGGCTGCACCGCCCTCTGTCGTTGTTTCAGGTTTAAGTCAGGCAGGGGCAGTAAGGCAGCCAAGAGATTAGGAGACTTCTCAAAGACAGAATGTGGACTCAGGCTTTGTCAAAGCCAAGGGGCAAGGGTCTATCACCCCCTTTTGCTATTGCCCCCCCAAGTCCTTCCCTGGGGCCTCCCTGTGATCATGCCTGTCTTAGGTCATTCCCCCCTTGGGGAATCTTACCCATCATTGGCTAACCAACCAAGCACTGGCGGCCAGGCAGGGTGAAGTAAAAGGAGCAGAAGTGGTGCCCCTGCCAGAGAGATAAGCTTTGTCTCCTTAGTGGCTTCTGGTCCGAAGGTTGCTCTCTCAGCCTTAGCCATGGGGCGGTTACAGCTCCTGAAACCAGGCAGGGCAGTTCCTAACAGTTTTTGAATTTGAAGTCAAGCCTATAATACTTGAAAATTAGATTGAATCCCTCCACCTGCTTGGGATAATGCTAGGCTTTGTTTTATTATATTTATACTATTGGTTTAAAATTGGAAAAATAGAGGAATTTTAAAACCAAATCTGGGACAAATTATCCCTAGATTCCTGTACTTTCAAAGTTCATCTTTGTATCTGGCAAAGATGTTTATTTTCCATGCCATTCAAGAGCCACTCTGTCTGTATCAGTGAAAAAGCAATGTTGAGCACTCGCTGTGCCTACTGCTGGGATAATGGAATAGATGTGGATCATGTAGCCCAGCCCTTGATTCCCTTCCCATGTTTCTTAGATGTTACAGACTACATAAAAACTATAAAATTAAACTGCTGTATAGGAGCCCATTACTGGTTATGTGCAATATTTAAAGTAAGGTATAAAATATATTTTAATCATACAAGTAAATAGATTACACAAAGCAGAGTAGTTCATGTATAGAGAGGCCTGAGGCTGAAGAGAACTATCTGATCTCTGAAATGATATAATGTGATGTGTTTGGGAATGCTTCCAGTTTATGAAAGATGGAACTGTGAAAACAAATGAGAAAGTCATTTACAAATCAATATGCAAGATAACAATTGCATCAGTCAGAGTCCTGGACAACTTAGTGCTCTGAAAAACTGAAATCACACACTGTGATAAGCAAGGCAAATGAAAAAGAAAGCCATGCTTATTTGCCTAATATGCTGATTTTAAGGCAAGAGAATTAAACCCCAAAGCTTTATTAAGGCAGTCAAACTTCAGAATATACCACCAACCCAAAAAGAAAAAAATATATATAGCGTGTCTGCATGTGCCTGCATGTGTACAAAAGGCCAAACATTTTTCAAGCCAAAAAGAATGCCAAACAGTAATAACTTTGTTTTTGAAACATTAAGGCCAAGTGATTTGCATTCATCCATTGTGAAATGAAATAGAATTTGTCAACTCTCCATGAAGAGGACATAAATCTTTATGCCACCTACATGGCAATGATATACAATGCCACGTCAAGTAATAACATCTGGTGGTGGACAGATGTAAATAGAAAACTAGACAAGGCAGAAGAGAAAGCCTTATGGACTTCTAGGCATAAAACTTGGAAAATAAATGTAAACTATGAGGTTTACTGTGATATGACCAATACTCTATTTAATATACTGTAAAATATAATTTGGAGTAATGGTTTGTACCCAGGCATAGTCAAGAATATTGAATTGTTTCTTAAGAAGGGAAGCAACGTTTTTCTGAAGAGATTAGAAGAAACAAACTATACTAAAACTTGCTTTTAAAAAGCCCACACCAACTAGTAAAAACATGTGAGTAACAATATATTTTGTTCCTGATAAATATTTTAGAAATAAATACTAAGATGATATAACTGCCAAACCATTTGTGGGCATATTATCTATATTCCTGTAGAGAAAAACTATGATTCTCAAATGCCAAAACATCTGTGTATTTCAATGAGGTACAGATATCCTGAAATGTTTTCTGTTTATGACAGAGGAGAATAAGGTCTGCATATCCTAGGATAAGTTATTACTGCTCACCTGGTTCACAATATGTCTGAATAGCAGGGCCGACCACTTCATTACTTAACTTCCCAGCCAGAGGACACCTGCAGGCAAGGAGGAAATATTAAAATAGACTAAGAATATTCAAGTTACTCCTGTCTTGTCATTCTCACATTTATTTTGCTTTCTATGTGGGAACTAAATGTGGACAAATTGTCTCAGTGGTAAGAATGGAATCTGTCCTGTTTTTAGGTCACAGACCTTGGGTATTCTCACAACCACTGTGTCATGTGAGTTGGTCTGCTTCATGCTCCTGAGCTGGTGTCCTTTCCTTTAGCCCCTCTGATGAGAGGCCAGTCCAACTGAGCTTTGTGACTGACTGGTCACTGAGCATCTCAGGGCTGCATTGCCCTCAAATTAAAATTATATTTACATCATTAGATTTTCATGTGATCCAAATGTTCTGCTATGTTAAAATGTTAGTTATTGTTGCTGCTTTGCAAGCTCTCAAATGACCTTGATGTTTAGTTATTTCCACATTATGTTCCTTTGAACACCAGTGACTATTTTTCAAGCTGATCTTGAGAACAGTTTGCTGTCATCTCAATTCAGTGGAGTGCTATCAAGACTATCCTTTTCCTAGCTTCTGTGAAGTAAGTAGCAGCAGGTTAGTATCTTTACAGTTTTACTGGTTATAACTTTATGGTCATTCCTATATTTTATACACTGCTGAAGATTATATTCATGGCCTCTCATAAGTTGGGCTTTATAGCGCTTATATGCACATTTCAAAGTCTGACATTAATTACCTTCTTTACTCCCTTAGTTTTCTATGAAATGATTTAGGAATCAACTCATGAGACACAAATCCATTATATTATCGTCACTATTGGAAAAGGGCAAATCAAAAATATATGTTCAAGCCTACATATCCCTTTGAAAAAAAAAGACTTTGCAGTCTTGTGCTGCCGGGCAAGTTTGCCCGAGTAGAGTCCGTGGGTTTTCCTGCACTGTTTCCCAGATGTCGGTTGTCTGTTTTTGCTTCTTTCTTCTCTCTCCGATTCTATGTTTTTCTCTAAGTCTCTTTCTTATACAAGTATAATGTCAAAATCCACAAGTAGAAAAATACAGAAATTCTGAAGTAATGCTTTTCTTGAATCCATCCCTGGTGGGAACCTTATTAAAGTGAATCTTAAATTAAGGGATCACAGGCTCTAGACACTGTATGCAAAGTGGCATTTGGTGTGGATTTGTGTGGGTATATCTATGCATTCTTCTTGTACAGGGTTTGCTTATTTATTTTTTCATTTCAAGATATTTATTATCTTTTACATGCCAAATACTATTCCAGGCACTGGGAATAGAGCCCTGATCAAGATATAGTTCCTTCCACAGAGCAGTTTGCCTTCTAGTGGAGGACATGGCTTCCATCGGGTATTCAGAGGGCTTGTGACATACCCCTCTCTCCACCCAAGGAAAATATTATGGCTTTATAGTATTCTGCCTATTCCAAGCTACTTAGGAAGAGTAAAAGAATGGTTAGCAGAACAAATTTTTGGAATTTTTGTTTTTGATTTATGATATTTTTTAGGCTGAAAAGTGCACTCAGTGATCCAAAGAGTGTTTTTAGTATATAAAATATCTTAGAGAGATCACAAATTCAGCATATCTGAAATTGAATTTATCCTGTTTACCCTGCTGTATTAGTCAGGATTCTCCAGAGAAACAGAGCCAAAAAGAGGAGATATATAAAAATTCTCTTTCTCTACATAAAGAGATTTATTATAAGGAATTGGCTCATGCAGTTGTGGAGGCTGGTAAACCCAAAATCTGTGGAGTTGATGTCCAAGATTGACCCAGGCTGGCAGACTCCTGTAGAACCAGGAAGAGCTGATATTGCAGTTTCAAAGGCTGAAAAGCAGGAGAATTCCCTCTTAATTGGGGTTGGGGATATGTCATTCTTTTATTTTATTCAGGCTTTTAACTGATTGAATGAGGACCACCTACATTATGAAGGGCAATTTTCTTTATTTGGTCTCCCAATTTAAATGTTAATCTTATTCTAAAATACTCTCAGAAACACCAAGAATAATGTTTGATCAAGTATGTGAGCACCTTATGGCCTAATCAAGCTGACACATAAAATTAACTATCATACCTACCAATTTTGTCTTCAAGGGTAGATCCAGGCTTTGTGAGGTTTAAAGCTTAGACAATTGTTGGGAATCAAAATTATACAACATCACATATGAAATTGAGGTTTTATTTAGAATGAGAAAAGAAATCCCAACAAATTAAAAAATTAAAAAATACAACAAACATTATGAAATTCAGAAAATATTGTTCTGTTTATTAACCAACTGATCTCTGTAACACATTTTCTCAATCATTTTTTAGCTGCATACCCAATTGGTGCCTTCCTGATGTAATAGTAATTGCATTATATCAATTTTTGATAGAAGAGAAAGATTTAATCTTTTGTTTTTTTGTGGGTGAATGAAAACTGTTTTATTATTGATCACTTTATGAGTTTTGATTAGTTTCAATTGGTCGTGTTAATTTTTAAGATTGTTGACAAGTTTTGAAAACCTCACTCAAATTTATTCTTAGGTGAAATGTAAAATTTCAGAGCATTTCACATTTTTTTATGCAGTGGTTAATTTTCTATACTCTTGAATTAGTGATATGCTGTAGTTGCTTTGTTGTCGGTATCTGCATTGCAATGTGTTATCATGAGTTTTATATTATTTTGTCAATAACTGTGTCAAATCAGATGAATATTTAAATCCTTTTTTATTGTTTTCATATGATTCACTCCTTTACTTAATCTGTGTATCAAATAAAGCTTATTACTTCTTTTTTTTTTTTACAGTTTCTATCCTTTATTCCCTTTCCAGC
>CM052548.1:31192946-31274778 GCA_028533065.1 Trachops cirrhosus | reverse complement strand
CTTTGTCAAATATTAATTGACCATAGAGATTTGGGTTTATTTCTGGGCTCTCTGTTCTGTTCCATTGGTCTATGTGCCTGTTTTTACACCAATACCAGGCTGTTTTGATTACAGTGGCCTTGTAATATAATTTAGTGTCAGGTATTGTGATAGCTTATTACTTCTAATAGCAGTTTATCTTTTCCTCTTAATAAATTTATGACGTGGATATGATCTTTTGGTTTTTTATTAGAAGTCACTTTTCAGTGGCAGAGTAATGTATATTATCTGTTTATTTCATTAATAAATTTATCACTTTTGTTTCATTCCTTTTTTTAAAAACCAAAATTTAAGAAGTTAAAGCTGAAAGAGTAGGTATAGGCATACTTTGGAGATAATGTGTGTTTGCTGCCAGCCTACTGCAGTAAAGTGAGTGTGACAATAAACAAGTGTAACCTTTTTGTTGGTGAAGAGTTTTGCCTTTAGTTTGTAAAAACCCACAACATCTGTGAGGCACAATAAAGACAAGTGAAATAAAATGAGGTATGTCTGTACAGTTCATGTAAATCCAAATCAGATGTTTTGTTAATTTTCTCTTATTGAAATATTCCAAAATTTATTTCCAAGTTGCAAATAGCGACATTCCCAGCTCAGTTTCCTCTTAACCAGGCCCCCACAAATGCTCACATTTATGCAATGACCTGGGGGGGGCAATGTATGGGAAATTATAGTAGAAAGAAACTAGAAGCTGTTCTCTTATTGATTACAGTTTAAACATAACTTTGCAAGGTTTTAAAAATATATGATTATATAAACAGTTCGCCAGGTTCCTAGGCATCACAAGAGACTGAGGAAGTGAGGGGTCCTGAATCTGAAACTTTATTGTCTTCATGGTTAATCTGCCTCCACAGAATCTGTCTTCTTATCCTCCATCTCGGTGGGTGGATGGCATCATCCCAAAACACGTTGGAGTCACTTCAGATGATTACTTTCTCTTTCTCCCTTCACGTCTAGTTATTGGGTCATGTTAATTTACTAGTTCTGTGTGCATTGCTAAAATGACCTCCTTATTTTTGTTCTTGGTGTCAAAGACAAATTGCACTGGACAAATTAAACTGCAAGGAATACTTTATTCAAGATGATTGCAATATGGGAGAGGAATTAAACACAATTCTTCAAAAACCAAAGGCAAGGGAATTTGTAAGCACTGAGGTGAGCAAGTAGTAAAGTCCTGGAGGACATCAGTGGTGAGGTGGTCAATGTAATAAGGCCATATGTGTTTGCTAATTGACAGTGTCTTAAGTTAGGCTCCTACCCTCCCACAAAGACTGGAAGATAGGGGTGCTGTCTTTCTTTGTAATTACATTTCAAAGAGATGGTTTCCAAGTCCTTGGGAATGACATTCTTGGGCTGTTAAACTGGCAAGGGGCTGGGAG
Source organism: Trachops cirrhosus (assembly GCA_028533065.1). Classification (NCBI taxonomy): domain Eukaryota; kingdom Metazoa; phylum Chordata; class Mammalia; order Chiroptera; family Phyllostomidae; genus Trachops; species Trachops cirrhosus. Next base: position 31,273,363 of record CM052548.1, on the reverse strand, counting down.
AAATTTATATTTCAAAGGGGCAGAAAAACATTTACTAGTATGAGTTTTCTAAGGTAAATGTTCTAAGAAATGGGAAATGGGGGGCCTAGAATCAAGAAGAAATAAATATGTATAAAGTTTAACCAGTCTGAGGGGAATGCTAAGGCCCTTTTGATCATTACTCCCTCAATCCTGCCTATTAAATCCATAGTTCTTGAAATCCTATAGAAGCTACTTTATGACAGACTCCTGCCTACCTCTGTAACAAATCTTTTGTCATTATACTATCAGTTACATTGATCTAGGCCTAATATCACCTCCATATCTTTGTACTTACTCTCCCTTTGCTTAGGATAACCATCTCTTTCTTTTCTTCTGGCTAAAAATTGAGTTGCTTTACACAATTAAAGTTAGCTTTTTGCATCAGTCAGGGTACACTAAGTATTGATCAATAACAAACAACTCCAAGTTTGAGGGCTTAAAGCAACAAGGTACATGTGTAGTTTATGCCACATATTCATTGAGTGGGTATATTGGGGTGGAGCTCTAATCCAGTCCTTTACTGGCTCTTAGTGTCTTCCATCACTTTCACATCTCTTCTGCTTATATTTCCCTGGCTAAAGCAAATCACATGCTTATGCCTTACCTCAAAAGATGCAGAAAGTGCAGTCCTACTATGTACTTGGAAGAAGGAAAATCAGTGTATTATGTGAACAGCATTAAAGACTCTCCCAGCCCTGGGTGGTATGGCTCAGTGGATTGAGTGCTGGCCTGTGAATCAGAGGGTCATTGGTTCAATTCCCAGTCTAAGGCACATGCCTGGGTTGCAGTCCAGGTCCCCAGTAGGGGGTGTGTGAGAGGCAACCACACATCTATGTTTCTCTCTCATTTTCCCTTCCTTCCCCTTTCTAAAAAGTAAATACACAAAATATTAAAAAAGAAAAAGACTCCCAGAAAATCTTCAGTGATCATTCATGGACTAGGCCAGTGGTCCTTAAGTATGGTCATCTCTAAGAGTGGTTCCTTAAATACGAAGCTAATACTTAGTATTTGTGCACCAGAATGACTGTGTTAGTTATAAAATATCTAAATATTTTTGAATTAGTGGTAAAATAGTGCCTTGCTGAATGAATTATTTCCTCTGTCCCAGGCCATCACTGCTGTTCTCTTGTACTCCCTACATCTCTCCATGGTGACATGGTAATCTAAGAGCCGGGTAGGTGGGGGGTCCTTGAGATTGCGCCTCTGTTTCTGCAGCAGGTCTTTGTTTGGACAGATGGGTGCCTGTGCTGTACCAGTTCGAAGCATTTTGACTATTACCCAGCCTCCATTGTAACAAAAATTACTGTAAAGCTTAAATGTTTATCTTCTCTACTAGATTTCAGATTTCTTGAGAATTGGAATCATATCTTTTATTTCCATATCTTTGATGCTTAGTAAATTGCCTGCATATAGGAGTTGCTCAAAAAATGTTTACTGAATTGAATTAAAAACAAGTCTCTATCTGATACATCTCTCTTCACTGGGGAACAAACAGAATGAGTTTAATTAGAACATGAGACCCTAAAGCTTAGAACACCTCTGTCAACACTAATGGTAGCTAACATTTGGGATCATTGAAGGAAACTGGAACGTCCACTTTCTGTGGGTCTTTATAAGAGAAAAGTTACCGTTCTGGGATGGCTTTGCTGTAGTTTCACAATGTGGCTGGGAAATTGTCTGTTATGCACCCTTATGATTTTTGTCAGGCTTATCCAGAAGTATAGAAACAATTTTGTAGCATTGAAATAATTTTGACTTTTTTCAAAGCATATTTTGTGAAGCAATTGGAAGCCTAGAAATGAAAATGGATTCATTATAATCCATTCTGAATTGCTGTTGAGGTGAAGAACAAAACCTAGAAAATAACATTAAATCATTTTGGGATTGCTTACAAGGACTGCAGAGCTCTAAAGCCCTTATGGGTTTATGGATGAAAGTACTGTTTCTGACACAAAAGGGAAAACTTCAGTGAAACCAGAGGATTTGAGGCTTTATCTGAAGTAGTCATGGAAATAAATGTTTTCTTTTGTTCCATCCATTTGAACTGAGTAAGAAAGAGAGAAATACATTTTAATGCTCTCAAATCCTCTGAGTGTCAGCTACTCTCACTTCTTCAGGTCACTCCAAGAATTGAGGAAATTCCCCACCCTGTCATCGCTGCTTCAGTGGCCGTGGAGGGTGCACAGTGCGTTGTGAGTATGGTCTAGAGGAAACAAAAAGCCTGCTATTGGGATGGGTCCAGCAATTCTGTGAGGAATCAGGTGCCTTATTTGGGAAATACCATGAAGAAGAAAAATGAGAATGACATTCAGTACTGAGGATTTGGGGGCCTGACAGGTTTGAGCAGAGGTACGTTGTAGACTAAGGCGTCCAGTGATACATGATCACAGAGGCAGGTCCTGAAAAACCTTCAAGATGAGCAAAAGTTCAAGGAAAAAAGCTTGGTTGGGAAATTTTCAGGGTGGAAGTTGGATTTGGGGGTTGGAAAAACAAATGGGGAAAAAAAGAACAGGTCAAGGATTTCCTAGAGTGTTCTACCTAAGTCTTTACTTATGGTTTTACCTCAAGCTGTTCTTCCTCTTTATAAATGCCCTTGCTCTGCACTCAAAAATACACTATGTAGTGTCAGTTACAAAAATTCTTCTGGAATTTGATTTACTTCTGGAACTTGCTCACTGTGTAATATTATTTATTGCTGAAGACTGCACTCTTGCATGGGAAAATGCATGGTAACCCCTTATCCCCCAAAATAAGTATTTGAAAAAATCGGCACCTGTTGAATAACAAATGTAAAGGCCATTTTTACTTTTTAACTCTGTCTCTAAACATCACATTTAAAATTTATTTTTGTTTCCTCATTCTCCTACTTCTGCTCTGTCTCTGGCTGCTCATCAGAGGGGCTGCCATGGGTGGGGTTCTCAGGTTGACTGAGGCGGTGGTTAGACTGGGTGACGTGATGTCGGGTAATGGGATAGGTGTGGCACAAGTGGGAGCTGAAACTGAGATGAATGGTCAGTAGAAATTAAACGGGACAGATCTTAGCTATCAAAGCTGGCTAAATGTACAATTTTAATGTAAGCACTGTTCATAATTCTGAAAGAAGCTTAATGTTTCTACACTTATTTGAAATGAGTGAGGCTGCTTTTTCTACTGCCTGCCAAGTTTGGATTATCTGGTCCAATCATTTGTAAAATAGAGCTAACTTGGTTAAATGCTGTGCCTGTTACATGTGGTTTCAGTTTTCTGATATCAGCATGACCAGGATAATAGCACACAGCTCTTGAGGATGTGCATTGAGCAGCTCCCAGGGCTGCCATTTGTACTTTAATGTGAATGCTGCCCCTTGGGGTTATGCAGTTCGGCTGCCCAGAATGTGACCTTCCTTCTCAGGGTTCCCCAGTCATGTCTGTGAACTATGGGCATAGCAGTGTTTTCCTTAGAGCTATTTCCCTAGTAGGGATTCTAAACAGGCCTTGATAAATATAAGATTACTCTGAATACTTTTTAAAAATTATGTTTTGATTATAGATACTACATTAAAATGTCTGCATTTAATTTTATTAACACCTCAGCCACTCAGGATTTCTTTGGTGGTGGGACAGGGTTGGTGAAGGGTGGGGTGGGAAGGCTGAAGTGAGTGCTGCCCCCTAGTGCACTGCTGCATGTATTTTTGCTTATCTTTTTTTCCCTATTTCTTCCTCCAAGAATAAGTCTAAGAAGAAATTTCTTTAAGTGCAACCTTTTGAAAAGAGGAGTGGAATGTCAGAAGTAGGTATTAATCTTCTAGGAAGATTTAGGCAAAATATGTAGAACCTCATTTAGCTTTTAATTTCTAAGCGTATTTGCTTTTTAGAAACTTTAAAATTGATATTATTGGCTTGAGAATAAACATTTAAGCTTTCATAATTCACTGCTAAAACCAAGCAGTATGAGTGCTAAACCTCTTAGTTGGATTATTGTATAAATAGAGCTTTCAAATTGAAACCAAATAAAGGTTGTATTCCCCAGTATTTCCATTGTGGGATACCCAAGCCTTTTTATATTAACAGTTAATATAAAAGCCTTTGTATATTAGCAGTTAACATTATGATTAATGTAAATTAATTTAAATTAATCTAAATTCCGATGTAAGTTAAACTTCCCCCTGTAAAGTTAGAATACTTTAGTACCAACTGTTATTGTTATCCCAGTGTATCTACCAATACAGTGCTTTTGAATAATTCCCTGTGGCACTTCAGGGAAATGCTCACTGATAGTTTTACTCAGAATTATTCCCATTCCTACTGAAGCCTTCCCTTTAGGTTACAGACTGAAGAGCCACCAAAAGTTGTCTTTGGAGTCTGCGATGAGTGAGTTATCTACCTCATTTGGTCAGTCTTGAGAGATCTCAGTTTGCTTTCAGTGTGGTATACTGTTCTATCAGGATAAGAGATAGACAATGAGAAAAAACATCCTATAATCGACCCATAGTCTTACTTTTCAGCACTGCATTCTTCTTGCTATGCCCACAGGGTTGGTAGGTGCTCTAACCAACATAATCAAGACTCCAAACTTTAACAGGCTGGGAAATGTTCTCCCTCACTGATGATACACTGATAGTTTCAGGACTTCTCTGACTGGAGTGGGGTTAGAAACTGCCTTGGTATTTTGCACATTCTATTTATCCTTGTGGTCTTTATTATTATTTTTTTCTATGTGGTTGAGTAACTGGATGGTACCCTAGCTTTTGAACACACCGCTGTGAATTATTGAATTCAGGCAAGCTTTTATTCTTCCCAATTTGGAAACACTTGCTAGATGCATGCTATTTAAGAATGAAGGGCATTTTCAGAAGGCAAACACTGAATTTTTATATTCTGCCCTGACTCTGTAATTCCTGTTATCATCTCTTGTCTCCGTGAGTAGGTGGGTATGGGGCAGAGGTGAAGCATGTGGAGTCTTGAATTCAAATAGTCATAGGCTCCAACCATGGCCTCTCCACTTCTTAACTGCATGATCTTGGAAAATGTACTTAGGACTGAGTCTACATTTTCTAGTGTGTGCAAGTGGGAATTATTAATGCATACTTAATAAAGTAAGGATTAATGATGGTGATAGAAATAAGATTCATAGCACAAGGCTCCTTGTTATATAAGCATTCATTAAATGGTAGTTTTTATGCTTGTCTTGTAGAGCCTGAATGAAGGGGAATCTGAGTCAAATCTGCCTTTGAGGGTCTAAATTCCGTACCTGTCAGATGTACTTCATTATCTTCCCTTCTCAAGTGTTCAGGTCAGCCTTTACCTTCCATTTCCTCTCTCATTTTCTATACTGTGACACCTTCCCATTGGCTTTTTCCTGTGATCTGTATGTTTTTTCTGGGCCCCCTTGCTGCAGACAACAGGGTCTGGGTTAGGGTGAGGTGAATGAGACACTTGCTTTAGGTTCAGATTTAAGGGGATGCCAAAAAAACTCAGCAACGAAGAGAAACAGTTTTGAAATTTAATGTTAAAAAATTAAAATGAATGCATGGAAGATCAAAGTCCTACAAAATATCACAATTTTAAACAGTGAAAGAAACCTTGCCCTTACATGATTTAGCTTTGCCATTCATTATCCTGGCCCTGAAGATAATTAGTATTTTACCTCATTTTTCATAAATCAACATATGAACAGATTTTTTATGCCATGTTGGCTCATATTCTGTCAGGATGCAACTCTAAGCACTGCCATTATTTTCTCATTAGCCCTGCAACAACTGGAAATGTGGCCTCTCTGGTTTCCTCTGTGTGATAAGAACGAGTGTTCTTAAGACACACTGCTACTAGCTCTCAGTTACTATCATTGGTGCCTATCTTAAATTCCATCAGACAGATCCATTTGTCCACTAAACACCATATTTGTCCACTACCTCTGGAGAAATCACACCAAAGTTGCTGTAAGATAATGGAGCTGTGTCTGATGCATCAATATAACAGCTCATCATCCATTTGGAGGAATTAGGATTAGCACACATAACTCCTCTATAGGGCAGTGACTCCTAATTGTGTCTTGCCAGGACAGACCGGCAATTTCCTTTTATTTATTTATTTATTTATTTATTTATTTATTGTTGTTCAAGTACAGTTGTCTCCATTTTCCTGCCACCACTTTCTCCTGCTCTACCCACCCCCACCTCCCACCCTTAACCCTACTCCCTTTGGCTTTGTCCATGGGTCCTTTATACATGTACCTTGATGATCCTTCCACTTCTTTCCCTTGTTTTTCCACTCTCCCCTCCCTTCTGGTTACTGTCAGTTTGTTCTTAATTTCAGTGCCTCTGGTTATAGTTTGCTTGCTTGTTTGTTTCATTGATTAGGTTCCACTTAGAGGTGAGATCATATGGTATTTGTATTTAACTGCCTGGCTTATTTCACTTAGCATAATGCTGTCCAGTTCTATCCATGCTGTTGTGAAGTATAGGAGCTCCTTCTTTTTTTCTGATGTGTAGTATTCCATTGGGAGATCTGGACAGCTTCATGCAAAATAATGAAATTGCACCACCAACTTACACCATACACAAAAATAACTCAAGATGGGTAAAAGACTAAAGTATAAGTCATGACACCATAAAAGTACTAGAGGAGAACATAGGCAGGAAAATCTCAGATATTCCATGCAGCAATATTTTCACCAATATGTCCCCTAGAGCAAGGAACATAAAGGAAAGAATAAACAAATGGGATTTTATCAAAATGAAAAGCTTCTGCACAGCTGAAGAAAACAACAGCAAAATGAAAAGGGAACCAACTATATGGGAAAATATATTTGCCAGTATTACCTCAGACAAGGGTTTGATCTCCAAAATATATAAAGAACTCACACAACTCCACTCCAGGAAGACAAACAACCCAATTAGAAAATGGTCAAGGGACCTGAACAGACACTTCTCCAAGGAGGACATACAGAGGGCCCAGAGACATATAAAAGGAAGCTCAGCATCACTAGTCATCAGAGAAATGCAAATTAAACCACTTCACACCAGTCAGAATGGCCACCTTTAATAAATCAACAAATCAGAAGTGCTGTCAAGGGTTGTGGAAAAAAGGAAACCCTGGTGCACTGTTGATATGAATGCAGACTGGTGCAGCCACTGTGGAAAACAGTATGGAATTTCCTCACTAAATTAAAATGGAACTGCCTTTTGATCTAGCGATTCCACTGCTGAGATTATACCCTAAGAATCCTGAAACACCAATTCAAAAGAACCTATGCACCCCTATATTCATCACAACATTATTTACAATAGCCAAGGGCTGGAAACAGGCTGAATGCCTACTGGTAAATGAGCAATAAATATACCATAGTTTTGAAAAAACATAGTTTTTGAAAAACTATGGGATATTTGCACAATGGCTATTTCTTTTTAAAATGTTGCCAGTATTTGTACACCAGTATAAGTGCAGTGATTCAGATTTACTGGTGCCCAGAAACTTACTTCCATTATGGAATTTCTTGTTTAGAAATAATGTAAGCCACTTTTTCTCTTCCCAGCGCCATCTCACAATTAGCTGCCTTTTTTTAACTTACATATTTTTGGAATGAAATCAACAAATCCCTTTAGGTGCCCATTTTGCCTTAACATTCAATTTACCTCTAATCCCTTAAACAGTTTTTTGGTTATTTATGTGGCAAATCATTCAGCCTTTTCCAGTGTAACTGATCTAGCAACATGGTGGACTTTAGAGACATGACTAACTGCAAATGAGAATCAACTACAGCAGAGACCACATGTCTGCCTCACTTACTTGCTTTAAAAAGATAGGAGTTGAACTTTGTAATAAAATGATAAAATTATACATTCAGCATTTTTATGCTCTTTCTCGTAAAGGTTTCAAGGCACATCACTGAATTAGTAATGTACGTTAATATATGCTACTGAAATCATAATTTCAAAATAAAAGTATTCAAGAAGTCAAGCAATTAACTTTTAAAACAGGAATACGTTTAGGTGGGATGAATTGATTTTTAGTAATTAGTGTTTAAAAGGTGGAAATTGATAGTAATGTTAATGTGGCTAAATATTTATTAATAAAGATTCAGTTACAATGATTCAAATTTGGAAATTAAGTTTTTATTTCGGTTATTTTATGATCATCCTCATATTGTATCTTGAGAATTTAGGTCAAACTCTTAGAATTTATATGACACTGATTAGAGTCTATAATTTTTTGTTTCATGAAATACAAGAATTTTAAATTATAAGATACTATGTAATTAAAGAGCACAGTTAAAAGTTATAGCATTTTTTTATACTTTGGAAAGTATATGCTTATATAAAAAACATTTCAGAAATTTCATAATGATTGACAGTATTCTTATTTATAAATATCCTTTTCATTTATGTAGCTTACAAGTTTGTTTCAGTCATTTGTATGTTGACTGAGCAAGTAATTTTCCTAAGCATGTAATATCACTGAAATAAATGGCTTACTTTCATTATCATTTAAATTATGATAGTAGTTCCTAGGAACTATTAAGTGACTTGTGTTTCTTTATTTTTTACCATATTTATCCATGCAAATAATTAGCCTGTTACCCTCAATTATATATTTTAGTTTAATTTAGAATTGATTGGAAAAGTGAATTCTCTTCTTCTTTCCTTGCCACAACCCAATATCATTTCATTAATCTATAGAGACTGTCAGGAACAAGAGAATAATTCTGGCAACCATTTTATTTAAATTAATGTTCATGGAGGTGGTTTGCAAAGTTGGAGAGAGAGGAGGGGAGAGACAGTGACAAAACCTTTAAACACATGGAAGAAAGCATATATAATTAGGATGAAAAAGTGAAGTGCCTCAAAAGTGAGAGAATTGGAAAATGTGGCCAGTCATATACAACTGTGTGATCTAATGAATGTGCAACACTGAGATAATGTGCCTATTTAAGTTGTGTTGCTGATCTGAAGAAACAACCTTTTGTCACGCACAGACATAATGACTAGATAAAATTCACAGAAAAAAATGGTGTAATTGAACCCACACAGACATGTCCCTCCCCCAACTCATACTAAATTGAAAATGGGAGCAAGGAGAGATGCCTTGCTCATAACGTTACATCAGACTTTTGATGGTGATTAAAGATTATTTCAGAATTTTGGTTAAACATTTGTGAATCAAGGAAGAAACTATTCAGAAGCATATGGTTAGGGCCTTGTCTATATTCTCCTCAAACCAGGGAGGGCACAATTTGAAAGGAGAGGTAGAGGAAAGGAACACACATTGCCCGGCATGATAAAATAGAAATTCTACAGTGAGACTGGCAGCCATATAGATTGTTGGCAATTAGAGACATGTCTTTCTTTTACCTTATGGGTCTGGACTGTGCTGTCTCTGAGGAATAATCATCTTTATCTTGGAGGTGAATGCATGTGTGTGTGTCTGTCTTGTGTTGAGTGTGGTGACCAGTGTAACTGTTATCTGCTTGACCACAGGAAGAGTCAGGAGGCCTATCTGAGGACACACTGGTAACAAAATGTCAAGTGGGCCTGGGCTCAAAGTGACATTCACAGCCTGACTGCTGTGTAAAACCAGATCATCAAAGCCACTTTGGCCTTCTCTTGCTGATCTTAGGGCAGTTCCTCTCAGGCCAAAGAAGATGAGATGTTGTAGTGAAATTAGCTATGTTTTGTGGGGAACCTTCCTCAAAAAAAGACAGAAACTAAAAGGAGGTGACATGGACATTGGCCCACAGTGTCTGAGGCATTATGGATGAAATGAGACATTCACATGGACTACCGAGTCCTATGGAGGAAAAGGGATGGCATGGCTACCCTCTCAAGGGGAGGATGTCTTGGAGTGGTCTGGCCACTCTCTCAAAAGAGAGCACCCTGACCCTTGCCTTCACCAGTTTTTTATTGGCTTTTAATTTGCACAGGGATACAGGTAAAGTTCATTAATCATTGTCAGGCAGTAAGGATCAAACAATAGACAGCATACAAAGAACTACGAGGGCTTATTCTGGGTCAGGGTCTGTTAGCTAAAGGGCTACAAAACTTTGGGGAACAAACTCATTTCCTGCTCGGACCTTTATCATTTAATTAAGAGCATTCTTAGCAAAACAGGTTTCACAGGAGTTTATGTATTCTTTCTCAGGCCTGATCACCCGGGGAGCCCACCCTTTCCAGCACAGGGCTGTACCACCCTCTGTCATTATTTCAGGATTAAGTCAGGCAGAGGAGGCAAGATAGCCAAGAAATTAGGACACTTCTCACAGGCAGAATGAGGACTCAGGTTTTGTCAAAGCCAATGGGAGAGGGTCCATCACCTGCTTTCTTCATAGTCCCCCAAGTCCTTCTCTGGGGCCTCCACATGATTATGCCTGTCTTAGGTCGTTCTCTCCTTGGGGAATCTTACCTGCCATTGGCTAACTGATCAAGCTTTGGGGGCCAGTTATGGAAAGAGGAGCAGAAGTGGCATTCCTGCCAGGAAGATAAGCTTTGTCTCCTTAGTGGCTTCTGGTCCAAAGGTAACTCACTCAGCCTTAGCCATGGGGGGGTTACAGCTCCTGAAACCAGGCAGGGCAGCTCCCAACAGGAGGAAAGACTATTATATATGGAGTAGGTAGAATGTTAGATAGGGGGATAGATTTGATGATAGGGGAATGAGTTTAGAAATTGGTAGTAATCACAGGGATTGAACGTTCTGTAAAGATTTTTATTTCGTAGTTACTGTACTCTTTGACTACAGAAAAAGTAATGTTTTCCAGAGAATTTAATTTTCTCTCTCTCAGTATTCCTTACATTTCAAAGCTTCACTATAATCTTACATGCACTTGAAAACTTGTGTGTGTTGTAAAGAATAAAGTGACAGAGCAATAAAGAGAAATGTGACCTGCTTCAATCATTTCTGTCCACACTTATTACACCAACAGAACCCTTTTAAAAGAATGGTGATCTTGTGAAGATGATCTAGCAAAGACCAGGAAATATTTAAGCAGAGGCCCATGGCAGTGCTGGGAATGATGAAGAGAAACATGTGAGCTCTATCTGGAAAAGTCCAGCCATTGTTAATACAATGAGAATGGTTTGCCCAACATCAACATAACCTGGCATCCAAGCAGAGTGTACTGGAATGCACATGTGTGAACAAGGACAACTTCATTGTACTAGTCAGTGGGGGCAGTTGACACCCTGAGCATGTGTGCTGTGTGACCATTGCATTCAAAATGACAGAGAGTAGAACAACGAATCTGTATCAGATTTTGCGTTAAGCTTGAATATTCCTCCACTCCATTGTTGGCCAGTTTGATGCTCCAGAGACTACATTCATACCTACAGTTCTTTATAACTGGATTATTTTAGAGCAGCTAATGTGTAGTACAGTCTCCAGACTAACAGAATTAAACTCACCTGGTAACTTAGCAGATCTGTAGACCTCAGCAGATCTGTAGACCTTACCCTAGGTCTGCAAATGGGTAAACTCTAGAGGTAAAGCCCAATGATCTGTGTTTACATTAGCCTTCCAAGCAATTCTGATTTATGTCAAAATTTGAGAATTAAAGTTTATGGATCATGTATGCCTTGGGGACTGATTTCTGAGACCTTAAACCATTTCTTTCTCAGAGTCATATAATTGTCACTTATAGTCTGGTATAGATATTCACAATAACCCCCAGTAATATTAACAGTGTTGTCAATATAAATGAGAATAATGTATTATGGTCTAAATAATCTTGCTTAGAGATTTTTTTGTATAACATCTTTACCAACTGTGGATACATAGCAATAATGGGAAACTTTGTACAGCTGTGGCCTTGAGTTCTGCAAGTACATTCACTGGAGGCATCTTTCTCTGAACCTCTAACATGATTGCACTCAATGTTACCAGATATCAGGTGATATAAACTGATATGATACTGTGAAATTATTTAGCTGTTATTTTAGTTCACTTTCTCTCTGAAAAATGCTTCTTTTGTGTAACTGAAAAATGACTTTGACTTTATAAGCAGTAAGTACTTCGATGCAAATGTTTATAGTACAAAAGCCCAGCAGAGTTGATGGGGGGTGGTGTCATCAGTTCGCCCAGCAGATGTGGGTGTGTTTTCAGTCTAAACTGAGGATCAATTATATGTTTCAAGTTTAGACCTTGTTTTCTTCCGGCTTTATTGAGAAATAAGCGACATATCTCTGTGTAAGTTTTAGGCATACAGCATGATGGTTTGATTTATGTACTGTACATTGTGAAATGATTGCTACAATAGGTTTGGCTAACATCCATCTTCTTGTAGATACAATAAAAAGAAAAGAAAAAGGAAAAAGGAAACAAAAGTTCTTCTTGTGATGAGAACTGTTAGGATTTACTCTCTTAACAATTTTGCTTTATACAGCTTTCCTCAAATAACATCATTTTGTTCAATGTTATTTTGTTATAATGTTGATGAGATGCCCTAAGATCTTACCTCTTATTTATATCAATTAGACCATAGTAAAATTAGTTTTGGTATATGTTATTTTGCCACGTTTCCAAGAACCTATCAATGCTGTTAAGTAAAGATACACTGTATCACATGGCAGCATTAGCTATAGTTTCATTGTATGTTACATTCCTATGTACTTACTTATTCTAACTGGAAGTTTGTACCTTTTGACCACCTTCTTCCAATTCCCCATCACTCCCACCCTTCACCTCTAGTAACCACAAGTGTTTTTCTATGAGTTTTTTGTAAAGATTCTACATATACAGTAATTGTCTTTCTCTGTCTGACTTGTTTCACTTAGCATAATGCTGCAAGTCCATCCAGGCTGTCACAAATGGTAGGGTTTCCTCATTTTTTAGTGGCTAAAAACCTATCCTATCCTATCCTATCCTATCTTATCCTATCCTATTGGTTTATATACCACAACTTATTTATTCATGCATTCACCAATGAATACTTAGGTTGTTACCCTGTCATGGCTATTGTAAATAATGCTGCTATGAACATGGAGGTGGAGATACCTTCTGGAGTTATTATTTATGTTTGCTTTGGATATATTCCTGGAAGTGGAATTGCTGGATCATATGCTAATTTTATTTTTAATTTTTTGAGGATCCTCCATTCTGTTTTCCATAGTGGCTGTACCAATTTACAATACCACCAACAGAGTACAAGGGTTTCCTATTTTTCACACCCAAGTAAGTACTTGTTATCTCTTATCTTTTTGGGGATGGCCATACTAACAGGCTTGTGGTGATGTCTCACTGTGGTTTTCATTTACCTTTCCCTTGTGGTAACTTTGGCAGCCCATAGACTAATTTGCATTTCCCTAATGACTTGTGATGTTGAGCATCTTTTCATATATTTATTGACCTTTTATACATTTTCTTTGAAAATATGTATATTCAAGTCCTTCACTTGATAATAACCCACTTTTTCATTGGGTTATTAGGGTTTTTTGCAATTGAGTTGTAATAATTCTTTACATGTTTTGGCTATTATCTCCTTATGAGATATATGATCTACAAATATTTTTCCCATTTTATAGGTTGTTTTTTCACTTTCTTGATGACTTTGTTGATTTTTTTTTTTTTTTTTTTGCTGTGCAGAATCTTTTTAGTTTGGAGTTATCCCTTATGTTTATTTTTTATTTTGTTATTGTGCTTTAGGTGTCATCCAAAATATCATTACCAAGACCTATGCCAAGGACCTTTATTCCTACTTTCTTCCAGGCGTTTTACAATTTCAGGTTCATGTCTTATATTTGTCTTTAGTCAATCTTGAATTAATTTTTGTGAGTGGTGTAAGATATGGGTCTAGCTTCTTTTTTAACATGTTAATATCTAATTATCTCAAAACTGTTTATTAAGGAGATTGCCTTTTCTCCATTGAGTAATCTTGGCTCCCCTGTCAACCATCTGTTGACCATTTATTGATGGGTTTATTTCTGGGGTCTTTATTCTGTGCCATTTTTCTATTTGTCTCTTTTTATCCAAATACCACATGTGTTGATGGCTGTAGCTTTTTGGTATAGTTTGAAATCAGGAAGTATGATGCCTTCTGCTTTTTTTTTTCCCTCCTCTCAGGATTTCTGTGGTTATTTGGTTTTTTAAAGGTTTTATATAAATTTTAGGAGTTTTTCTTACTTCTGTAAAAAAATGTCATTGGCATTTTGTTAGAGATTTCATTGAATCTGTAAATGATTTTGGGTTGTATGAAACTTCTAACAATATAAATTCTTCTAATCCATGAATGTGGTATACCTTTCTATTTATTTTCATGCTTATTCTTTGATTTTTTTATTAATGTTTTATAGTTTTCAGAATAAAAATCGTTCACCTCCTTAAGTTAAATTTATTTCCAAGTATTTATTGTTTGGATTCTATTGGAAATAAGACTCATTTCTTTATTTCCTTTAAAAAACATGTTACTAGACTCCTGGTCAAGATGGAGGCATAGGTAAACATGTCTCACCTTCATGCACAATGATAGCAAAAAATACAGCTACACTATACAATAGATATCAACCAGAATTGTCAGAATATTGAGCTGTGTAGAAATCTGACAACCAAGGATTTAAAGAAGCCATGTTCATCCAGATGGGTGGGAGGGGTGGAGACATGGAGAGGCATGGAGACTTGGAGGGGCACAGAGAGGTGTGGAGATGGGAACAGGTGGTCCCATATCCACATGTGATAAAAACAGGAGGGATACCTCAGGAGCGAGGGATCCCAGCCCCAGTCCAGACCACCCAGCTCAGAGTCCCAGCACCAGGAGGATAAGTCCCCTTAACTTCTAGCTGTAAAAACCAGTGGGGCTTGGAGCCGTGGAAGAAACTGTGCCCTCTGAAAGGGCCCACAATGGATTTAGGACTCATGCAGACCCACCCACTCTGGGACTCAGCACCAGGGCAACAGCTGGAAGAGTATCACTGGCATATGTGGAGAAGATGAAGTGAGAGTGGGGAGACAGCTTCCTCCTGGGCAAAACTCCAGAGGCCAGGCAGTGGTATTGTCCCCTCTGTGAGCACTCCCCTACACGGACCAACAGAGTGGTGACACAGGTTGACCTGCCCTGGCGATTACCTAATGCTCCACCACATACAACTTAGCAGGTGTGCTATGATGGTAGGAATCACTATATACCAATCTTTCTGGTTTCTCATCTAGTATACAATAGTTATTTGATGAGCATTTGTTTTTAAATACAGGGTCTGGCAGAAGTAAGGCCTGCTTGGGTGTGGTTGGTAAGGTAATAATATAGGCGTAATAATTTATAGTTTTAATTTGAACATTTCACCTAAAATGTCATATGGTATGCCTGCGTGTGATATTGTTATGTTACAGAACTACATGCTTAAAATTTTGTAAAAAAGATTTTGTAATAAACAAGGGGAGTAATTTGTGCCAGACCCTGTATAATGAAGTCAATCCGTGATGTGAACAGCCATGCATTCATCCTATTTTCAATTTTGTTTATAAAATTAATTGATTAAACTGATGATGAAAATTTTATTTAATATGTTTATGACATAAAATAGCTTAGTTTTAGATGAGATGGGAGTTTACTGATGTCCATGAGCATAATATAAAGGCATTTTAAAAATTATTTTTGGTTTTATGACAAAATAGAATCATAATAGTTGTAAATCTTAGAGTTTAGGCTGGCTAATACTGAACTTAATGTTCTCTCAACAATCTGTTCATGTTTTTAGGTGAAGGTAAATATACTACAGCACATTTAAGGACAATTCGATAAATCTTATTTTAGGGAAGAAAGGGTGATATATTTCTACTTATATTTCAGCGAGTATGTTTGTCCTTTGTTTTTCACACTTCCAATCACCTCAGGCTGGCAAGACCAAAGACATTAACACTGGGCCACTCACATGATGTAATCTTAGAGACCCTGCTGCTTCTTTTGAGAATGTCATAATTTTTGATATGAGTAACTAAAATAATAACAGCCTTCAATTCAATTAAACTCAGCATTTATTAACAGACACCTGCATTGTAGGCACCAAGTTTATAATTTCACATGTGATTAAATCATACTACCTCAGGTGATGAAGCTATCATTAAGATACTCAGAGATACTTAATGATATCATTATTGTCAAAATATTCAAAGCTTAATGAGGAAGAAAAACATGGCTGCACCAATCTGAGTTGCTTTACTTGAATTACTATATTGATTGTTTTCTTCTGGACTATTTTACTTCTGATACAGCATTACTTCTCTTTGTTTTTGTCCCACATTTTCACTCCAGTTTCTCTTCTTTCTCATTATGTATTGTTTTGCCTTATTTAGGGGCATTCACATGTACAAACCCATTTCTTTTTTTTAACAAAATGTGTAATATTAAATTATGCAGATAATCCCACAACTTCACATCAGATCCTTTTTTTCCCTTTGGAATAAGGAAAGCGGTTAAGCTGGCTGCTGTCCCAGTGTTAGCACTTGATGGGCTGTGTGCTTATGCACTTCAGGTGTACTTGTGGTTTACTGCTGCCCGCACAGCTATAGATTGCTTTAAAAGTGATCACAGTTGTATTAGATGTGACTCTGAATTTTTTTCCTAGGAAACCACTCAGGATTCTAAAAGGCTTGTCCCAAAAATGTGGTTACAAGAAAGTGAGACTTGTTACTTCAAGACTGTTTTCATGTTGGTAGAGATACTCTGCAGAATTCTTATAAACTTTATTGCCCATTTGGGTTAGGACACCAGGTGCATGGCACATGGTACATTTTGGACCCGATTCTTTAGAATGAGCAAAGGTGATATGGGACGGCCACAGGAATTTAGGGCCTTCTTTAGAAGTATGGAATGTTTAACATGAAGGAAAATTTTGGGAGTCTTTTCCCACACCAAAAAATTAAAGAAGTAACTAATTTTAAAAAGAAGAAGGAAAATAATGAACAAAATAGAACCATGGGCATGGAAACATGGAACAGACTGAAAGCGACCAGAGGGGATGGAGGAAGGGGATAATGGCGGAAAGAAGGGGAAGGGTCTAGATAAAGAACATGTATGAATGACACATGGACATGGACAACAGGGTGGAAATTGACTGTGGGAGCTGGTGGTGGGATGGGCGGAGGAGGGCAAAGGGGGGAAAATTGGGACAACTCTAGTTGAATAACAATAAAAATGATTTAATTAAAAAATAAGTGAAACTTAAGAGAAAGCCAAAAAAGAGAAGAAAATCATAAATAAAAAATATTGTGGGAACTTCTG
Source organism: Trachops cirrhosus (assembly GCA_028533065.1). Lineage (NCBI taxonomy): Eukaryota > Metazoa > Chordata > Mammalia > Chiroptera > Phyllostomidae > Trachops > Trachops cirrhosus. Next base: position 31,256,167 of record CM052548.1, on the reverse strand, counting down.
TAGATTACATACTAAATGGAGAGTAAAAAAAGTAGAATAGAATTTGATGTTAGGAGATGAATCTTTATGGTCATGTTACCTAATGATAAAAATGCATAATTTTCATGAAGACTGTAATGAAAATTCTTTCCTTGAATAATAGAACTTTAGCATTGGGAAGAGATCTATGTTATTATTTATTTCTAATATTCATATTGTATACAAATGGAAACTGAGGCTCATTCAGCTCCCTGACCAGTTGTAGAATCATGGAATTTGAAGGGCCCAAATGTCCTGGAAGATTGTTTAATGCAACCGCTTGCCTGAGAGGTTTACATGAGTTCCTAACTGAGGACTGGGGTTTGATACTGGAGAGGACACTGCATGGCTTCTTTGCTGTCCTTTGATCTGCTGTGTGAAGCCTTTCATGACATCGTTCTTAAAAGATTATCAAACTGCTGTTTAACAGTTCTTATTTGTGGAATTATGTTTTATAAAGTCACCTTGAACAATTAATTAGTGGATACTGAATCATTGCCCTTTGGGGAAATACATGAATAGGTTCCTGCCAGCCTCTGGTCAGAACATTTTGTCACCCAATTAATACATAACTCTATTTTATGTGTGTTCCTGTTTAAAGACACATTATTTAATATATATTGCTGATTCTTAACATTGAAATCATGGCCAAAAGAACTACAACCCATGCCTCAAAAAAGTTTATTTAATAAATGTATTTTATGGTAAGGCACATCATGGTCTTCTTGTGCTTAGGAACACCAGACAGCATTTCAGCACTATGCTTGCGACCCATTTTAAACAGCAAAATTGCCAACAAAAAGCACAAAAATGCAGGAAATATGGCACTAAAAACATTGCAAACTGAATACTTGCTTACAGTATGAGAGCTGAAATAAGGCAAAAGGTTGCCTGTTCCACGCGAGTTGAGAACATGTGTGGAGATGACAGATTTTTTGCAATTCTGTGCATGGGCATGTCCATGAATGGCCATGACTGTGAAAGCACCACAGACAAATGTAATGAGTAGGTGAATTCACAAATACAGAATCTGTGAATAACAACTTGTACTTGCAGTGCAGGAAATAAACTGAATTGAGGCTGACTACTCAAATCCACCTTTGGATATCTCCAGCCTCCTCTGAAGTCTATTCCTGGCTTCTCCACATGAATAGAGAAAAAATCTCGAACTATACACATAGGTTTAACATCATCTCTTGTAAAGGCATGCAAATTTTTTCAGAGAGCTGCCCCCAATCTCATGTTTTAAGGTATTTCCAGCATTTACTCAATTGTATCTCAACCATAATGAGGTTTATGATTACTTCATGAGTTTAATGGAAACCTATTACTGCTGACTCTGGGGAGGACTATTGCCCTGAGTGCTCTTTCCTACCCCAACTCATGTAAGCTCACTCATTGTAGCAAACTTCCATGTAGCAATTACCCAATAAATATAGAGAAAACCTCAAACTGTAGAGAATTAGTTACTTTTTTCATTTGTCAGCAGAGCCAGGCCTAGAATCTCTATCTCTTAAATTCTACTTAAGTGTACTGTCTACTATATCATGCTACCATCAAAATAGTTCTGTAAAATAACATTTGGTTCCTAGTTGAAATGTAAGAATAACCTCAAAAGCTTAGCCCATCAGAAACATGTTACTTGTAAAAGAGGAATCTTTAGGGTTATGGTACAATTTTTTCTTTTTTTTTTTTTTAAAGATTATTTGTTTATTTTTAGAGAGGGGGAGGGAAGATAGAGAGGGAGAGAAACATCAGTGCATTGTTGCCTCTTGAATGCCCTCTACTGGGGACCTGATGCAGAACCCAGGCTTGTGCCCTAGACCGGGAATTGAACTGGTGGCCCTTTGGTTCACAGGCCAGCACTCAATCCACTGAGCCACACCAGCCAGGGAAAACTTTTATTTTTTTATCAGAAGGGCTGTAATTTGAGAGTGGAGAGGATTAACAATAGTAGCCCAGGTACTGGAAACTTGGGTTCACAAACTGTTTTCATTCACAGGGTTGAAGTTATTACTTTTTAGAATTAGTCAGTAGCATTTAAAATCAAGCAATTTCATATAAAATTCTGGATTTCTGGCTTCTCTTGAAAAATCAGGAGACTACATGAAGATTACTTTTCTATAAGAGACCATTGGGTGGAGTTTTGTGGTCGATGCCTCTTTTAGATGGGATGTGTATTTTTTCTGATTCACCATAGCCTCTAATGCTTTGCATTGTCTTCCCATCTCTGAGGTTTTTCTTGTCTTATTCCTACATTAAGTTTGTGTCTCCTATTTTACCAGCTAAAAGAATTGGAGTTTTTCATATCCCAGGGCTTTAAAATATTTCTATCTACACAGCATATCACAGTATTAAAATGTGTAATATAGGGCTTGGAGAGTCCAAGGCCAGCTGTGTGGTGGTGCCCAAGGCTGTGGGAATTGGGTTGGGCCCTTTGTCTTTTTAGCTTATTCGGCTCCGATGCATCTGCCACTGTGGGGGTGTGCAGAGTAAAGATGGGAGCTATTTATTTTTGGAAATATTCTAGCTGGTCGAATCATCCTTCCCCTGAGGAAAACTGAGGCTTGTTCCCCTTGTGGATCCAAACTGGCTTCTAGCAGTCTCCAGGGCCTATTGCATCCTCTCTCACATCCTATAGGAGAGTGTCACATTTGTCCCAGAATTTCCTGGCTCTGGAATGCCTGCTAATATCTACTGTTAAAGGCTGTACCTGGAGAACTCATGATAATTGCTCTTGGGACCCAGCTGCTATGCAGTGAGGAAACCTAAGCCACCCTATGGAGAGGCCCATGTGGAGAGAAGCAGCACAACAGCACAACTGAAAGCCATGTGAGTGATTCATCTTGGAAGTGGACCCTCTAGCCTCAGCTGATGCTATGTGGAGAAGAGATGAGCTGTCCCTGCTAAGCTCTGTCCATTTTGTAGGTTCATGGGCAACCTACATGATTGCTAATTGTTTTAAGTCATTAACTTTTGGAATGGGTTTATTTGTAGTGATAGATAACTGATGCATCCCCTCCCCTTGCAAACAGGGTCCCCAGGTTTGGAAGGCAGGAAGTGGGCCAGCTCTTGATCCCTGGAGCTAAGGCCTTGGTTAGCACTTATTCTTTCAACAAGTATTTATTGAGCAGCCAAGTGCTAAACACTATACCAGGGGCTGAGGAGTTAGCAGTGAATGAGAGAGACCCACCCTGCCTGATGGGGACAGTAATGAAAGAAAGGAAGAGGGAGAACTATCTTTCCAGAGGCTGTTTCTAAGCTGAGAACTGACTCAGGAAAAGGAGTGAGCTATGCAAAGTAACAGGGAATGGACAGATGGAGAACTGTGTGCTAGGTCTGAGTAAGGTTGCCAGATCTGGAAAACAAAATCTAAAAATTTAATACCCAGATAAATTTGAACTTCAAATAAACAATGACTACTTTTTTAATACATTTGTACCATGTAATATTGGAGACATACTGTTGGGTTTGCCACAAAGTTCATTTAGTTTTTTCCATAAAATAGAAGATACATTTTTCATTTTCACCAATAACTTTATTAATTTGGATATGTTGAATATGTCAGTTATCACCTACGTAATATAACATTGATTGTTCTCAATTAATGTCGATTTGACTGCTGTCAACTTCAGCTGGTCTATCTGACCATGGAGCAGTGAGAAATCTCCAGCATGAAACTTTGAAAACCACTTTTGACTTATTCAGTGAGTATTCAGTGGAGCACCTTCTCCAAACACTGCACAAATCTTTTTGTGTGTGTGTATGTGTGTTTCAGTTGCACTTTTAGCTTTCTTGAAATAATACAACATAATGTGCCAAAAATGTTGCGTATTTTCTTCCATCTTCAATGTTAAAATGGCTGCACAACAATTCACCAATTTTAATAAGTGACTTTTTAAATGCACCCTGATATGACAGCTGTCACAATACAATTTCACAAAATTGTTTTGAATGATGTTAGAGACAACTAAGCACACTACTAGAGCCACCTTATAGAAAAAAAACAAACTGGGCAATCCAATAGAAATTTATTCATTGTTTATCTGAAATTTGAGTTTAACAAACATCCTTCATTTTATCTGGCAACCCTAGTGCTAGGGCAAAAAAAAAAAGAGAAAAATGTTGATTTCAAGGGACAGCTCAGGAAGCTGGCTGCAGCACAGTGCAACCAGGGCATAACAAGAGTGGTAAAGGTAAACAGGAACAAGGCCATGAAAGGGCAGCTTGCCAAGGTCCATTTTGAATTTCACCCTGAAGCAATGGGGAGCTATGGAAGGATGTAGAGCAGGGGAGTGGTACAATCATAGTTGTGTTTTAGAATGATATTCCAGGCTACCACATGGAGGGCAGTGGAGAGCCTGTGGACAGGGACTAGGGGAAGGAGTCCCTGACCTGCAATGCTTATACTCTACACTGCAACCACAAGGCCATGAGAACATTGGTGGACTAATCCCCACTTTACAGTTTTCTTCTCTACAATATACCCTATTTTGCTGTGTATAATGTGCACCCACATTTTTGTACACATTTTACATGGGATTATCATACCCATTATTACATCCATGGTATCTAATCATTATACTAATGTGTAATGCGCATCCCCATTCTTCCTCAAACATTTGGGGAAAATGCACATTATACATGGCAAAATATGGTAAGTGTTTTAAGCTATAAATTTCCCTCTAATGACTGCTTCAGTGTATCTCACAAGTTTTCATATATTTCATTTTTATCATTCCATTCACAATATTTTCTAATTCCCTTGAAATGTCTCCTTTGATCTATGGATTCTTTAGATATGTGTTTTATAATTTCCAAATATTTGAGGATTTTTTGGTATATCTCACAGATATTTATTTTAATTTCCTTTTATTGCAGTCAGAGAACATGTACTCTGTACGTTCTTTAAATTTTATTAATATTGTTTGATTGGTAAACATGTGTCTATCATGGTGAAGTCGTTACTGAACAAAGTAGGATTTGGCCCCTTGCCATTGTCTACAAGCATCACAAAATAATTGGTGGGGAAGGAAAAAGGCTTTAATTAAAAGGTTGCCCAATTTGGGGGAGTGGGGACTTTCTAGCTCCAAGTCATTCTCCTCTGCAGAACACAAAAAAGTCAGCCACCCCCACTACCCTGCTGCAGACAACCTGCTCCATTCTTATCTGTGCTCCTGGGTTCAAGGCTGTTATATAAATGAGTCTCCATCTCTGCAGCTCCAGGCTTTCTGTCTGGAGTGTGCATTTGGTGGGCCCAGGTCTCCATTGTCTCACCACAGTTTCCTCCCTTTCCTAGGACTAAAGAGCACTGCCATGTCCCTGCAGCTGGTCATGCAAGGGGCTCCATCTCTGGGGCTCCAGCTTCCAAGGTTGCTTATACCTCTAGGGCTGGCAAATGTTCTCAGCCTCATGTCTATGTGCTGCTGTCAGAGCAAGAGCATGGGAGTGGTCCAGGATCTGTGCCGTGTGGCATGTGCAATGTCCCATGGGCTGCTATCTGTGAGGCAGGTGTCATGTGTGAGCCTGGTTCCCACTAGGTGAGCAAGGGCAAGGCAAGAGCCATGAGTGGGCTGGGAGTCTGTGGGGTCCCTCCCTTCTTCTAGGAAGGCAGGCTCTCCCACAGCCTCAGGGATCCTTACTCCCCTTCTGCCAGCCATCCACCCAGATACCCTCTGTCACAAAGGTGCTGTGTTTGCTGGAGAAGAATGTAAAGTGCTACAGCTGGTGAATTTAGTGTTGTATAAATGCTAGTTACATAAGGATAGTTGACAGTGTTATTCTGTCTATGTATTTCCTCATTTTTAGTCTGAATCTTCTATCCATTGATGGGAGTGTGGTGTAAAAATCTTCAGTGACAACAGGGTTGGGGGAGGATTGAATGTGGGAGGTGGGGGTGGGTAGGGCAGGGGAGAGTAATTGGGAAAAATGGGGATGATTATAACTGAACAATAAAAAGTGTAATAAAAATCTTCATTGATTATTATAAATTTGTCTAGTTCACTTTTCTATCAGTTCTTCAACTCTCTTGAAGCTTTGTTATATATACACACATGTATAATTATTATGACTTCTTGGTGAAGTGATCCTTTATCTGTATGGATTTCCCTCTTCAGCTTGGATAACACCCATTCTCTCAGAGTTGCCTTCGCCGATGTTAGTAGAGCCACTGCAGCTTTCTTGTACTGACTGTTGGCTTGGTGTATCTTTATCCACCTATCATCTTATTTATGTCTTTATATCTGAAGTGAATGTAATTATAGACAGCATACGGTTGGGTGATAAATTTTTATTCATTTGAGAATCTCTGCCCTTTACCTGGCATTTTACTACATTTACATGTAATTATTACACAAGTTATTGATGGTTGGTTTAGATTTATGAATTTACTGTTTGTTTTTTATCCTGTTTTTGTAAGTCTGTTCTTATTTGGGTTTTGGAGAAAAAATATAACATTTTGACATAAAAATTATAATATAAATTTGATATAGTATTTGAGAATCTTAATGTATATTATAGATTAAGCATAGTATTAGTAATATTAAGTTGGAAGGAAAGCCCTAATTAAGTTTATACATTATGAATAAAAGTTATTCTTCTTTGTGCTTCCTATTCTTGGCAGCTGTCATATTCATCATGGCCAGTTTCTTCCCTGTAGCTGAGCGTTTGGAGGCCACCTGCCACCACCTCAGTTGTGTCACATGAGCAATACTGAAATCATTTTGCCTGTTCAGAGGTATGCCTACTAGCCACTGCGCACAATGCTCAAGGTATTGTTGAGTTTGGGGGTCATAAAATCCAAAGTCTGAATGTCAATGCTACTTTGTTTACTTTACTTTCACTATCTTCAAAGCATAGCCTTTGTCCAACCTCAGCAAAAAGGCTTCAGACCATGGTTTGCCACTCAATGAAACTGAGCAGAGGAGACAGACCTGGGTCTGAAACTATAGTGGTAGCAGCAGCAGCAGCGACAGCAGCCGCACCATCTTGTCACCAGCCCTTTTGTCCCTCAGTATCAATAGAATGAGAGGGTGGACTGCCTTCCTGGCCCCCATAATTGTATTATATGGGAATTTTAGGAAACTTTTCCTTCCTAAGAATTGATGTTCAGATCATCATAATTTTATGTTTCCTCACTTGTTACAGTAGGGGAACAAACATTCCTTGTGATATGACCCATAGCCTTATCTTCTCTGGGCCAGACAGTCACAACCTTGGTTTTGAAATGCACGTATATGATTCTTGTTCATTGCAAGTTCAGACTTCTGCCCTGTGAATGGGTTGTAAGGATGAGTTTTGTGGTTGCACTTTGGAAATATGTGGTAATGCATATTCACCACATATGTGATGAAGCAATTGCAAGTAAGTCATGTTGGTTCATGGAGATAACCCTTTACACAATATGATAATCAAATATGATATTGTGATGTCCAAGGTTTTTTTTATTTTCTTTATGTTACGTGTGTCATACTGGATATTTGTTACGGAAGAATTGTAACTTTAACATTTCACTGGATTAACATTACTCACCCTTTTGTTATTAAATGTTTGTTTTTCTCAAGTGAATGATTGCTTTCCCTCTGGCCTCATCTAGTACCATGTAGAATTCCTTTTCTTGGACCTATCCTCAAATAGGAAATTCAGTGTCCATCACATACGTTCTAAATCGCACATACGCACAGAATGATTTTTGTGTCATTCTATAGTTAGAGCTTATATTGAAATAAAGTTATCAAATATATCTAATTGCACTATCCCTTGGGTCACTCTATTAGGAGCAGTGGTCACCAGTCTGTTTTCTTTGACCTCACCTGGATCAGTCAACCTTCGTTGCTGTGCTGCGATAGCCTCCAACCTCCCCAGTGTAATTACCATGGTTTACAATGACACGGCTTCATTGATTGCTCATGTTAAATGTTAATTGTGGGGCATTCATTGCTTATACTTCAGTTTCACAATTTTTTAAATTAATATTTAATTTAAAATTTTTTTCAGTTATAGTTGAACACAATATTATTTTATTGTCAGACATATACCACACAGTACTTAGAAATTCATAGAATTTATAAAGTGATTATCCTGATAAGTCTAGCACCCATCTGGCACCATACATAATTATTACAATATTATTGATTATATTCCCTCTTCTGTACTTTACATCCTCCTGACCCTTCTGAAACTGCCAATTTGTACTTCTTAATCCCTTCACATTTTTTAATCCATCACTTCAAACCCTTCCCTTCTAGCTACTGTCAGAATGTTCTCTGTATCTTTGAATCTGTTTCTATTCTGCTTGTTCACTTAGTTTGTTTTTTAGATTCCACATTTCAATGAAATGATGTGGCATTTGTCTTTCTTTGTCTTATTTGACTCAGCACAATACCCTCTAGGTCCATTCATGTTGTCACAGATGACAAGATTTCATTCTTTTTTTATGGCTGAGTCATATTTCACTGTATATATGCACCACTTCCTTTTTCCTTCATTCATCTATTGATGGACACTTAGGTTGCTTCTATACCTTCCTTGTCTATTGTAAATAATGCTGCAAATAAGTATGGCTGCATATATCTTTAGAAAATTATTAATTTTAAAGAGAGAGAGAGGAAGGGAGAGAAAGAGGAAGAGGGGGAGAGAGAGACAGAGATACAGAGAAAAAAGATGGTGAAAGAGTGGGGGAGAGAGAGAGACAGAGAGAGAGAGACATCATTTTGTTGTTCCACTCATTTATGCACTGATTGGTTGCTTCTTTTATGTACCCTGACTGGGGATCAAACCCATAACCTTAGATATCAGGATGACACTCCCACCAACTGACCTACCCAGTGAGTGCCCTGAATATATATCTTTTCGATATAGTCTTTTAGGTTTCTTTGGATAAACTCCCAGAAGTGGAATTGCTGGGCCCTCTGTTTTCTCTTATTACAGACATTGTTTTAAGGTCTATTTTTTTTTCATTTTCATTTTCATGAAATATCTTTTTCCATCCCTTTACTTTCAGTCTCTGTGTGTCTTTTGATCTGAAGTGAGTCTCTTGTATACAGCATAAAGGTCTTGTTATCTATTCAGCCACTGTATGTTTTTTGATTGGAACATTTAATCCATTTGTGTTTAAAATAATTGTTGATAGATATCTATTTATTGCTATTGTATTATTCACATTTTTCATCTTTTTGTCATTTTTCTTATTAAAGAAGACCCTTTAACATTTCTTATAATACTGGTTTGATAATGAACTCCTTTAGCTTTTTAATTTCTGGGAAGCTCTTTATCTGTCTTTCAATTCTAAATGACAGTTTTGCTGGATAGAGTAATCTTGGTTGTAGTCCCTTACTTTTTGTAACTTTGAATATTTTGTGCCAGTCCACTCTGACCTGCAAAGTTTGTGTTTGAGGTGTCACCTACAAGGGGAGGAACCTTGTAGGATATTAACTACTTTTCTCTTTCTGCTTTTAAGATTCACTCTTTGTCTATAACCTTTGACATTTTAATTATGAGGTGACTTGTTTGGGATCCTTTGTACTTCTTAGACTCATATGTCTATTTCATTCACCAGGTTAAGGAAATTTTCTATTATTTTTCAAATAGGTTTTCTTGCTCTGTGTTCTCCTTCTGGCATCCTCATGATGTGAATGTTGGTATGCTTGAAGTTGTCCCAGAGGCTCCTTACACTATCCTTATTTAATTTTTTTTCTTTTCATTGGGTGTTTTTTGCTTTCTTAACTTTCAAATCACTGATCTGATCCTCTGCCTCATCTACTCTACTGTTATTTTCTGTAATGTATTCTTGATTTCAGTTATTGTATTCTTCATTTCTGACTTACTCTTTTCTATGTTTTCTATGATCATTTTTATGTTTCCTATCTCTTTGCTGAAGTTTTTAATTAAGTTTATTTACTTGTTTCCTAAGTTCATTGAGTGTGTTTATAATCAGTGTTTTGAACACTGCATCTGGTAGATTTTCTGGAACTTTGTTCTGTTCTTTCATTTGGGACATGTTGCTTTTTCTCCTCATTTTGGCTGCCTCCCTATGTTTGTTTCTGTGTATTAGGTAGAGCTGTTATTTTTTCCCAGGCTTGGTAGATTGGCCTTATGTAGTTGGTGTCCTGTAGGGCCCAGTGGCACCATCTCCCCAGTCACTCGAGCTGGGCTATGTGCACCATCCTGTTACAGTTGAACCTTAATTGCTGTTGGCATGTCAGTGGGAGGGATTTAGCTCCAGGCCTGCAGTTGTGAGGACTGGCCAAAACTGCAGGAGAAGAACTGACACCATGGACTAGCTTCACTGGGGCTATGGTGCCTAACTTTTAGAGGTGGTTGGGGGTGTTCTGATGTAGTTTGAAATATACTACTTGGTGTGCTGGCTCTGGGGCCTCCTGGGAGGTGCGGGCCAACATCAGTTACCACATGGTCTCTGCTGGTGGCCACCCAGCAGGAGCTACAAAGTCATCTGCAGATGGCTACCATGGGTGCTGGGCTTAGAGGTGCCTGGGACAGGCTCAGCTTCGAAGTGAGGCCAGCTGCCTGTGCCACTTAGCAAGAGGTACAGTGCATGCTGAGAACAGATGCTGCTTGTTTTGGGGTTTATGAGCCTTTGCGGAATTTTAAGAGTTTTCAACATGAGCTGAGGTATGGAGGAACCACTTGAAATGCTTGGGTAAGCTTGCAAGTTGGATGGTCAAGGTCTCAGGGAATTACCTGGGTAAAGTGAAGCGAGTTAGCCGGTGTGATGGAGATTCAGATATGGTACCTGCCTATGAGCTCTGTGGTCAAGGGGTTCAATGCAAGGGAATAATGGTCTCTGCCAGCGTTCTGCCTGGGAGAAACCTGCCCCACCAGCTCTCACCCTGATGCCAGTTACTTCAGTTCTGCCTGGTGCCTTTTGAACTGCTGCCCCAGCACTGGAACTTAGTGGGAGTGAATCTGAGGAAGTTCCTGTGTGGACCCTTTAAGAGGAATGTCTGGGACTGCAGAAGCCTTTCATCTCACTTAGCCATAATCCCCACTGGTTTTTACAGCCATAGTTATGGGAACATCTCTTTCTGGCACTGGAACCCTGGACTAGGTTGCCTGGTGTGGGGCTGGGACTCCTCCTCAGTGGGGACCTCCACAGCTAAGATATTCCTCCCAATCTATAACCACTACACATGGGTGTGGGACCAGCCCATTCCAAGTCTCCACCCCTCCTACCAGTCTCAACATGGCTTTTTATGTATGTCCTTAGTTATAATACTTCTGTTCAGCCAGATTTCAGGTGGTTCTCAAAGATGGTTGTTCTGTAATTTAGCTGTAATTTTGATGTGGTTGTGGGAAGATGTGAGCACAGCATTTACCTATACCACCTTAAAGCTTTTTTCTAGTAGTGGAATACTTCCATTGGACACATAATTTACTGTCCAAACAAGTCAGATGACCAAGCCTGACATAAATAGGGCCAGGAAGAACAGGTGTTAGAGAGAGGCGTAAATTATTTGAAAATAATAATAAATTCTATCTTAGTCCACTATGTGGTCACAAAAATTCACTTACCTCTCTTGTGCATCCAAAATATAGGAAATGTTAGAGTTCTCTTCCAACAGAAGCAACCTAAAAGTCCTATCCAATCAGCTTATAATCCAGAGTTGTATTAGTCTTCACATCATGTCTAGGTGTGGTTTTTCTTGACTGGAGGCTTATTAAAAAGAAAACAACAAAAAATAAGTCACTCTTTAATCCCCCCTATTTTATATTTTTAATGAAAAATAGAGAATGGATAACTATGACAAATATTCCCATTTGAAGAAGAAAGGAAAAAGAGACACAAGAAATCATTGATCACAGTAATTCTGAAATCACAGTGGGTTGTGTTATGAGGGTCTCTAACATGAAGTGGGAAATAGTCTCAGTTAGTCCCCAGTACATTGTTCTATGTGATTCTTAGAACTCTAGGCTTCAATATGTTAGATGTTCTTCATTTCCATTTACACTTTTTTGCCATATCTAAAGAAGTAATTGGAGAGTATGTTCTACTTGAGGACTGAGCAGTTTTCTCGATGCACTTCCTGCTCATTGAAATCAAAGGGACATTTTTATTTTCAAATAGTCACAGTCTCTCTTAGTCTAGTCTCGTGACTCTATTGATATTGTAACTCTTAAGAACTGAGTCAGCTTTTTATTAATTTGATTGATAACAATCAATATTAATCAATAGCTATAACCACAATTCCTTTGAGACATGCCTGTCTTTCTAGACTTAGTTATGTCTACAGTATTAGTTTTCTATTGCCACTGTAATGAATTACTATAAGCTTAGGGTTAAAAAAATCCTTCATGATAGTTAACAATAGTCTTAAAACAATACCAATTTATTATTGTACAGTTCTAGGGGTCAGAAGTCCAAAATGAGTCTCACTGAACCTAAAATCAAGTTGTTGGCAGGACCTTCTTCCATTTGAAGGCCCCAGGGGAACCTGTTTCCTTGCATTTTCCGGCTTTTGGAGGCTCCTCACATTCTTTGGCTTTAGCTCCTTTCATCGTCAAACAACATTCGCACCACTGCTTCCCTCATCACATTTCCTTCTCTGGCTCATTCCTGCATCTTTCTTACTTATAAGGATATTTGTGATTCCACTGAATAATCTTCCCACATTGCCATGTAAGGTGATATATATTAACTTGAGATGAAGAGGGGCATGGGCATCTTTGGGGGGACATTATTTTGTTTCTACCAGGTACTGTGTAGTTCTCAGATGTTCATGGGAAGCTATACCTTTAGTCTCTTATGCTTTACCATTTTGTAAATCTGAAAACATCTGTTCACTGTCTTAATTAATCTACTTTTTTAAACAAAAGCCCTTTTAATTTGGTCTTTAAAATGAAGATGAAATTTAATTAGTCTTTGTTTTCATGTCTTTTATTTACCAGTTAGAAATAAAGACAAGATGCATTTTCTGCTTTGTAATGCCTGAAATTTTTAGACTCTCTTACAAGCTTTCTCCCAATTCTTTTGCATATTGACTAATGATTTTATGTGCTCATCCCTTTCTTATAGCATCTTGCCCAAAAAAACAGCCAGTAGCAACCAATTTAATTTAGGTTAACAATATTCTTTTTCCTCTTACTTGTTTGAAGTTGCAAGGTGATCAGGTATATTGCCTGTCCTTCAACTTATTTCAAGAGACAGTTTTACCAAATATTGCTACTGTATAACATAGGATGTTTTCTTTCTCTAATAAAAATTTTTCTTGCTGGTAGTCTGAGTTTTGGCACCATATTATTTTTTAGGGTACTGTTCCGGCTGTGCTCTATTCCTTGTAACGATTTCTGCATCTGATTAGCTTAGACTAAAATATAGTATAAAAGAATTTGGAAATCTCAGTGGCTTTAACAAGGATTTCTCATTTATAGTACCCATACATCATGTTATTATGACTGCATATGTATATCTTTTTCACTAAAGAAACTGGTTGATGAAAAAATCCTCTCAGAGATGATGCTGGGGTTGTGGGGGCAGGAATCACTCAACAGCCCTTCACACCTCTGCTGAGAGGTAGCTTGTGCCAACTCAAATGATGTTTTATTGACCAAAGAAAGTCACAAGGCCAAGCCTATATTAAGCAATAATGAATCTGAATCAGGGTCCTTTCACTTATTAACTCTGTGACTCTGGACAATTTTCCTAACTTTTCTGAGATTCTGGTTCCTTATATTTGAAGTGGAGTTAAGAATTTCTGCCTTGGAATTGAGTTAACATGACATTGTATATTGTATAATTACTAATATAGTGTAAGGTTCTGAACTATATGACCCAATAAATTAAGCAACATGTAAGATCTTACTTAGGGTAGACTTCTTAAATTTTTAATGGTAAAGAGGAATTTGGATTGATTAAAAAGATGAAGGAAGGCCTTCAGATGGGGAGAAGGCATTTACGATGACACGGTGTGTTGGAACAAATAAATTCTGTATAGTACACATTTCTCAGAAATTTTTTAAAGGACTAGAGAGAGGAAGCTGGGGAGGGTCAGAGAAATGTGTTTGGTTAGATGGACTCAGTATGTGCTAAGTGTTTAGTATCTACATTTATGTGTATAGTCCTGAGAGTAAATGTAATATTTCTGGGGCAGAGCCAGATTAATTACTACTTAATTGGGCCTGTTCCCCATGCTTCAGTTTCCTTTTTGAGGATGATGAAACAAGGACCAGATGCCATCGTACACCTAGCGGTAACTGTACCCCAGGTGAGGAAACCTGAAATTCAAAAGAAAAGACTAGTATCTGTGACAAATCCACTGGGGTTTATTTAGGGTTTTACTTTCTTGAAGTGCACACAAAGAACTCCTAAGAGAGAAATCTCTCTCTTGGAGTTCTCACAATCAATTCAGTTATAATTTAGCTTTGTTTTTTAGCCCAAGTAAGTTTCAGTAAAATTTGCTGAGAAGGCAATAGAAGTACTAATAACTGTGCAGAAACTAATATATCTTCATCAGAAATCCATGTGACATGAGACGGTGTTGGGCCTGAAAGGTACAGGAGGCAGTATTTAATACAGTAATAGCAACAAAGAACAGATTTTTGAGTAAGAATAATTTCAAGGTCAAATTAAATTTGAGTTACATTGTTCTAGTGTTTGTAGAAGAAGGGAGACTGCAAACAGAGATAAATTGTGAAGCTGTGTAGGCTATTAGGCCTGGATACCACGAAGAATATAGGAAAGAAAGCAAGCAGCCAAATGCACTGTCTTCACTGTTGGAGGGAAATTGTGAGCATGAAGACAGGCACGGCTGGGAAGCTTTCCGTGGTGGTCTGGTTGCTGGGATGGCAGGAGATAGAGTGAACAGTTTATAAATATGTGAAAAAGAATATTTTCCCCATATTCAGGTAAATAGTTTTGAAGAGTACAGAAAGATGGAAACAAGGAAGTAAAATGGGTAAGTTCTTAAAGGGTTTGAAATTAGGATAGGGCAAAGATATGTCTAGGTCAGATGTGGGTCTAGGTCATGGAGAGTGGGGATGAGGAAAACAGTGGCTTGGGAAGGTGGGCTTGGGAACTCACTGGAACGTGAGGTCAAGTAATGAGGAGGCTTGGGAGGAACGTCATAGTCAGTGTCCCACTGCTCATAGAGAATCAAGGGCCAAGAATGTAAAGGTGAATGCTAACAGATTGAGAAGAGATGTAAAGGAAAAAAAAAAAAAGCAGGGAAGCATGAACACCTATCAAGTGATATTAGGAGAAGAAATGTAGATGGTAAAGCTGGGGTGAAAACAGTTGGGTTTCAGGACTTAAACTGCACAGAAAAAAAGTTTTAAGATTTTCTAATCTTTCTCTTTGGAGATAACATTTTAATCCTATTACTAAAATATACATGTTAATGGAAGGGAATATGTTAAAGAAATTTGAAGAAGTTACTTGTAATCCCAGTAACTAGAGATGACAACTGTGATCCATATATATGTTTAAAAATGGCATCGTGTTATACTTATATACTTATAAACTCCTCCTCCTTTTTGTCATTCAGTAGTAATAAATGATGTATTTATTCTTGCTTTCAGAAGTTTTTCTACGATATTATTTTGAATAATACTATTTTTCTTCCTAACAAAATTTTTACAGACAGTCCCTCTGCTCCTTACGTGAATAGAATAGAAGAAATGGGAAAAGCACGTGATTCACATGCTTGCAGTTCCGGGTCTGGATCATTCTGTTCCAGGCCTAGAATTGAAGCGGTCGTGTTGGCTCATCACTCATGTCTGTTAACATGTTACCACGGAAAGATTGGGAAAATGCCAGTATTCTTCCCTTTAGCAAGGGAGGGATTTCATATTTGCAAGTAATTTTTATTGGCATTATCTATTTTATTTTCATACCAGCCCAGTCAGGTAGATATTATTATTTAAATTTTGCAGGTAAGAAACTTAAAGTTCAGAGAGGTTGAATGACTTAGGAATTACTAAGGATGTATGTACAATGCATACATAGGTAGGGGAGCCAAAAATAAAATTCATGTTCTCTTTCTTAAAATTCTATTCTTGTTCTTTTACTTCCTAAAGAAATAAAATAAAGGATTTTTATTAAAATAGTCTGAATCTCATCTATAAAATTGGAAGGATTGCAAATGTCAAGGTTCTAGTGACTCACATATTAATAGATTAATTAAAGCAGCTGATAGAAATGGACAGAAAACAAGTGTTTTAGAAGTCAGATTTGGAGTCAAGTTTCTATTTGGCACATTTGTCAGATAATTGCCTATGTTCTCATCATTTTATCCTGCAGTGTGTTTCCTGCCACTGGTAATGTGAGTTACAGTTGTGTACAAATGGGTTAGCAGGAAATGCCACACTGTTCCAGGGCTTTAGTCTGCTACTGGGCCTTGATATGGTATCTCCTTCCCTACCTTGTAGGGCTACACACCTTCCATACTGGGATGTTTGGAAAATGCAGAAATACAGAATTTCAGACCTGACAAGTGATATCTCGATTTTATGTGCTGACATCATGGAAAAATTAAATTTAACATCATAAAGCTAAAGGAAGTACTAATGAGAAGTAATTACCTAATAATATTTGCAGAGCCTTGACAGGTATTGAAGGGAACACAGAGGTGAACACGGCCCTGTTCAGGGTGTAATAGCTGTAGGAGGACTAGGAAAGCCTGCTCTGGGGGGAAAATTGCTTGTCAGCATGAGGTTAATTACTTCTTCAAGGACATTGACAGAAGCGACATTGACAAGAACAGAAAAGCAGAGGGCTTTGAAAATTGTGTTCTTTACCTGCCTGGAGGAAGAAATAAGGGAGATGTAAAATGAAATCATCTTGCCAGACTTCATACACTCTCTCTTTTTCTGCTCTTGTCCATTTCTAGGACTGAAATGAGAGACATTTTTAACTGTTCAGTCACATTTCAGAATTTTTTAAATGTTTATCTTGAATTTGAAGACAGCAGGAGCCTAAAAAGCTGGATCCAGTGCAGAAGATCCCAAGTGGACTGTTTTAGAACCTTTCTAAATCAACACTAGATAGAGTGTATCCATTTATTACTCTATATTATGGAAGGCAATGGTATGTGAGGACCATCCTGGCTGAAATAGGTTCCTTTTTTTTGTTCTTTAAATTGAATGCCAAGTATAATTGGCATTGCTCCTTGAAAATTAATTCTAAGTGTATGCAACTATTTTTAAGGGCTGAATTTACATTACATATTCTTTCTGAACAAGATAGTGTTAGGCTATATAATCATACTGCAATAATAAAAATGTACTTTACATGTAGTATAATAGCATACATTTATGGAACATTACTTTGAGCCAGGCACAGTTCTAAGCTTTATCAAGTATTAATTCACTTTTTTTCTTCATAACAATCTTTTGAGGTGAGCATGATTATTATTATTGCCCTTTTATAAATAATAAGAGTAAAATGCAGAGATGTTAAGATTGCCCCAAATTACCCAAAAACCATGTATGAGAAGCCAGGATTGAGCACAAGCAATGTGATTTTAGGTGTTAAACCTTTCACCTCCCTGACCTCTAGCTTCTCTGGACATACATGATCTTAGCTATTTATTTACCTGTATGCAACTTACAACCTTAATTTTCCCATTGTAATAGATTACTTGACCAATGATTTTCCATTTATAGTGAAGTAATTATAATTGCAATACTGCACATCGTATCATTATTCTTGACTGAAGACAAAATTTGTTTCAGAGTATATTCTAATGAAATGCAGACATAGGAAATAGGGCAGGAACATACCAGAAAACAAGCAGTTAGAAGTCAATCACATATTAAATCTTCAAATGTAATGCATGTAATTGCTGCAGTTCCCAGTCCTGTTCATTGCTGTTAGCCAGCAGAGCCTCTATGCTGTCAGTCTTCTCACTAAGGGGACATTGTCTTTCAGGAGATCAAATGTGAAGCTCAAACATTTCAACTCTGCCTCTAGTTAAATTGTTGAGATACAGGTTTGAGGATGTACAATGAATAGAACACATTTCTGATAGCTTGGTTGGGCAGATATAGTTAGCTGGGCAGAAAAATTTTAGGCTCAGGAATAAATTTTCATGCCAGGTAGAACATTTACTACAATTCAGTGCTTGGCAATTGTTTAATCTCCTTGCATTTCCCTTTGCCCTTCTGTAAAACGGAGGCATTTCTGACCCTTCATAGAGGGCTTGTGAAAACAACAATTTGATGATGGGGATGATGATGATGATGATGATGATGATATTCTTCAAGCAGGCATGCTGCTTTGATTGCTAGTGCATCTATTTATAGATTAATAGTAAAATGACACTGATAGTATTTGAGGCTTTGTTTTATAATACAGAAAGCCAATTAGTAAAAGAATTTTGAGTTCAGAACATTTATTTTTTTAATTATTTTTTATTGTTTTTCAATTACAGTTGTCCCAATTTTTCCCCCTGTTGCTCTCCCCTGCTCCGTGCACCAGCACCCCCCACCGTTCCCAGCTCCCACAGTCAATCCCCACCCTGTGGTCCCTGTCCCTGGGTCTTTCCCTTGTAATCTCCCTCCCTTCTCCTCTCTTGTCACTGTCAGTTTGTTCTTTATTTCAGTGTCTTTAGTTCTATTTTGCTCATTTCTTTGTTTTGTTGATTAGGTTCCACTTATAGGTGAGATCATATGGTATTTCTCTTTCACCATCAGGCTTATTTCACTTACCATAATGCTCTCCAGTTCTATCCATGCTGTCTCAAAGGGTAGGAGTTCCTTTTTTCTTTCTGCTATGCAGTATTCCCTTGTATAAATGTACCAAAGTTTTTCAAGCCACTCATGTACTGATGGGCACCGAGGCTGTTTCCAGCACTTGGCTATTGTAAATTGTGCTGCTATGAACATTGGAGTGCATAGGTTATTTTTTGAATTGGTGATTCAGGATTCTTAGGGTATAATTCTTAGGGATTGCTGGATCGAAAGGCAGTTCCATTTTTAGTTTTCTGAGGAAATTCCATACTGTTTTCCACAGTGGCTGTACCAATCTGCATTCCCACCAACAGTGCACTAGGGTTCCCTTTTGTCTACAGCCTTACCAGCACTTGTTGTTTGTTGATGTGTTAATAATGGCTGTTCTGACTGGTGTGAAGTGGTATCTCATTGTGGTTGCAATTTGCAGCTCTCTGATGGCTAGTGATGCTGAGCATTTTTTCATATGTCTATGTGCCCTCTGTGTGTCCTTCTTGGAGAAATGTCTGTTCATGTCCTTTGCCCATTTTTTAAATTGGATTGTTTGTCTTCCTGATGTGGACTTGTGTGTGTTCTTTATATATTTTTGAGATCAAACCTGGGTCAGAGGTATTGTGGGCAAATATGTTTTCCTATACAGTTGGTTCCTTTTTGTTTTGCTGATGTTTTCTCTAACCATGCAAAAGCACAACATTTGAACTATTTTGAAACTCCTCCTAATGTCTTTATGCATGGCTTGGATTCTTGGTCAGTATCTCTGATTTGTACATTCTTTTATTATAAAATATATCACTTTGCATTTTATTTAATCACATGCAGGTCTGCTAGATGTAGCTGTGAACTCATGCCCAGAAATAACCAACACCCCTCAGTCTTCATAGATACAGCATCTGGCACACTGTTTGCTATGGAGTAGATGATTATTAAATGATAATAAGTAAATGAACAAGTTACTTTTAAGTGGTCAATGCAGGCATCTGTTGAAATGTTGCATTATATTAGAACACTATAATATCAGTTCAGTGATAGTACATTGAATTCATCATGCTTAACTGGAATGAGAAATGCTTTGGATGTTGTTATTTTCCTGTATATTTCATGAAAGCTAGGTTCTTTTGGGATATTCATTGCCAAAATAACATGGCTATGTCTTTCTAGTAAATGAATGTTTTCTATGGAATCATAAGAGTAAGTGAGCAAACTGACAAAAACAATGCATAATGCTCCAAGGATTAAGCTAAAGAAAGTTTCTGGAAAACAAAGCATATTATTCCATTATTTAAATTTAGTTGCCATTATAATGTTCTCAAAAGTTGAATCAGTGATAATCCTACTTGTGGTATAGGTAATTCATGATTAAAAATCTTGGCAACTGAGTTGTATCTAGAGAGGCAAAAGTTATGTATTTTATTTGGCATAAATAAGGCTATAATGGAAGAAATAACATTTTTAAGATTCCATTCTGACTTGCCTGTGGTGACAATGGACTTTATGATGGCTCACATATATTTTTGTTACTAAAATTAGGAATTATGGAGGAAAAAGGGTCTTTAGTATCATTACCCTTTGCAAGAGCCAGGTTTCAATTAGTGAGATAGGATCCATTGTTTTTTCCCCTGTTTTTCTCCTGTGGCCCATTATCTTCATGCTAGTTGAACTGAAGAGAATATTCAGGGATTTATGGCAATCTACTGAAAATTTTATAACCTGAATTGACTCTTCAGGTTTAGACAGCAACACCCAGAATATTAAACTGACACTTTTGAATTTCCCATGGCTGCTAGCACATGTCTGCTTTTCATTTCTACACGTTTTATAGAGTGGCTAGTTTCTAAGTCAGAGGAGTCTGCAGAAAGTTGTTGCTGACAAGATGTCTAAAAAGAGGCATAAAGGTGTAACACAGATCCTCAGTTGTCCTCGATCCTTGATAATGTCAGCAATCAGGCTGTTGGGAGATTCTTCACCACCGCTGTCAGTCCAGTTTTCAGTCCATCTTCAGTGATGCTAAACAATTCAGATAGGAGAGGCAAGGGTGGCCGATGGAGTGACAGGTGTGGTGGTGGTGTGATTTTAGAAATAATCTAGGAATTGTTTGGAATGAAATAGACCAGTGAGTTCAGGAATGTGTTTCCATGGGGGATATAGGACTTGGGTGTACATTTTTACAGCAGTAAGATTTTGAAAACAAGGTAGTTTCTCAGACTAGACCTCAAAAGTCAATTAGTCCTTGCCAATGTGGCTCGGTTACTTGGAGCATTGCTCCATAGAGCAAAAGGTCATGGGTTTGATTCCTGATCAGAGCACACACCTAGGTTGTTGTTTTAATCAGCAGTCAGTGCATGTATGTGAGGTAATTGATCAGTGTTTCTCTCTCACATTGATGTTTCTTTCCCTCTCTCTCTTCTTCCCTTCTCGCTAAAATCAATACACATGTCCTTGGTAAGGATAAAAAAATGTCATTTAAAGCTATCATGAAAACTGGGCGGTTAAAATAAAAAACAGTAGAATATATTACTGTTACCATACTCATGAATACGGAAGCTCTATGGAACAGTAGTTGAAGAGTCTGAGATTTGTTTCTTACTAGTTGTGTGACCTTGGGCACATTGGCATGTTACTTAATCTGAGTAGATTTCAGTTTTCTTACCATAAATTGATACTGATAATAGTATCTGCCTCAGAGATTACTCTTTTATTTATTGATTTGAGAGAGAGAGAGAGGAAGAGAGAGAGAGAGGAGTTGGTGGGGGGGGAGAGAGAAAGAGAGAGAGAGAGAAAAACATCAGATTGCTGTTTCACTTATTTATGCATTACTTGATTGCTTCTTGTATGTGCCCTGACTGGAAATTAATCCCGCAAACTTGGCTATTGAGACATTGCTCTGACTAACTGAGCTACCCAGCCAGAGCAGAGATTACTTTTGAGGATTAAATAAAATACTATAATAAGGTTTACTGGACATTTTCTGAAACATATGAAGCACTCAATAAATTTCAGTTATTACTGTATAATATGAGATTATGAGTGTGCCTAAAGAGAAAAGAGCTGTCTATAGAGTTGTTTTTAGCTTTTAGAAGACTTACCAGAATGCAAGTAATTACTGAATCGATGTAGGTAGTTGCTCAAAGAACAGCAAAACAGCTCACATTGTATATGAGGAATTCGTTAAGAAAGCCCAATTTTATTTCACTAATCCATGGAGTTATTGATTTTAGCACTTTTTAGAACGGTAATTTGTTTGGTACTAAGACATCTCAACACTTTGTTTCCTTGGCTCTAAATAGATAGTAATTTGAGGTTACATTACCTTGAAGATGCCACCAGTGTTAGGTGAGAATGTGTACCATTTTCATCTGACAAATGCCTGACAAACACCCAAGACCCTTTCAGAAGATTGACAAGGTCAAAGATATTTTCATTATAATTCTAAGATGTTATTTGTCTCTTTTTCCTTCATAATTACACAGAGAGATTTTCCAGAGGCTACATGATGTATAATAATGCAACAACATGAATGTAGAAGGAAAATTCAGTTCTTTTCCATTGAGAAAAATATTAAAGTGCTTTGCAAAAATGTTAAACAGTGCCACTCTTCTCACTAAATATTTTTTTGTTTTAGAAATAAAAGAGTTTTGGTCTTTGTTCTCATGGAGCTTACAATCTAGAGCAGCAGGAGAAAGATGATATTAAAAAATAGGGTGTTTATATATATATATGTGTGTGTGTATGAAAATAATTATAGATGCTAAGATTAGGGTATATATGAGAGCCAAGCCATCATAATTCTCTACTATACTTCTTCAAGTTAATCAGTTCTAGGTAGCTCTATTTGTTCTAATATGATAGATTGTTATAGTAATGTCCTCAGTGATACCCTTCTCCTCTTACTGTACCCATAAAGTAGGCTTTCCCAAAAGGACCCTTAGGTTGGTCATGAGGCTATCTTTGGAAAATGTGATACAACAGGCAGAGACTGAAAAATGCTTGCTCACTGGGGCTTGCCCTTTCTTGCTGCTAGGGACTTTTCTACTGCACATAGAGAAGTAGGACCTGGGTTGCTCATATGTGCCTAGCTGTCAGCCAAAGCTAATTGTCAGATGTGAACAATGTCATCTTATATTGTCTAGTTGTAGTTAAGTAATGAGATGATTGCAGCTGCATGTGAGATTCCAGCAGAGGTCAGCCCAAATTGCTGATTTACAGAACTGTGAACAAACTCACTCCTTAAAACTGGTGAATTATATAGTGCACAATTCTTGATGGGAAGCCTGGACCACCTTCTACCTCGGGCAGCTAGAGTGGAGACCATGATCTAGGCTGGGTAATAATTACCTAGCCTGGTATAAGTATAGCCTAGTTTTGTGACCACTGGCATGAAACAAATCACCCAAAAACATTGTGCCACCAAACAGCAAACCTCATAATCTAGTGACTGGTGCCTTTCAATTATGGGAAATTATTATTGTCATTTCTCCTTCCTTGTTTTTTTTTTTTTTTTTGGAACTGCTATTGGTTGAGTGTTAGATATTCTGGAAGATTCCCTAATTTTCTCTTTTTTTCCTATTTATTTCATTTTTGTTTTCTAAAATTTTTCTTTCACTCATTTCAAATCTACAATCAGAATTAAAATTGGATTGTGGCTCTCTTTAATTTTACTAAGCTCTTTTTATTTTTCTGCACCTTTAAGTGTCACCTGCCTAGATGCTCATAAGACTAACTCTTTGTTACCTCTTTTGTGAACAGGGGTAGACAGTCTCTCTTCCAGGTGCTCACAGAAGACAACCAGTTTACCAAGTGCTGATTTTGAAATTATCTGTTTCCTTGTATGATGCCCCAACTAGACTGTGAAACCCTTAAGGGCAGAGATGTAACTAATCATTTTTATATTCTCAGTGCCTGGCATATGGTTTTAATGTATCACATAAATGAAGGAGTGAATTAAAATTTTGAAAGTTTATCTTGATCATTTTGCCTTGGAAGATGAAGTCTTCTACGGTGTGCAGTTTGATGATCATCTATCAAGTTGACAAGGATTATCACGAACTTCTATAGAATTATAGAACTTAAGAGTTGGATCAATAATTAAAAATAGCACCTGCAGCAATGAGAAATTACTGTGTGCCAAGCATAGGACTAAGCAGTTTACCTACAATTGTTTCTTGCAGCGTTTAACTTAAATGCCATTTTGGCAAACTTTCAACTACTCTCATAGTATTTTCATTTCTAAGCATAGATTCTAATCAGGTTACTTAATTCTGTTGTGGTATTATCACATGAATTTTTAAATGAAGTACAATGATTGAATTTTGGAATTATAGGTCCTTATTATTTTTTTCTTAGGCTTAATTATTATTGGTTTTAATTGACTGAAATCTCATCAGGGCATATATTATAGCATTAAATCTTCAGTACCTATTATAGTACATATTACTGTATTTCTAGCACCTGTTACAGTGCCTGGCACATACTAGAGGCTCAATAAATTATCTGTTTAAGGAATGAATGAGTCACAAAGAATGTAGCTCAGCTTGCAGGCTCACAGTGCTATATAATTTCAGGGATAAAGTAGCATGGACAGGCCCATGGAGGGAATGGGTCTTGAGATGATGTTTAAAGACTGCAGGCGTTGGAGAGATGGAGTGAGAATAAAGACTAATTCTCAAGACCCCAGAAGCCGGTTTACTTTTTACAACTGACTTCATTTACTGACATGGCAGAGGACTTAATTTCCCACTAAAATAGTTCTTTCATTTAAGGAGTTATGTCTTTAAAATGCAAATAAATCTTTTTGGGTAGAGTGGCATTTTGCACTTTAATTATTGCCTCATGAGTACACACCATTGTGTTCTTTTTTGTTTGTTTAAATTTATTTTTGTTCATTTGCAGTTGTCCTGCCTTTTTCCTCATTGCTCATCCCTACACCAGCCTCCCCCACTCCAACAGTCATCCCCCCCTACATTGTCCATACCAAGGACTCCTCTATTTGTGTTCTTTGCTTTCCCCATTCACCTTCTTTGCCCAGTTATCCCCTCCCCTCTCCCCTCTGGTCACTGTCAGTTTGTTCTTTATTTCAGTGTCTTTAGTTCTATTTTGCTCATTTCTTTGTTTTGTTGATTAGGATCCCACTTATAGCTGAGATCATATGTTATTTCTCTTTCACCATTGGGCTTATTTCACTTAGCATAAAGCTCTCCAGTTCCATCCATGCTGTTGCACAAGGTAGGGATTCCTTCTTCGTTCCCTTCAAATTAGGCACCTTGGGGCCTCACACAGTTATTCCCATATCTCTTCCATTGTTCAAAACACTGTGCAAAACCCTTTGTTGGAATTGCTATCAGCTGCCCTGTTGTATTTTCCTTAATCTCATCCATCGTCTGAAATCTCTTCCCTTTCAAAGGTGACTCGAGTTTTGAGAAAAGCCAGAAGTTGCAGGGTACCAAATCTGGGCTGTAGCAGGGCTGAGTAACCAGGGTGATTGGATGTTTTGCAAAAAAACTTAGCACAGAATGTGATGCATGAGCAGGCGTGTTGTTGTGAGGAAGCTGCTGACGACCAGTTGCCCGTAGCTGTGGCCATTTTCATTGTGTGGCATCTCTGAGCTAATGAAGAACATTGAGGTAGTACTCCTTATTAACTGTTTGGCCTGGAGGGGTGTACTTGTGAGAGCAACACTGTCCCGATTAAAAAACACATTTAACTGGGTCTTGATCTTGCTGTGACTCTGCTGTGCCTTCTTTGGGCATGGAGAACCAGGGGACTTCCATTGGGATAACTGGGCCTTCATTTCTGGATCATAGCCATAGACCCACCATTCATCTCGGGTTATGAATTTCTTGGTTCACTGGTAGTGGTTTGAATCAAGGCATTAGGAACTGCAGCACAATGTTGCATCTGTTCTGGTAGAAGCAGCCATGGAACGAATTTTGCCATGACATTTTTCATGCCAATATCCTGCATCAAAATCTCAGACACAGTAGTTTTTGGAATCTCCAGAAAAGCTTCTCGTTCTCATACTGCCAATCACTGATCTTTGTTGATTGCAGCCCGTGCATGTTCAACATTCTCAGGTGTTCTTGTTGCAGGCCTTCCATAGCATGGATCACTTTCAACAGATTCTCAACCATCTTTGAAACATTGTGTCACACTTTTATTTGGACTGCACTCATTGCATCATCCCTGAAAGCCTTCTGAATCATCTGAATAGTTTCCGTGGAGGAATGTTCAAGCTTAATGCAAAATTTGATGCAGATTCATTGCTCTACTTGTTCAGTCATTTTGGTTGTGATGGCCACACAGTACACATGCTCATTCATGTGTACTACTGCCCCAACTATAAATACAGTGAAGTTGTCCTTGTTCATGCCTGCACATTCCAATCCACTGTCCTTGGCTGCCAGATTATATCAATGGTGTGCAAATTATTCTTGTTATATTAACAATGGCTGGACTTTTTTTAGACTGACTTCATACAGTATATGAGTAGGGGAGAAACATATTGTTTTTTTAAATACAAAGATAGAGAAACAAAATACAAAACCCATGTAAATAGTTAGGTGATGGTATATTTGTTAAAGTTAGTCTAGTCTAACATTGGTCTGAAGTTTTTCTTTTAATAGCTTTCCTTTCTATGCTATCAATAACTTCTAACAAATTAAGCAATGACAATCCCACATTATGTGGGTAATTTACTGAGAATGTTAATATAGGCTGCCACTATTTTTAATACTGTGTGAAAGTGTGGAAGCAAATGCTATTCCCAGAATGATTTGCTATGTGCCGTCCCTGTGAAATGAGCATGTGTCTGATAGTGTTAATAAGTCTGGAAAGGAAAGCCCCTGTACTTGATGACCTTCTGAATGTGTGAGGGCAGATCTTTTGGGTTGGAGCCTACCACTAACAGGCAGTCTTTTCCTAAATTATTTCTTTCAATTTATGATTTGAGATTATTTAATCTCTGGACATTGTAATGATGTATTTGGAAATACAGAAAGAGTACGTACTTTTGCAGACCTGAAAATAAATGGATTTGAGGAAATAAAACAGAAAAAGGAATCATTAGGAAAGCAACAAACTATGGGAATACTGTGAACCAGACACTGACATAAAGACTTGAAATGAAGTAGAGAGGTTTTCCTTTTAAAAAAATTTTTATAGCTCTCTTCATTCCAAAAGGTCATGCCAATAAGTGAAACGAAGGGTTATTGTTTATGATCTCTAGTAATTTTAAATACTGTAAACAAATAAATCTTGGGTATGAGGAAATATTTGTTAGCGTTCGGAGACTTAACAAGAGTTTAGGTAATACATCAGTACACCAGCTGGTTGAAATTAGAAGACAAAGGTCAGTCATCATGAAGTATTAATATCTTCACAGAACACTAATCACACATTCTTTTTAAAAAACAAAGTATAGTTGGCATAAAATATATTAATTTCAGGTGTACAATTTAGTAACTTGACATTTATATACCTTACTATGTGAGAACCATTGTAAGTCTAGTAACTCTCTGTCCCCATGCAAAGTTACTACAATGTTATTGAAATATTCCCTGTGCTATATAGTACATGGCTTATTTATTTTATAACTGAAAGTTTGTACTTCTTTTTATTTTCACCTTTTCCACCTATCTTCCACCCTCCTCTCCTCTGGCAACTATCAGTTTGTTCTGTGAATCTGTTTTTGTTTTTGTTCATTTGTTTTGTTTGGTTTAGATTCACATATAAGTGGAATTATATGGTATTTGTCTTTGTCTGACTTATTTCACTTAGCATAATACCTGTAGATCTGTCCATATTATCAAAAGTGGCAAGACTTTATTCTTTTTTATTGCTGTGTAAATATTCCATTGTACATATACACCATATCTTTATCCATTTATTTATCCATGGATGCCTAATTTGCTTCCATGTCTTGGCTATTGTAAATAACACAATGGTCGTGTATGTATCTTTTTGAATTAGTGTGTTTGTTTTCTTCAGATAAATACCCAGAAGTTGAATTGATGAGTTGTATGGTAGTACTATTTTTAATTGTTGAGGAATCACCATACTCTTTGCCATAGTGGCTGCACCGGTTTTCAATGACACCAGCAGAGCACAGAGGTTCCCTTTCCTCCAAATCCTCCTGAACACCTTTTATTTGTTGTCATTTTTATAATAGCTATTCTAAGAGGTGTGAGGTGGCATTTCATTGTGGTTTTAATTTGCATTTTCCTGATGATTAGTGATGTTTCAACCTGTCTGTCGACCATTGGTATGTCTTCTTTGGAGAAATGTCTAATTAGGTCCTCTGCAAATTTTTAATCAGATTTTTTTTTTTATGTTGAGCAATATAGTTTGTTACATGTTTTGGATATTAACCCCTTATCAGATATATCATTTGCAATATCTTCTCCCATTTAGTAAACTACTTTTGTTGTTGATGGTTTCCTTTAGTTTACAGAAACATTTTAGTTTGGTGTAGTTCCATTTATTTATTTTTGCTTTGTGTGTGTATGTGTGTGTGTGTGTTTGCCTGAGGAGATGTATCAAAAAAGATATTGCTAAGACTGATGTCAAAGAGTTCACTACCTATTTTCAGTTCCATTCTTATGGTTTCACTTCTTAAATTTAAGTCTTAAACTCATTTAGAGTTTATTTATGTGGCAAAAGAAAGTGGCCCAGTTTCTCATTTTTTATATATATCTGTTCAGTGTTTTCAATACTACTTATTGAAGAGACTGTTATTTTCCCCAGTGTACATTTTGCCTTCTTTCTCATAAGTTAATTGACCATATAAGTGAGATTTTATTCCTGGTCACTCTGTTCCATACCATTGATTTGTGTGTCTTTTTTATGTCAATACCATACTGTTTTAATTACTATAGCTTTGTCATATAGTTTGAAATCAGGCAGCATGATACTTAACATTTTGGTTTTATTTCTCAAGATTACTTTGGCTATTGGATTTTTTTTTTGTGGCTTCATATAAGTTTTAGGATTTTTTTTTTCTGGTTCTGATAAAAATGCCATTGATGTTTTGGTAGAGATTGCATTGAATCTGTAGATTGCTTTGGGTAGTGTGGACATATTAATGATACTGATTTTTCCAGTCCATTATCACAATATATCCTTTCATTTATTGTATCCTCTTCAATTGGTTTTTATTAACATCTCATATTTTTTAGAGTTTAGGACTTTTGCCTCCTTGGTTAATTTGTAGTACCTTATTCTTATTTTTCAACTGTAAATGAGATTTAAAAATTTCTCCTTATTGTTCATTACTAGTGTATAAGAATGAAACAGATTTTTGTATATTGAGTTTGCATCCTGCAATTTTCCTGAATTTATTAGTTGTAATAGTTCATGGTGGAGTCTTTGGAGTTTTCTATATATAGTAACATGTGATCTGCAAATAGTGATTTACTATTTACTTCTCCCCTTCTGAGTTGTGGATGCCTTTTATTTCTTTTTCTTGTCTGATTGCTATGGCTATGCCTGCCAGTACTATGTTGAATAAATGTCATGAAAGTGGGCATCCTTGTCTTGTCCCTGATTTTAGAGGATATACTTTCAGCTTTTCACCATTGAATAGGGTGCTAGCTGCAAACTTATTATATGTGCTCATCTTATGTTGAGGTAGGTTTCTTCTGTACCCACTTTGTTGTGAGTTTTTAATCATAAATGGATGCTAAATTTTGTCAAGTTCTTTTTGGCATATATTGAGATGATCAAATGATTTGTATCCATTACTTCATTAATGTGGTATATCATGCTGATTAATTTGTGGATCTTGAACTATCTTTTCATCCCTGGAATAAATTCCATTGAATTATGATATATGATTATTTTAATGTATTGTTGAATTTGGTTTGCTAATATTTGTTGAGAATTTTTGCATCCATGCTCATCAGGGATATTGGCCAGTATTTATTTTTTTTGTAGTGTCTTTGTCTGTTTTTTGTATCATGATAATGCTGGCATCATAAAATAAATTTGGAAGCATGCTTTCCTCTTCAATTTCCTGGGATAGTTTGAGAAGGCTAGGTATTAATTCTTTTTTAAATGTTTGCTAGAATTCACCAGTGAAGCTGTTTAATTCTGGACTTTTGTTTGTTGGGATTTTTGATTACTCTTTCAGTTTAGTTTCTAGTAATCAGTCTGTTTAGATTTTTCCATTTTTTTCTGGTTCAGTTTGGAAGGTTGTATATATCTAGAAAGTTATTCATATCTTGAGTTGTCTAATTTGTTGGCATATACTTGTTCATAGTATTCTTTAATGATTTTTTTTTTTGTATTTCTGTGGTGTCTATTGTTTCTTTTCCTCTTCCATCCTGATTTTTACTTATTTGGACCCTCCCTGTTTTATTTCTTAATGAATCTGGTTCAAGTTTTGTCAATTTTGTTTATCTTTTCAAAGAACCAGATCTTAGGTTTATTGGTCTTTTTAATGGTATATTTAGTTCACATTACATTTATTTCTGCTCTTTCTACTTGCTTTCAGTTTCATTTGTTCTTTTTCTAGTTACGCTAGGTATATAATTAGCTTGTTTATTTGGGATTTTTCTTGTTTCTTGAGGTAGGCCTATGTAGCTGTTAACTTCTCTCTTAGAACTACTTTTGCTGTATCCCATAGATTTGGAAAAGTTCTGTTTTCATTTTAACATCTCAGTGTATTTTTAAATGAAGTTTGAATGTTTTATTATTAAACTGTTTCTTATTTTCCTGCAAAATTGTTGCATTACTGTATAAAAATAGCACCAGAAAATGCAGCATATTATGAAATTAAGATATTATTGTTTGTCATCTGACATTTTACAACTAACAAAAACTTTTCTCCACTGCTACCTAATCTCAACGGAAAAATCATTAAGTATTTTGAGCTAAATCTAGATATAGATGTAAGCAGGTTACAATGTTATATAAGGCCTAAGATAACAATGTTATCTTTGAATTACATAATTTTTATCACTAATTTTACCACAGATAATTTTAGAAATTCTGAACATTATAACTGTAGCCTAGTCTAAAACCCATAGGGTGCTGTGAAAAAGATGCATGTTGTGTTCGTCTGCAATCATTAGAAAGTTAAGGAGTATTTTCTTCCAGTACCATTGTTGTAAGTTGTTTCTTTTTCTATTGATATTACTAAAAGCTGATATTTTAAGTCTTCTGTCCACCACTAATTTAAGACACCTCTGCTAAAGATGTTTCATATTACTTTATTTAGGGGTTCCATATTCACTCCTCAATGGATTTTATGTGTACTTCATATGCTTTCTCACTCATTAGTTCTTGTAGCTCTGAAGGGTTACTCAGTGTCATCTTGATCAGCCAACCATCTTTATCACAAGACTTGTTGACAAGTCCTGGATTTTCTCTGAAAGCTTCATTAATTTCAGTTACTTCTGATAGAGGAGGATAGTGCTGACTAGCAGTTTTCATGCTTTGCAAAACTCCAAACTCACCTTGTTTGTTCAATGTTGTTTCAACTGCTGGCAAACTGCACAGTAAACAGCATCTCCCAAAGTTCCCTGTGCAATATTGCTGATCCCCACTGTTCCAATACCATTTTCTGTTATACATTCATTTTTCTCTGTGAATTTACATACTGAGAGCAGGTCAGGGTCAGTCTGCAGTGTCTAGCTGGTGCCTGCTCAGGGCCTCAGTGGGCAGGATGCACAGGCCATTGGCCATGACCTTGGCACTCGGCACAGCTTGCAGCACCATGTTCTTCTCAAGGTATTTTTTGATTCCCTGATTTTCTCTTTGATCCGTTGTTTTAAAGTCTGTTTTGTCTGATAGGAGTATTGCTACCCCAGCTTCCTTTTTGTTTCTGTTTACATGGAGTATCTTTTTCTGTCCCTTCACTTTCAGTCTGAGTGTGTTCAATGGGAAGTGAGTCTGTTGTAGGCAGCCTATAGATGAGTAGATGGGTATTGTTTTATTTAACCATTTGCCCTATGTCCTTTGATTTAAGCATTTAGTTCATTTACATTCAAGGTAATTATTGATGGGAGTGCACTTATTATGTTTGTGTATCTTTTGTAGGTTTTTGCTCTGTAGTTAATGTGAGGTTCTTATATATCAATCTATATTTATAGTAGCCTATTTTAAGATGATAGACATTTGATTTCAAGCACATTCTAAAAGTACTACACTTTTACTCCCCTTTCTAAGCTTCATTTTTAATGTCATATTTTACATCTCTTTTTTGTATTCCTTAACTATTTATTGTAGTTATAGTTGATTTTGTCTTTAACTTTATACTAGCTCTTAAAGTGGCTGATTGTCTGTGTTAGTATATA
This sequence comes from Trachops cirrhosus, assembly GCA_028533065.1. Lineage (NCBI taxonomy): Eukaryota > Metazoa > Chordata > Mammalia > Chiroptera > Phyllostomidae > Trachops > Trachops cirrhosus. Next base: position 31,224,182 of record CM052548.1, on the reverse strand, counting down.
TATTTACCTCTACAAGTGAGATTTTTCCTTCATGTATTTTCTTATTTATGGTAATAGTCTTTTCCTTTCTGCTTTAAAAGACCTTTTAACATTTGTAGCATTTGATTTAGTGTTGATGAACTCCTTTACTTTTTTGATTGTCTGGGAAACTGTCCCTCCAATCCTGAATACTAACTTTGTCAGGTAGAGTTTGCTAGGTTGTAGGTTCCTTTCTTTCAGCATTTAAAATATATCCTACTTCTCCTTTTTCATCTGTAAAGTTTCTGCTGAGAAATCAGCTGATAGCTTTATGGGGTTTCCCTTGTAGGTGATTTGGTCTTTTCTTCTTGCTGTTTTCAGAGGAAAAGGGGAAGGGTTTAGAGGAACAAGTATAAAGGACACATGGACAAAAACTAGGGGCAGGTGGAAATGGGAGGGAGGTAGGGAGGGCTGGGTGGGTAGGCTGGGATGGGAGTGAAAGATAGAAAATTGTACTTGAACAACAATAAAATAAAATTTAAAAAAAGAAAAAATTGTCTTTTTATCTTTAACTTTTGCCATTTTAATTACACTGTATTGTGGTGTGGGTCTCTTTGGTTTCATCTCGTTCGGAACTCTCTGTGCTTCCTGGACAAGATGTTTGTTTTCCTTCCCAGGCTAAGAACCGTTTCAGCAATTATTTATTTAAATATTTTTTCTGCTTCTTTCTATCTTTATTGTCCTATGGAATTCCTATAAAGCAAATGTTAGTGCTCTTGATTTTATCCTAAAAGTCCTTTAAACTATCTTTGTTTTTTTCACATATTCTTTTTTCTTCTTGTTGTTTTGACTGGGTGATTTCCACTATTCTGTCTCCCAGGTCACTAATCTGTTCTTTTGTATCTTCTAATCTGCTTTTGGTTTTTTCCTAGTGTATTTTTTATTTTACTTATTTTATTCTTTAGCTTTGACTGGTTTCTTATTACATTTTCCAACTCTTTGTTGCAGTTCTCACTGAGTTATTCTACTTTCTATTCTATTCTACTTTCTATTCTACTTTCAAGTTTGGTGAACATTCTTATTATCATTACTTTGAATTCTTTGTTAGGCAAATTATCTCTATTTTAGAATTTTAATGATATTTTAAAACTTTTATTTGACATTTAGTTTGACTTTTTGTGTTTGTTTCTGTGAATTATATAAAATAGTTATCTCTCCAAATCTTGAAAAAGTGGCCTTGTGTAAGATATCGTCTGGGTGGTTTTGTCACCCAGAACACACAGTCTATACAGAGCCAGCTTGGGTATAATCAGTGCTTGGGAGCTGGCTGGCCAGGGCTGGAGGGGACCAGGGTGTGGTATTGGTCAGCTGTGCAGGGCTGGAGTGTGCTCTCGGTGAGGAGGCCTGGTGTGCATGCACACATGACAGCACTCTGGCCATCCAGTGCCAGGGTGGGGTCAGGGCAAAGCAGCTGGGATTGTGCTTCCCAGGCCTTGCAGTTCAGTCAGAGCACCTGGGTAGGGCTTTCAGCAATGCTATCTAGGTGAGAGGGGCATAGACCATGACACTTAAAGATACTCTGGTTGTCGTGTGTTCCCATTGATCCTGGAAAGATCCGGTGGTTCACTGACTTTCTCTACATAGTTTTTCTCTCTTTGTTGTACAGAAGCTGCTCATACAGCACTCAGTTATTTCTCAGGGGGAATCTTTCTGTTTACAGGTGTAAATTCTGTGTGCTCATGGGAGGGGACAAGCTCAGTGTCCTCCTGCACTGCCATCTTGGACCTCCCTCCAAGCACACATTCTTGTGATGATAGTACATCACATCTTCTTTAAAATAAGAAGTACTTTTAATATAGATGCCTGATCAACATAGAAAATAATCAGTTGATGAACGTGCAATACTTGAACACAAACACAGGGATTTCAGACTAGTGAGGCAGTTGGCAAATCTAGAAAAAAGAATTGATATAGGGCAATTCTCATCAGGCTTCTCTTTTTATGTATGCTTTTGACTTGAGCTACAATATCTAATTCTAGAAGAAACATTTCTTGAATGAGTAGAAAGATATATTTTCTTTGTTCACAAGTAAAATTATTATATACATACAAATTCTACTTCCTTTGAGATCTACATTGGAAATGTATTGCTGAGTATATATGTGGGGATTCTTACGGCACATTGGACAAATAGATACTCAATAAGGAAAATTTTTTCTCTCACCCATAAAAATGGGAGCAAGTATTTTCATATTAGATAATTACCCAGAGAGAATGACAGCATTGTGAGTATACTGGAGCTGGGAACCCAGATGAGCTAAAGGCTCAAACGAGATAACACAAAGATCCAGATATTCTAAATTGCCCAACATACTGAAATTCCCACACATGCTGAGATTCTTTCTTTTGTACCTCCCATTGTGATGGATCTTCTGGATGAGTTGCATCAAACGGAAATGAAAAATTTAAGGACTGTTTTAAGAAAGCAAAAATGCTGTCTTTTCAGTTCTATAAGAAAGTTGAAACAGGCTCATTATGAATAAAGCAATAATAGAGATGATATTTGGGAAAGTTATCAGAATTGTGGATTCATAGTGAAGAAACTTTATAGTCTTAACTGAAGAATGAAGTGGTGGTGTTTTTATTTGTCTGTCCAATCCTTATGGCTTTATATATACTGGTATCCAGAAAATTAACAATGGCTTCTCTGTGTTGTGGCTCTAGAGGTTTGTATCTTATGATAATCAATGAGGGAGGGATCAGAAATAGGAGAACTTACTGGCTTTTGTACAAGAAATTACTTTGTCTAGGTCTTAGTGTCCTCACCTGGAAAACATGATCGGAGGTAGTCAGTGGTTCTAGAACTGTGGTATGTATTAGATTTACATGGAGAACTTGTTAAAACACAGATAGGTAGATCACACTCCCTGGTTTCTGATTCAGGAGGTTTAGGGGGCTCAGCATTTGTAGTTCTGATAGGTTCCCAGGTCATGCCAATGCTGCTAGCACGGAGATTAGAGTTTCGGAACCACTGTGGGAAATGATTCCCTTCACACTTACATTGCCATAAGCATAATGAGGTAAGATAAGCTCTGTAATGTTCCTGCTGGAAAAGAAATTTTGCAAAAGTCATTTGTCTGGAGGATATTTTAGTGCAGGGAATTTCCGAGCAATGTTTGAAGTTGTCATCTAATGGCAGCTATTGTGTCTGTTTATATATGTCAGAGATGCATAAATCTGAGTTGAACTTTAGAAGGTTTGTCTACGTGCAAGTCATTTAGATGAAATATTCACCTGATGGAATTGTAGGAAGGTAATCCTTGGGGTCATACTCTTAATAAAGTAGCAAATGTTTTCTTTTGCAACAGAATGGTATTATTGTTAACAATTACAGTTTATATTTAACTGAATCTAAATATTTAACCTGAATATCTTAAAAGTGTTATGAAAATGAAAAAGGTATTTTACAAAATATTTCTATTCGCTTGGCAAAGTAGCAAATAATGTGATGCATGTTTTCTTCCTGGCAATATGTAGGTTTGTTTTTACGCAGCACTCTAATCAAGGGTGTGTGTGAGGCCCTTTTTTGCTGCCTGCTACCTCTGGTTGGTCTTTTCAGTTTATTATGGAAATATGTGGCTTGAATGGCTTATGACTGGGGAAATTTTACTTTGTTACTTCAGTACTGCAGTATTCATGCAGTCATTTTTATGCTATGTAACTATAGACATTGCTTTTTATTTTTAAATTATTAGGTGACTGCCATTGTAGCAGTGAGACCTTGGGCTCAAGATGAACAGACCAAGGGTCTAGTCCCAGTTCCTCTCTAGTTATTAACTGGACCTGATTCCTAAGCATCAATTTTATTACTTGGAAATAGGATCAATGATAATCTACCTTATAAATTTGGGGGGTGGGTAATTAAATGGGATAATGCTAAACATGCCTTGTACATAAAATTAGTTCATTAAATGTTAGCTACAATAATGTCTGTCCTGTTTGAACAACTTTACATTATCTTTCCCTGTACAAGGTATATTGTTATCATTTTAATACTTATAAAAATACACAATGATAAAGCATCATTTTCTTACCTTTGTATTAGAATTTGGATCACAAGACTGACTGACGTCTTGATCACAAGAACTCAACTTTCTAGGAGGTAGAGATTAGGAGAGAAACACATGATTAAAACCCACTTTGTAAACAAAGTTCTGGGAACTCAGAAGAGGGAATAATAACATGTTCTGCCTGAGGATCAAGAAATATTTTAGGAAAATGGTGGCATTCCCATTAAGTTTTATAAAGTGTTTACCAGATGACCAAAATAAAATCGAGGAAAGAACAGTATTTCAAGCAATAAATGCTTTAAAAAGCTATTGAAGCTGTGATTGAATTTGTGATATTAAAATCTGTCACTGTGAATAGGGAAGGGGATAGAAGGAAGGGGAAGACAGAGGTAAAAGATGGTGGTAAATATTCAGGGACCAAAGTATACCTGTAATGAAGAGGAAATAAGACTTTCCTGTGAGAGTGCTAGGAGACATCTTGAAAAGTTTTAAAATAGATACTGACGTGATCTAATGTGTGTTTTACAAAGATATGCAGAAAAATTTAGTGTAATTTATATGCTCAAAACAATAATCAACTAAGCATGTGACCCTTTAAAGTTTCCAAAGAGACATTATCTTCAGCAAATATATATATATATTTTTTTTTGCTAAGAATTAAAGAAATTCCTCTTTTCATTTGTGAAAGGGTATGATCATTTGATTAAAATACCAAGAATTAAGACTCTCTTATAAGATACTAAAATGATGTTACTATTCATTTAATTAAACTCTACATATTTCCTTAGAAGTGAAACATTTTTGGATATCTGCTGAAATAAAAACAGGTGTAAAATGCTGTCTAGTATGTCAACTGCTATGGAATTCTTCTGTAAACAAAGCTTTTTTTTTCATGAAAGAGTTTATTTACTGCTTGTACTTCTGGCTTACTTGAAATCATAATGGTCCATTTATGATAGCAACTTTTGTTCCCTAGAAAAGACTATGATGTTATAAACAAAATATTATGACTTTGAGTTAAGAAAAAAGAGGATCAGATGAAGTCTTAAAACACATATTATTATTGTTATGCAAACATGTTAATTTAAAATATTAAAAGAAAAATACCAAAAACTGCCCCTTAAAAGTTCTGTATAAACAGAAATGTCTTAACTAAATGAATTTTTACACTTTTACTAGGCATCTGAAGCCCTTAATAAATATAAATTCCAATTTAAAAAAACTTAGAAAAGACAACTTAAAAGATTTGAAATACAAATTTTTGTCTTATGAAAATGACTTTTGTATGTTTGTCATGAAAAAATTAAATTTAAATTTATACCTCTATCTCAAAATCACAATATAGTAATGAAAAAATAAATTTAAAAATGTCTTTGATGAGTGGGAAATGTAAACTAAACATAAATTTTTGTTTACTTTTCTCCTGAAACAAATGAGAATCTAAACACTTATCAATGATATGGAAAGTTTTGTTTGAGAAAACACCTTTATTTTTGGTCCTGCCAAGTGCACTGTTGGGTGTTTTCAATCCCTTCCTACATGAAACCACAGGGTCTTTAGGTCTATTTTAACTTGAAAATGGGATGTTACATTATTTTGATATATGTGATAGAGATGATCTGCCATGCCCTCTTTTTTTACAGGAAATTACTTTCAGTGCCTCTGCAAGTTGAGACAAATTGGATGTTTTAGAATGACTATAGTGGCAAGAAAGTGAGAGAAGATGCAATAGGATTTTTGTTATATTTTAGATATCTCTATTTTTATATCAGAGACAAAGCATTATATCTCTAAATATGAAATTGCTTTTTTTCCCTCTTATATCATGGCTATTGACAATAAAATAAAGTGCCTATCTAATAATGATTTGGTCTGTTATAAAGCCTGATAATTTTGTTATGCAAAGAACCATTTAATTATCAGCTATTTTATTCTAGGCCAGTGCATTTTCAGTGATGCCTTAGCTGTATTTTATATCAAGTAACATCTAGCATTTTAGAATTATTCTTCTAGGTCTATGCAACCACAGATTGCCCAGACCTGTTTCAAATCAGAAGGACTTCAGAGTCATGGTGGGTTATGAGATTAGAAGGCAGAAGTCTAAGCACTATTTGCCATTTATTAGATGATGAGTTTGGGCCTAACTCTAACTTTGCTGCTGTCCACTTTATTCATTTTTGAAATTATAATAATCAAATTTATAGAGTTACTTCTGAGAAAAATAGGTCATTTATGTGAAATTGCTCTATAAACTTTGAAACCCTAAATAAATGTAAGGTACTATTATAATTATCACTTTACTATTACTGCTACAATCCCTTTTGTTTAGCAGTTATCACTGAGGATACCAATTTTTGTATAAAGTCTGGTTGTCAAACCTAACTGGTTAAAAAATTTTGGAGTAAATCTTACAGAAATATTGTTCTTGTCTGACAAACTATTCAGACTCAGGAATCCCATAATTAAGAACACCATTGTCTGAGGATCTGAGGTAAGTGTATATTAGTTTAGTATTGCCACATGACAGAATCTATATTGGTCATTTATTACTGTCTGTATTTTTCGGACCATGAGATGCACCTAGGTTTTAGAGGAGGAAAATAGGAAAAAAATTTTGAAGCAAAAAATGTGGTAAAATATTTAATAACATAAATAATATAGTATTTCACTAATGTAAATGTAAACAGAACTTAACAGCAGCATTAACACCCATTATTCCTCCCAAGTTTGGGGGAAAACATGCATCTTATAGTCTGAAAAATATGGTAACTCAAAGCTTAAGAACATAGAATAACAAATATTTACTACTTTACAGTTTCTGTGAATCAAATATATTTTGGGGAAGGTTAACTGAGTGCCTCTTACTCAAAGTCCCTCATTAGGTTGTAGTCAAGCTATTGTCTGGGGCAGTGTATGCATTATTTTCTCCACTGTGATGAAACCTTTTAAGACTCATTTTCTTGGCAACTTTCTTTTTTTTCTTTTTTTTAAATTTCATTTTAATTGTTGTTCAAGTACAGTTTTTTTGCCTTTTACCCCCATCCCAGCCCATCCCCCCAACCGTCCTCACCTCCCTCCTGTTTCTCACCCCCCTTGTTACTGTCCATGTGTCCTTTATACTTGTTCCTGCAAACACTTCCCCCTTTCCCCTGAAATTCCCTCCCCTCTCCCCTCTGGTCACTGTCAGCCTGTTCTCAATTTTAGTGTCTTTGGTTATATTTTGCTTGTTTGTTTGTTTTGTTGATTAGATTCCTGTTAAAGGTGAGATCATATGGTCTTTGTCTTTCACCGCCTGGCTTACTCTTGGCAACTTTCAAATATGCAATAGAATATTATTGACTATAGTCACCATGCTGTATATGACACCCCCATGACTTATGTATTTTATGTCTGGTAGTTTGTACCTCTTGACCAGCTTCACCCATTTCTTCTACCCATAACCACCTTCCTCTCTACAGCCACCAGTCTTGTTCTCTGTATCTGTTGAGTTTCATTTGGTTTGTTTGTTCATTAGTTTTGTTCCTGAGATTCCACATACAAATGAAATGAAACAGTACTTGTCTTTCTCTGTCTAACTTATTTCACTTACATAACACACTCAAGTTCTGTCCACATTGTCACAAATGACAAGACTTCTTTTTTATGGCCAAGTTGTATTCCATTGTATCTGTGTGTTTATCTCACATCTATTCACCTGCTGATGGAGACCTAGGTTGTTTCTGTCTCTTGGCTATTATAAATAATGCTGCAGTGAACATAGGGGTGCATATATCTTTTTGAATAACTATTTTCATTTTCCTTGGCTAAATACTGAGCAGTGGGATTGCTGAATCATATGGTAGTTCTATTTTTAATTTTTTGAGGAATCTCCATACTATGTTCCATAATGGCCACACTGATTTACAATTCTACTAAGAGTGCACAAGGTGTCTCCACATCCTCACCAAAACTTGTTTCATGTCTTTCTGACAATACTCATTCTAATGGATATGAGGTGGTATCTCACTGTGGTTTTGACTTGCATTTCCGTGATCATGAGTAATGTTGAGACACTTTTCATGTCCCTGCTGGCCATCTCTATGTCTTCTTTGGAAAAATGTCTCTTTATTTAGCTCCTCTGCCCATATTTTAATCAGATTGTGGGGGTTTTTTTTTGCTATTGAGTTATATGAGGTCCTTTTATATTTTGGATATTAACTTCTTATTAGGTATATGATTTGCAAATATTTTCTCCCATTCAGTGGATTGCCTTTTCAGTTCGCTGATGGTTTTCTTTGATGTACAGAAGCTTTGTAGTTTGAGAGACTCCAATTTGTTTGTTTGCTTGTTTGTCTATTTATTTATTTATTTTTGTTGCTTTCACTTTTAGGTTCAGATCCAAAAATTTACCACCAAGACTAATGTCAAGGAGCTTCCCACCAATGCTTTCTTATGGGAATTTTATGGCTTCAAGTCTTATATTCAAGTCTTTAATACAATACTTTTTGAGTAGTTAATTTTTGTGTATGGTGTAATATAGTGGTCTTGTTTTCTTATGTTTTTTTGTGGCTGTTTAGTTTTTCCAACACCACTTATTGAAGAGACTTGGTCATGGTATATGCAGAGAGACCCCCAAAACTGGAATTACTTTCTGGAGAGAGGCTTTCTGAAGAGAGACCCTTATAGTACAGGCTTTCCCTGCTAGGTGAGTATTCTATATCTGTATCAGTGTACCAGCTGGCATTGTTGTGAGAGGCTTCGTTCCACTTCATTGAATTTTTTTGAAGACTCTTTCAAGGAGTTTGTCCATTTCAAAATGGGTGATTCATAAGTGCACCTGTCCACACCAGAGCTGAGTGTTCAGCAGTTTTTGACCAAATGGCATGATACCTGTGTCCTACCCTCCTTATTCATGTAATCTCACCCTGAGCTACTTTTTGTTTTCCCCAATGAAAAAAGTCTTCAAAGAGGAACATTTTGCTGATGTGGAAGAGGTGAAACACAAAAGAGCAGAAACACTAAAAGGGATCAAAATCAATGAGTTCAAAAACTGTTTGAGCAGTGGAAAAAAGGTCTCAATCAGTACATTGCACCAATGAAAAGTACTCTGAAGTTTAAACATTTAAGAACAAATACACATTTTTTAATAAATAAATTCTGATTTTTGGGGTCCCCCCACTATGATATTTTTAATATATTGTTGAATTTGGTTTGTTAGTATTTTTTTGAGGAATTGCATATATGTTCATTAGTGAGATTGGCTTATGATTTCTCTTTTAGTGGTGTCATTGGCGAATACTGATAACAGTAATGCTGGCCTCACAAAGTGAATTTGAGCATGTTCCTTCCTCTTCAATTTTTTTGGAAGAGTTTGAGAGTGATAAATATTAAACATTCTTTGAATGTTTTTTAGAAATCACCAGTAAAGCTACCTTGTCCTGAACTTCTGTTTGTTGTGAGTTTAAAAATTACTTATTAACTCTCCTTCGTAGTAATTCATCTATACTCAGACTTTCTATTTCACAATGATTCAGACTTGGAAAATTGCATGTTTCTAGTAATTTATTTCTTCTAGATTCTTGACTTTGTTGGAATGTAATTGCTCATAGTTCTAGCTTTTGATCCTTTGTATTTTCTGGTATTAGTTGTAACTTGTCCTCTTTCATTTCTGACTTTATTTGAATATCTAAAAAATTTGTCTTGGTGAGTCTAGCTTAAGGTTTGTCAACTTTGCTTATCTTTTCAAAGAACCTATTCTCCTTGATCTTTTCTGTTATCATTTTATTCTTTCTCCCAGTTGTTTCCACTCTAAGATTTATTATTTTCTTTCCTCTACTAACTTTGGAATGTTTTGTTCTTCTTTTTCTAGTTCCTATAGATGTAAAGGTAGCCTGTCTATTTAAGTTTTTTTTTTTTTTACTTTTTTTAAAGGTATACCAGAATTGCCATGAGCTTCCTTCTTTGATCTGCTTTTGTTGCTTCACACATATTTTTGTATGTTATATTTTCATTTCTTGTATTTTTATTTTTATTGACCCATTAGTATTGACCCATTAGTTCAGTAGTATGTTGTTTAATCTTTGTGCTTTTTCTTGTAGATGATTTGTAGTTTTCTAGTGATTAGAAAAGATGCTTGATATGATTTCAGTCTTAAATTTATTGAGACTTGTTTTGTAGCCTAACATGTGATCTATTTTGGAGAATATTTTATGTGCACTTGAGCAGAAAATGTATTTTGCTGCTTTTGAATGAAATGTTTTGTGTATACATTTAAATATATTTGGGCCAATGTATCATTTGAGGCTGATGTTTTCTTACTGATTTTCTGTTTGGATAATTGATATAAGTGATGTGATAAAGCCCCTTGTTATTATTATAATTTCTCCCTTAGGTCTATTAATATTTTCTTTATATATTTATTGCCATTATGCTGGGTGTATAGATATTTACAATTGTGGTATCTCCTTGTTGGGTTGGCTTATCATTATGTAATTCTCTTCTTCATCATTTATTATGTTTATTTAAAAATCTATTTTGTCTGATACAAGTATAGCTACATCAGGTTTCTTTTCATTTCCATTGGTATTGAACATTTTTTCCATTCATTTATTTCAGTCTCTGTGTTCTTCTGAAGTGAGTCTCTTGTAGGCAGCATATAGATGAATCTTGTTTCTTTTTCTTAAATGTGTTTAGCAATCAGTGTCTTTGGATTGGAGGGTTTATTTCATTTACATTTAAAGTAGTCACTTAAAGGTACACCTTACTTACTGCCATTTTGGTCATTGTTTTCTGGCTTTTTTGTTTGTTTGTTAACCTCCATTCCTTTCTTCACCTTTTGCTGTCTTCTCTTGTAGCTTGATGACTTTCGTTAGTATTATATTTAGATACCTTTCTTATTATATTTTCTGTATTTACTATAGCTTTTTGCTTTGTGGTTACTATGGGGTTCACATATAAAAACCCCCACATATAACAAACTTTAATTTGAACATATTCTAAAACTACATTTTTACTCCTCCATCACAAATTTTAAGTTTTAATGTCACATTTTACATTGTTTTATTTTTTGTATCCTTTAACCAATGTTGTAGTTTTGATTTTACTACTTTTGTCTTTTAATCATTATACTAGCCTGATAAGTAATTATTTCACTACTTTTACTTATGTATTTATTTTTACCAGTGGTGTTTTTACTTTCATTTGTTTTCTTATTAATTAGTTCCTTTCCTTTTCACTTTACAAAAGTCCCTTTAATATTCTTGTAAAGGTAGTTTTGTGGTGATAAATTCCTTAAGCTTTTGCTTATCTGGAAAACTATATCTCCTTAAATTTTGAATGATAACCTTTCTGCCTATTGTTGGTTCAAAGATTTTTTCCTTTAGCAGTTTAAGTATATCATGCCACTTGATTCTGGCCTGCAAAGTTTGTGCTAAAAAATCTGCTAAAAATCTTATGGGGTCCATGTGTTTGTAACAAGTTGTTTCCTCTTGCTGCTTTTAAAATTTTTATCTTTATTTTTAACTTTTGACATTTTACTTAGTGTGGATTTTGGGGGTTCGTCTTATTTGGAACTCTGTGCTTCCTGACCCAGGATATATGTTTTCTTCCCTAGGTTAGGGGGGTTTCCAACAATTATTTTTCAAATACGTTTTCTGCTCCCTTACCTCTTCTGCTTTTCAGACCCCCATTATGTGGCTGTTACTGCTTGATGTTGCTGATATCACCTATGATATTTTCACTTTTTTAATTATTTTGTTTTTGTTGTTGTTGCTCTGAGTTCCACTGTTCTGTCTTCTAGATCACTGATCCATTCTTCTGCTTATCTAGTCTGTTATTATACCCCTGTAATGTACTTTTCAGTTTAGTTATTATATTCTTCAGATCTATAATCTATGTTTGATATTTTTTAATATTTTTAATTTCTTTGTTGAAATTCCCACTATGTTCATTTATTCTTCTTCTGAGTTCAATGATAAATTTTATGACCATTACTTTGCCTCTTTATCAAGTAGCTTGCTTATCTTCATTTCATTAGTTTTTTCCTGAATCCATCTTATTTATTTCATTTGGAACATATTTTTTCTTCCTCATTTTGCTCGTCTCTGTGTGTTTGTTTCCATGTATTAGATGAAATAACTACCTCTCTCAGTCTTGAAAGACTGGCCTTGGTATGAGATAACACTCAATCATTCAACCTTGTCCTAACCATTGATTGTCTGTTGAATCTTTGTGATTGTTGAAGCAACTTGATTTATTCTTGATAGGTTCCCAATTGTTGGGAGTTTGTGAAGATCTGTCAGTGTTTCAAAGAAAGGGATCTTGATCAGCACTTAGTTTTAGGTTGATTGGAAGCCATAGCCTCAGACATCTTTTAAGTTATTCAAATATGTACAGTCCTGTGGGACCACAGTTATAGACTCTTGTGGTTTCTAGACCAGGAGATCTGGAGGGATTACCTGGGAAGAAGTTGCAATAATCAGGGCTTCAGTGGAGTGTGTGAGTTTCCTCCTGGGAGGTACTAGCAAGCTGTAGTGAGGGAAAGGGAGAATGCAAAGGTGGTATCTCCATGCCTTTGTTTCCTGACAGCACTTTCATTGCCTCTAGATGTATGGCAAATGTGAAGCCTGACCCTCAGGCTGAAGTTCCAAGACAAGTAAATAGGCATTTTTTTCATAGGAAAACTAGGGGTGTGTTTAAGTTTGCTCTCTCTTCAGTACCCTTGGGGTGGCAGCCAACCAAGAACTGTCTTTCTGATTCATAAAGTCCTGTGTGGTCTAGGAATGCAAGTTCCCCTGGCCCCAGTTTTAACTGAGTAAGGGATATCCTCCACTTGGATTCTGAGTGTCTACTGGATTTCATGAGGCAGCAGGAGAGCACTGAGGGCAAGGGATAACCACTGGCTTTAGTTAGGCCATAGGAACATACAGGAGCAAGAAATGTGCGTTGGGTTTAATAAAGCATGAGAATGGTTTGACTATGTGAACTTTCTGGCCTTAACAAGGCATCAGAGAGTGCCATATCTGCATATGCTGACCAGTTTTTGTAAGTCATGGGAGAGTGCTCTGACCTCTGGAGTCTGCCCACTAGCTTTAGATAGGTGGCAGGATAGAGCTGTGCCTGTTTTAGCAAGGCAGCAGAAGACTGCTGTGTCCTTGCACACCTGCCTACACTAGCTAGGTAGAGGCAGAGAGCATAAATGTTACCTGGCAGCTCCTTCTTCCCCAGGGGAGGTCTCAAATAGCTCCTGAAATTTGCAGATACTTTAAGGTTAGCAAATGACTCTCTGCATAAACATATGGGTCTCTCGACAGGCAATCTGAGAGAGAAAGAGAGAGAAACTCAAGATGGAAGCCACACTTATTTTATAACCTAATCTTGTCAGTGACAGTTTATCACTTCTACCATATTTTATTTATTAGAAGAGAGTCACTAAGTTCAGTCTATACTCATGAGGATTACAAAAAGGGCACCAAAGAGCAGGCATTATTAGAGACCATCTAAGTGGTGGCCTACCATTGTTTGTCCTCTGGCGCCCAGAACTCATGTCACTCCCATGTGCAAAATATGCTCACTCCCTCCCAAGGTCTTGTCTCATTCTATTACAGCTTTAGTTTAAAACCCAGCATCTTGTCTCTAAACCGGGACCAGATATAAATGAGAGTCTTTTGTATAGTTCCTTAAGTATGGCTCCCAAGTACCGTTCCTCCTGATCTGCAGACGTGTGAAAGAAAACTGAGAAGTTGTTTCCTACCTACAACTCTAACATACAATAGTGGGGAAGGTATAGCATAAGTCCTATAGACATTTTTGTTCAAAATGGGAGCCCCAGAGAAGTCTTGTCTGTAAAAATTCTGAAATCCAGCAGGCAAATACAGGAAATTCCCTCCAGAGATAATTATTTATGCTTCTAGCTTTAGATTCTGGGTTTGCTTCCACCTCCATATTTTGACTTTCATAAAAGGCAAGATATGTGTGTAGCTGGGCCACCGTTCTCAGCTTGTTTCCTGCTGATAAAGTTCTAGAGATCCAACAATCTCCCCTGATTCCATACTATCTCCATCCTCCTTGGGCCAGGCTGATGTTGTGCTCACAACTGGTAAGAACTTTGTAGGTGTTCTGTATACTTTCATAGGGTTCATTTCATTTGACAAAAGCTACACCTCAAGTTTCTTTGAGATAACTCCTTCTCTTCCCTGGGCCCCTGCTGGCAAGCTGAGGGAAAAGGCACTTAAGCTCCACAGAGGCCCTGTTGCTTGACTGAGGAGAGCTACATGGAAGACTCTTCATCTATTTTCATTTCATTTATACAAAGTTCAAAAAGGGCAATACTGAAATATATTATCTTAAGATTCCCACATAAGAATTATAACCATATAGAAAGGAGCGATTAACAAAAATACTAGAATAGTAGCTATTCCTAGGAAGAGAGAGGGATATGGGAAGAAGTAGAAGCAGGGATCTAAAGTTGATTTTCATGTCATATATTGTGCTGGATGATGGGTACTCTGGTATTTATTTTATAGTTTTTACTAAGCTGTAAATAAATATATGCATACACTTACCTGACATGCTCCTTTTCTACATGACTCAGACAAAAGAGCAAAAAAAGAAGAAGAAATATACTCACTAAAATGCAGTAGAGGCATTGTTTCTCAAACCTATGGAAGAGGATTATTATGTTTTAAAATTGAAGGTAGAAGGAATGTCAAAGGGTGAAGGTGTAATGCCATTAAAAGCTTGAATTATATATAAGTGTTAGGTGATTAAACTGAGTTAAATTAATATGCTTTGTCTTTTGACATGTTTTATTACCTATTTAATATTATTTTTCTAAAAAGCAAAACATTCCAGGAGAACATTCACGTCAATGAATGTTCATGTCCGTTCATCATATCCAGTACAGCAGTTTTCTCATCCTACTCATTTTTCTGTTATATTCCTGCTTTGTGAAGCTAAAAAAAAGAGACAAGGAAAGGAGTTGGGAGCAAGAATCAAATTTATTGCAGAATTTTGAGAAAATATCCTTCTCAAATGTAATTATTCTGAATCATTGGTGAAGTTCCAAGACACTAAAGCAAGAGGGGTAGAGGTTGGCTGTTTTCTATGTTCAGATAGAGAACTTGGTTAGATGGTGATATTAAAAAGATGGGAAGTGATATAGAGTCAAAGTTTTCTTCCTAAAAGATAGTTCTGGTTTGTAACTCTTTTGATTAACATCCTTCTTCCCTCAGTGGCTCTTTGTTGCTCAGGGTAAAAGGTGTACCTTCACGCTGTGGCACAAACTTTCCTCCCCAGTCCTACATCTTGATTTCCTAGCCCACTCCCAGAACAATCAGGCTTTGCAACCCACCCGCTCATTGCTGTTCAGGAATATTCTCTCTCTCTCTCTCTTTGTTGATGATTATGGACATGTTCTCTCTGTTCTAAAGACTTATTTTGCCTAACTGTGGGTCACCATTCTGGTGTGAGAGAGATTAAATACAGAGAGAAAATATTGTTGCCTCCCCTCAGGAACAGGGGTAGTTATGTGTTGTCTCTGTTGGGATTGTATTGACCTTGTCTTCCAAGTTATTTGTTTCCTAACCTTGACTGTAACTTTTTGGAGGGCAGAGAGAGTGTCTTTATAGTTTTATCTTTATGGTGACTTGTACCTGGTAAGAGCCTTATAAGTGTTTGTTGGCTAAACAGATGAATGCATTTGGTGGATGACTGAAGTAGTTTGTTGAGAACTGTAATGACAAAGGTACAGAAAAATGGGCAATTTAGTGAAATAATTAAACATGTTGCCTCTGGAACCCGATTTTCCAGGATGGAATATTATCTCTACTACTTACTAACTGTGGGTTATTGGGCAAGTTATGTAAACTTTCTTGCCTCAGGTCTCTCATTTGTTAAAGGGGGTAGTAACAATACTACCTTCATTGGGTCGTTAGAGTGATTAAATGAAGTAACACGTTAAGTGCTGCAGACAGTCTGGAGACCTAGTAAGTAACTCGGTACACTTAATAATGTTGCAGATGGCAGACCATAGCTTTCAATTAACCTGCATGAGGGCCAAGGAAGGGTGGATCCCGAAAAGAGAAGAGCAAGGAACTCTTTACCATTATATACTTAACACTTTCATTTTCCTCATCATGGTACTGAGCACACCATATTGAAATTTTGTGTGCTAGTATGCATTTCCATTTCATTCTGAAGACTGGGAAGAGAAGGTCCACATCCCCTTTGGGTACTGCCGTATCACAAATTCTGACACATCGTTACTTCTTAATAAATATTGGTAAATGATCAGCAAGCACAACTTGAAGTCATTTGATAATTTTATGGCCTGAATTCCAAAAACCTGGATAGTGAATCATTGTGAATCTTAAAAATTACAAACTAAACTTAAAACTCAGATATTACAGTTATCACGTCTCTTACCAGCAGTTAATCGTACCTTGAAATTTTTCTCACCTTGAAGTCAAGTTAAATGTATTTTTTACCTATGTGTGAGATTTAAGTCAAGTGTATGAACAGTAGAGGCGAGGAACTGAACGCAGGAACAGGGTCCCACTTATCTGGCTGTGACAGTGACAGGACAGGAGGGAAGCCTAAGCGTGTCAGTGGATCGGCCTCGGTGCTCCAGGCATTGTGTGGTACATGAATCTGCCACAGCCTCGCATTTCATCACAAGATTCAAGAGGAAGCAAATATGAGTAAAAATGTGAGGAAGTTTAGGGAGATGAGGCAGTGAATTAACAACTCACTGTTTGGAGAGCCTCATATATTTGTGTTCAGGACACAAATTTATTTGATAAATGCCATCTTCAGGGAATTACCAGATAAAAGAAAAGCTTTCCAATTACTTTTCTTCAGATAATGTCACTTTTCCTCATAAACACACTGTGGTTTATTTCATTTTTTATGTGTAGGTTTGCTGCAGCTTTAGACAAAGGTGAGCAAACCCAACTTTACTCTCAGGATACATATTTCAAAATGGTGTACTGGTTCTTAGACAGGGAACTTCCACCAGCAAGCCTTCAAGGTGAACAAGAAACACCTTGTTGGCTCTCTGGAACAAACACTAACTCTTTCAGGGCATTACATTTCATCTCTAGTACACTAATTGGCAGTTTGGGAGCCTGAAGCAGTAATGTGTCTCCTAGAAGAATTTTTATCTCACATCTAGGGAGTAGTTTACTTACCTGGTAAAATCATAGAATAGCAGAGTTTGGAGGACATTGGAGTAGTCATCTATGGCCTTGGCCGGAGAAGCATAGGAAAAACAGGCCTATACATGTGGCTCAGTCCCAAAAGCAGCCCTGTAGTCTTGGGGTCATCTTAAATTCTCTCCCTTCCTCTGTCTACCCAGAAAAGAAATTTCAGGCCAGTCCTGGATGGGGAGCCACCAGATTACAAGACATTTTCTTGTTACATGAGTGGGCTTTGTAATTGCTTCTTTAATGTCAGCAGACAGGTGATATGATTCTGATATTGTCCATTTTGGAGGGAGCTTTCAAAAGGATTTTGTTCAGCATATTTCTAAAATGAACAAATCTATTTAATTTAAAATCTTTTGCCAGTGTGGTTACATATTTTTTAATACATAACAAGCTCTAGCCTCAGGTATTCTTTCTAAATTACTAATGATATGTATTATTTTACTCAACTCTCACTGAAGTATGTTCATTAAGAATTAGTTTCTGAAGCTAGGTGGTCAGAAGTTTGAATACTTTGCCTACTAGTTCATGGCTTGTGGAGGGTTTTATTGCTTCTTCAAGACACACTGTCCTCTCTGTAATGTGGGATAATAATAATAATGATTTACATCAGATGTTGGCTGTGAGGATTAAGATACTGATTGTAAAGCTTTTACTACATATGACATATTGTAAATTGTAGATAAATGTTAACTATTATCATTATTATTACCATTGCATGCAATAGTTAAGGTTGAAGTTCATATTATTATATAAAACTGTCTTTAAAAATTAGTAAGGTAAAGAATTTCTAAGAAAGGAGTTCTTTATTTTTATAAACCTGGAAGAGTGCATAAATTAGTTGATATTTTCATTATAAATTGTTCTAATGTAGCCATAAATGTCTAATTTAAAAGTATACTTGTTAATATTACTATGTATACTTGGAATCATAGGAAACAGAGCTGTATTTATTTGAAAATATATAGCAATTTTGACCTCCTGTTGATTTACATTAATTTTTAACTCAGTTCAAATGAGAGATGTTTCCCAGAGCTTGACATTCTTTCATGCTAACAATCCTAAATTACAGATGTGAGAATATTACAGGAGTGAGAATATTGGCCTGGTTATTATATGATAAAATTTAAGTCCTTAATTTTATTAATTTGTAGCTGTGTTCCCTGAGCATATGTGTGATTTCTCTGGACATGTTTTCTTCTTTGTAAACTAGAAGTAAACAATACCTCATAGACTTAAAAAGAAACTAATTGTGTTTAATTGGTTTGATGAACAAGCTATTAGGAGCTACTTTACAAAGCAAGGTACTATTCTAAAGTCCACATTGTTCCTTGTGGTGAAGATGAAGTGAGGCCCAACGAGGTTAAGTTCTATCCAAGGCTGGTTTGGCTTTGGCCAAATCTGGACATTCCCTGGGTCCTGCTACACCAGAGCTAGTCAAAATATACCCTGATGAACATTTCTCTGGGAGACGCTCTATGCCCAAGGGTTGTACACTCAAATAAGATTGAGAAAGCCATATGTTACAACTATCCAACTCATTTGTACATTCCCAGTGCTCATTAATTAATTAACTAATTTGTTTTCATTGAATTTATCTGGGTGATATGGGTTAGGGTTAGGACTTACTTAACTTGCATTACCATGTCTCTCAAACATATTTCACCTTGAAATCCATTGACATCCCTCACAAGAGGGCATACTCTAGAGAGAGCTGAAAGCCTGAGGTTGGAGATAATTAACTTATTGTGATACCAGTTCATGCCATTGTCTCAAGTAGAGTTGAGATGCTGATAAAAACAGAGACCCAAGGAAAATGTTCACCTATGGACCTGCTTCATCCAGGGATTGGTTTTTCTAGAGGAAGCCAGTCACAAAGTAGTGAATGAGAAGAGAAGCATGATGCAGGAGCAGGTGACTTCTCTTTCAGAACTTGTGAGTTCTGGCTGTCTGGCTAGAAGTTGGATATACCTGTGACTGTCAAGAAAGAGAATTGTGATGCAAACATAGTTGATTTTTAGTAATTCAAAATTTAATCAACAAATTAGGATATCAAAGCTTAGAGGGGAACAATAGAAAGTTTGGCAGAAGATAATTGTAGAGGAAGGAGTGTGTTTTAAGTTAAAAAGAGAATGGGATCACAACAGACAGAAGAATCTCTAACATTTAAACACTAGGCAAAGGAAGAGAAAGCATCAGTTGCTAACTCTTTAGTGAATAGTTCTACTCTATTTTTTCAAATTATTGCTATTTATTACTAATACTTTTTTCCCTTAATGTGCAGGAAAAGCCCAGGAAAGCTGTGATATGTGTGAAATGAAGTAGCTAAAGAGTGTCAGGTTTGGATTTCCAACACAGAGGCCTCTTGACTCCTGATGACTTAGCTATCTTTCCCCACCACACCCTGGTCACATTCTCTCATGAACCCCTCTGTTAGAATCTTCTCTCATGGAATTTACAGCTAAGATACAGAATACTGCAAATACTGTGCTGTGGTATGAGTTACAAATTCTGTGGGTTGGGAGAAGGTTATCAATGGGTGTTTTTCCCATCCTTGTTATAGATCACCAACATTAGTAAGGATCTTATCTAAACTAAGAATAATGGACATTGTTACTCTGAGTCATCAAAACAGGTTAGAAGCAGAAATTAGTATTTTAGTAAAGCAACAGCTAATTTATTTCATAGTATGACAATCTTTTATATTTTCCTTTTGATTAATTTTAAAATTCATTTTATAGCATAAGGTATTGAATTTTAATATTTTAAAAAGGAAACTAAACCAAGAAAAATTATGTCTATAATATATATGGTATATATATGTATATATGTATATATGTAATATATACAATGTAAGTATTTATAAATGCATATATACTCATACATGTTTATATTACAATAATAGAAATAAAATGTAATAGTCAATGGAAGAATTAAAATATTGCTGGATTTTATTTTTATCATTGACATTCACACTGTCAGTAGCTTGGTTTTGTTTTGACTGTTTACAAAATAGATATTTTCCATCTGCAATAAAATGGAAGTGTTTGGATTTGCAGCAAAAATGCTGAAGATTCTTATGCTGATAGAAATATATGTCTTTACAATGAAAAAGATCAGATTAAAAAACAGTTACTTTGGTGTTTCAAACTTTCTCAGCCAAATGCATGCTGATGTACTTGATAGTGGAAATATATTTTTAAAAGGAAAAATAACTGGGCTGGTTGACACAGACTATCATACATCAGTAATAAGAGGAAATTAATTTTGAAGAAAGGGAAAACGTATCACTAATTGTCACTGACAAACACTGTGCTAAGGAATTCCTCTATATGGAGGCCAAAATCTTTAATATTACCTTATATTTCCCTTACCCCCTGCATAGTTTCCCTTCAACCATTGTAACCTTTTTCAGAATACAATAATCCCTTTTTATAACTATTATTTTCCTAGGGCTGCTATAATGAAATACCAAACACTGAGTGGATTAAAACAGAGAAATTGATGGTCTCACAGTTTTGGAGCCTTGAAGTCTGAAAACAAAGTGTTGGCAACCATCCTCTCTGACTACATTTTAAGGGGGTGTCTTTGCTTTCTTCTTCGAGCTTCCACGGTTTGCTGGCAATCCTTTTTGTTCCTTGGCTTGCAAATGCATCACTCGGGCACATGGCCATCTTCTCCCTGTGTGTCTTTCACATTATTTTCTAGCTGTGCATGTGTGTTTTGTGTCCAAATTTCTTCTTTTTATTTTTATTATTTTTATTTTATTTTTCTTTTTTATTTTTATGTTATTACAGATGTCCCATTTCCTCCCTTTACTCCCTCCACCCAGCCTGACCCCCAATTCCTAGTCACTCCCCACACTGTTGTCCATGTCCATGGGTCCTTCATGTATGTTCTTTGATTAACCCCTTCACCTTCTTTCAGTTATTCCTCACCTGCCTCTTCCCTTCTTACAGTTAGTTGTCAGTCTGTTCTATGTTTCCATGCCTCTGGTTCTATTTTGCTCATTGGTTTATTTTGTTCATTAGATTCCTCTTGCAAATGAGATCATATGATATGTGTCTTTCACTGACTGACTTATTTCACTTAGCATAACAGTCTCCAGTTCCATCCATGCTGTAGCAAAAGGCAGGAATTCTTTCTTTTTTCCTGCTGTGTAGTATTCCATTGTGTAAATGTACCACAGTTTTTGATCCACTCATCTAGTCATGGACACTTAGGCTGTTTCCAAATCTTGGCTAATGTAAATAGTGCTTCTATGAACATAGGGGTGCATAACTTCTTTTAAATTGGTGTTTCAGGATTCTTAGGGTATATTTCCCCCAGTGGAATCTCTGGGTCTAAAAGCAGCTCCATTTTTAATTTTTTTACTTTTTTAAATTTTTTAAATTGTTTTCCACTGTGGCTGCACAATCTGCATTCCCATCAACAGTAGAAAAGGATTCCCTTTTCTCCACATCCTTGCCAGCTTTGTTGTTTGTTGATTTATTAACAATAGCCATTTGAGCAGATGTGAGATGATATTTCATTGTGGTTTTAATTTGCATCTCTCTGATAGCTAGTGATGCTGAGCATCTTTACATATGTCTATGGGCCATCTGTATATCCTCCTTGGAAAGTATCTATTCAGGTCCTTTGCCCATTTTTTAATTGGACTTTTTGTCTTCATGGTGTTGTATGAGTATTTTATGTATGTTGGAGATTAAACCCTTGTCTGATGTATCATTGGCAAATATGTTCTCCCATGCAGTTGGTTTCTATTTCATTTTGATGATGGTTTCTTTAGCTGTGTAGAAGCTGTTCAATTTGATGTAGTCCCATTTGTTTATTTTTTCCTTGCCCTAGGAGACATATCAGCAAAAATATTGCTATGTGAGAGATCTGAAATTTTACTGGCTATGTTTTCTACTAGGATTTTTTTGGTATCCCAACTTATATTAAAGTTAGTTTATTCTGGCGTGTGCTGTAAATTGGTGGTCTAGTTTCATTGCTTTGTCTGTACCAGTCCAGCTCTACCAACACCATTTATTGAAGAGACTCCATTCCATTGGAGACTCCATTCCACTCCATTCCATTTATTCCATTGTATGCTTGTGCCCCCTTTCTCAAATATTAATTGACCATAAATACATGGGTTTATTTCTGGTCTGTCTATTCTATTCCATTGAACTGTGTTTCTGTTCTTATGCTAGTACCAGACTGGCATAAGATTACAGTGGTCTTGTATTATAGTTTGATATCAGGTATTGTGATCCCTCCAACTTTTTTCTTCTTTCTCAAGATTGTTGAGGCTATTTGTGATCTTTTTTGGTTCCCTATAAATTTTTGGAATATCTGCTCTAGATCTATGAAGTATGCCATTAATATTTTAATAGGAATTGCATTGAATGTATAGATTCTATACATTCTATAGAATCTATAGATTGTTTTCAATAGTATGGACATTTTAATGATGTTAATTCTTCTAATCCACGAACAGAGTATGTGCTTCCACTTATTTATATCTTCTTCAATTTCTTTCTTCAGTGTTGTGTAGTTTTCTGAGTACAGGTTTTTTACCTCCTTGGTTAAATTTATTCCTAGGTAATTTTTTTGCTGTTGCTCTGGTAAGTGGAATTTTTTTCTTAGTTTCCATTTCTGATATTTCATTGTTGGTATACAAAAATGTCATTGATTTCTGAATGGTGACTTTGTATCCCACTACTTTGCCAAATTCACTTATTAGGTCAAGCAGTTTTTTTGTGGAGCCTATAGGGTTTTCTATGTACACTATCATGTTGTCTGGATATAATGATAGTTTTACTTCCTGCTGTGTATTTTGGATGCCTTTTATTTCTCTTTCTTGTCTGATCACCGTGGCTAGGACTTCCAGTACTATGTTGAATAAGAGTGGTGAAAGCTGACACCATTGTCTTTTCCTGATCTTAAGGGAAACACTTTTAGTTTTTACCCATTGAGTACGATGTTGGCAGTAGGTTTTTTGTATATGGGCTTTGTTATGTTGAGGTAAGCTCCCTCTATCCCCATTTTGCTCAGTGTTGTTTTTTATCATAGATGGGTACTGGATTTTATCAAGTGCTTTTCCTGCATTTATTGATATGATCATGTGATTTATGTTTTTCATTTTGTTTATGTGATGTATCACATTTACTGATTTGCAAATATTATACCATCCTTGTATCCCTGTAATAAATCCCATTTTTATCATGGTGTATGATCATTTTAATGTATTGCTGGGTCTGGTTTGACAATATTTTGTATGATTTTAACATCTATGTTCATCAGAGATATTGGCCTGTGAGTTTCTTTCTTTGTTCTGTCTTTTCCTGATTTTGGGATTAGGAAAATACTGGTCTCATAAAAAGAGTTTTGGAGTCTTAACCCTTCTTGAATTTTCTGGAATAGTTTGAGCAGGATAGGTGTTAGCTCCTCTTTGAATGTTTGGTAAAATTCACCTACGAAGCCATCTGGACAAGAGCTTTTGTGTGTCAGGAGCTTTTTTATTGCTGCTTTAATTTCATTAGTTGTTATCAGTCTATTCAGGTTTTCTGCTTCTTCCTAATTCAGCTGGGGAAGATTGCATATTTCTAGAAATTTATCCATTTCACCTAGGTTGTCCAATTTCTTGGAATATAGTTGTTCGTAGTAGTTTCTTAAAATCCTTTGTATTTCTGTGGTATCAGTTGTTACTTCTCTTTTATTACTAATTTCATTTATTTGGGTCTTCTCTTTTTTTCTTGATGAGTCTGAGATATATCTATATATATATATCATGTTTTCTCATCCATTCAGCTACCCTATGTTCCTCTTTTGATTGGAGCATTTAATGCAATTACATTTAAGGTTGTTATTGATAGGTACTGGTTCATTGCCATTTTATTTTTTTAATCCTATGTGTTTCTCTCTGTTTGTTATTCTTCTCAAAGCAGTCCCTTCAACATCTCTTGCAATTTTGGTGTTAATGAAATTCTTTAGCCTTTTATTTTTGTCTGGGAAGCTCTTTATTTCCCCTTCAATTTTAAATGATAGCCTGATTGGATAATGTAGTCTTGGTTGCAGATCTTTGTTTTTTTATTACTTTGACTGCTTCATGACAATCCCTTCTGGCCTGAAGTGTTTCTGTTGTAAATCGGCCGACATTCTTACTGGAACTCCCTTGTAGATAATTGACTAATTCTGTCTTGCTGTCTTTAAGATTCTTTCTTTGTCTTTAAATTTTGCCATTTAAATTTTGATGTGTCTTCGTATGAGTCTCTTTGAGTTCATCTTGATTGGGACTCTCTGTGCTTCCTGAACTTGTGTTACTTTATCCTTCATCAGGTTAAGGAAGTTTTCTGTCAATAATTCTTCAAACAGGTTTTGTATCCTTTGCTCACTTTCTTCTCCCTTGGTATGTCTATGATATGGATATTGTTATGTTTCATGTTGTCCAAGAGTTCCCTTAAAACATCCTCATTCTTTTTCTTTTCATTCTTAATTGTGTGGTTGCCTCTCCCATGCCCCCTAATGGGGACCTGGCCTGTAACCCAGGCATGTGCCCTGACTGGGTACTGAACTAGCAACCATTTGGTTTGCAGCCCACACTCAATCCACTGAGCTACACCAGCCAGGAACATTCTCATTCTTTTTAAGTCTTTTTTCCTTCTTGTTGCTGATTGGGTGCTTTTTCTACCTTGACTTCCAAATTGCTGATTTGATCCTGTTTCATGTAGCCTGCTTTTAATTTCTTGTAGTGTATTCCTCATTTCAGATAATGCATTCTTCATTTCCAACTGGTTCTTACTTAAGGTTTTCATGCTGATGTAGTTCCCATTAAGTTCCTTGTAGTTCTCACTAAGTTCCTTGAGCATCCTTATAACCATTACTTTGAACTCTATGTCTAATAAATTGCTTACCTCAATATCACTTAGCTCTTTTTCTGGATATTCCTCCTTTTCGTTTTTGGGAGGTTGTTTCTTTGTCTCCCCATTTTAGTTATCTCTTTGTGTTTGTTTCTATGTATTAGATTCATTTGCTTTGACTCTCTGTCTTGTGGAGTGGCCTTATGTGTTAGGAGTCCTATGGGACCCAGTGGGGCAGACTCCTTGATGTCCTGACCTGGATGCTCTTGGAATGTCCTTTGTGTGGGTTAAGTGGACTGTCCTGTTATATTTGGGTCCTAATTGTTACTGGCCTGATTTCATCAGTGGGAAATCCCTTCTACCTGGCTGACTAAGAGGCTCAACCCCTACCATGTCTTGTATGCCACTGTATAGGTGCTGGCAGAGCAAAACAAGAAACACAAAGGCAACACCAAAACAAGTAACACCTCTCCCAACCACAACAGCAATATTAATGACAAGAGAGCAAAGAATAATAAAAGCAAAATGGAATAGTAGAGAAAGGGGGAAAGGAAAAGGAATATGAGAAGAATAAAGGTAAAAAAAGTGATTATGAAGGGAGAAAGGGGAAGATGGCTAATACTACTAATGAATTGAAAGAGGAAAATGGGGAAAGGAACACAGAAAAAGTAACATAAATAATAAAATGAAAGAGGAAGGAAACAATGGAGTAATCAAAAGTAAGAATAAAATAGCAGATAAGAAAGAAAAAAAGAGCACCAAAAATAAAAGAAAAAGAAAATGCTATGAAAAAAATAGCAAAAATAGTGAAAAAAGAACCAAGTCGATTGGTTTCAGCATAGTTTGGTGATTTCCTGTTGGTTTCTCCCTTGGGAGGCAGACTCTGGTATATGAGTCTGGTGTGAGCCAGTGTCAATGCTGTCCACGCCTGGTCCTCAGCAGCCTTTTCAAAGCTACGAGTGATCCACAGTTTGTGGCCGATTCTTTGGAGCTTGGCTGCCCCCAAGATGGGCCAAGCTGCTCTGCAAAGATGTCTTTTATGAGCCCTAGGTCCAGGGGTGTGTCAGTAAAGATCTCAAGTCACTGTTAGACCTGTCTTTCCCTTTAGAGGGCTTCTAGGTATGGGTTGAATCCCCAGTCTGGGCACATACAGCAAGCAAATGATTGATGTTTCTCTTTCACACAAATGCCTCTCTCTCTCAAATCAATAGACTATTTCCTATATGCATAGCCATCTTTCATGTCTCATATCATCCTGATGGGGTGACAGAAGGGAGGGAAAAGTCCGGCAGCAAAACTATAACATGGGACCTTGGTGGGGTGCTCGATCTGCCCCCTCCAGGGAGTCTCAGCCTCAGGCTCCTGTTGCTGCACTACCACTGCAGCCTCCACAGCCAGCACTGCCCTGGCTGCCTCTCTCTGCCCTGGTGCCCCTGCCTCCTCAGCCTATCTGTAGCCTCCTCAGTCAGATGATGCAGACACTGGCCTGCAGTGTCTGTGTCATTATGGATGAAATGAGGCATTCACATGGACTACCGAGTCTGGCGGAGGAAAAAGGACAGCATGGCTTTTCTCTCAAGGGGAGCAAAAGCCTTGGCCCTTGCCATGACCAGCCTTTATTGGCTTTCTTGGCACATTAAATGATGGTCCTCATTTACTATGCACAAGTTCACTTTAGGTGGTTACCTTTAACAGAAAACAAAGGAGCAAATGCTGCTAATCACATCACAGAAGAGGGATATTTGCAAATGAAAAGGCAAAAATGGTTGAACTGGTTACACTCATCCTTGGAAGGTTTAGCATGGATTTTAGGAAGTTACTTTGCAGTAAATGTCCTCAATTCAGGGTGAGAGATTTTTTTAGATCAAGACTGAAAGCAGCCTAGGCACATTGCAGGCCTGATTCCCCATGGGAGAACCTATCCATGGGTGTGGGTCCTGTGTATCTCCCAGTGGGAGCTGGGTCCACACCACACAGAATGGTCTACTACAGTCAGACTCTGTCCAGCTTGTAGTTCCAGTAGCTCCTGGTGCTGGATAGGGAACAGCCCCCTCCTCAGCTAATACTGCTGTCTCCAGACCCTGGCCTGGCACAGGGGGAGTGGTGGCCAGGCTGGGTGCCAAGGCATGGCTGCTCTGGAAGCTTCTTCCCAAGGAGGATTTTGTAAATTTCAAAAATGGTGCATGCTCCAAACCTGTGTGGCCAGAAATGCCAGGCTGGGGTGGCAGTGGTGGAAGCTCTTCCAGGAGAGCCCAGACTATCTGCCCCTGAGTGCCCACACGGACAGACAGACACTCCCAGTCTTGCACACATGCATACACACTTGCCCATGAACACACTCACAGATACTCAACTGATTTTTCAAGTTCATTGCTCTGTGATTTAGCTGGAAGACTAGTCTGGGCTGGGAGCAAGTGGACAGAGTTTCCAGCTACTCGACAACCATCTTGGAACTCCCAAATTTCTTCTTTTTATAAGGACACTGTATTGGAGTAGGGTCCACCCATATAGCCTCATTTTAACCTGATTCCCTCAGTAGACATTCTATTTCCAAATCAGGTCACATTCTCTGGTACTGGTAGTTAATACTTGAATATATCTTTTTGGAAGTATATAAATCAACCCATAACTCCACTTTTTGGAATTTTTCTGTAGAGGTGGTGGGATTGTCTTCCTCTGCTTCCGAGATCTTCCTCTTAAAGGAAGAAAGGTTGGCACATCACCTAGCTCTCCCACTTAGCTCCTCTCTTACTCTATTCAGGAACCAGAGAGATTTCCTTTGGCTTTTCCACATGAGTTTTTATATCCTTGTTGGGTTAGTGATTGTGAACCTTGCATATTGGAATCACCTGGGGAGCTTATGCAATCACTCTGGGTTGCATTCTGGGCAGGGTTTTTAAAAAGAGTTTCCAGGTGATTATAATATGTAAATAAGGCTGAAAGCTTTAGGAATAATATTAAGTTATGATTTATTGACTTCATATTCTTTCAAAACTTTGCTCTAAGGTTACTATTTCCTTATGCTGGTTTTTCTGTCTTACATCCTAGAGCTTTGTGAAGTGCTATAGCATATGTATTTTGGCATAGAAATACTAGTGAAGAGACGTAGGTAGATACCCTCGGTAGATAATACAGTGAAAAAAAGATAATCGGGCATGCAAGGAGAATCATGTTGGGTGTGTGAGAAATGTTGACGTTTTAGTCACACAAGGGGGCTCAGACCAATTAGTCATTTACCTGTTGGCTTTAGAAGTTGTTTTTTTTTTTTAAATAACCAAGATGAGGGCATTTATAAAATCAGGTCCTAAGGAGTGCTAGAGATTTCAGAGATCAGCAGGCCCAGAGGCAGGCCCATGGATTTGGCAATGAAAGGTCAAAATTAAAGACAAAAGGAAGGTGCATGTTTCTTTATAGTAAAATGTCAATACTGAAGCTGAGAAGGTTATTCCTTTTAAAAGTAAATATGTTTTAAATTTCTCATGACTTAGAGAATAGGAAGACTAAAACAATTATTTGGGAAATTAGTGAGAGGTTTATTGGAGTAACACTCTATACATTGCTTTTCATGCTGGTTTCCAATATTTATTTCCTTGTTTGAGATTGTGTGTGTGTTTAAACACCCTAAAACTATCATTGGCCATAGTCTAAAATGTTTTAACTTTCCCTCTTTTTATATACAATTGACAAAGAGTTAATTTATTGCACCTAATAATACCATTATTTTGAACTATTTGCCTAAGACCGGGAGCATGATATTCTCTATTTGAAGAATGATCTAGGAGAAGGCAGATCTGAAAATGCAAGGTCAAGTAGGACAAAACCCATCTCAGAACAATGACTAGTTAAAGCCTAGTTTTAGTTCATTGAGGAGCTAGAGTATTGGTTAAGGTTATCTAACTTTTTTAATGCCTCTAACCCATAATATTTAACATAATTTCCTCAATTCTAGTCATAGTTCCCAAAACTATTAAGTTATTTAAATATAATACTGCAGGCATTTAAGTTTTATTTAAAGATGCTCTTGTCCTTTGCACAATAAGATTTATTTGTTTTGTTTGGTTAGCTCTGAATTATTTTAAAAGCAATTCTATTGAAAAGGAAGATGCATTAGAATGTATTTTGATCATACTCCAGATAAATAAATAAATTAAACAAATAAGTAAATAAGATAGCAGGCAAGTTCCCAAAATGGGCATATTAACAAAATGTTTTGTAACATTTTATTACAAAACATTTTACAAAATATTTTATTAATCCTCTAAAGGATTATATTTTCTAAAAAGATATGAGTGTCTATTGGACATAGTAGGCTTTAAAGCCACTTTATTTTTAAGTTTAAATAGAGATCTTTGAGAAATGCTGTTTGAATCCCAGAATTCAAATACAACCTTTTATATTGTTAATCTTTCTTGAAGTATAAAGAGATGGGATAAAGAGAAACTTATTTCATCTTAAATTTAGCCCCATGTACTTTTTCTTCCTTTTTAACTCATCTTTTATGGATACTGCCTATGAACTAGGTATTACAGAGAATACAAAATAGCTTTTTGATGTAATCCTAATGTATAGCAGTCTAGAACATATAAGGTGACCATGTAAAACACTATGTTCAGGAAAATACTGCATAGAATTACAGGAATTATGTTTACTTTGCTTATTTCTATATCTGCAGCACTTAAGATAGTGCATTATTGATATTTAATAAATATTTCTGGAATGAATGAGGGACAGAATTGATATAAGGAGATAATATGTATTGTATGAGGAAGGACTGCAAAAGGAATTGAAATAAACCAGAAAATCTGCTAAGAGCAACTTGGAGAAAACTGAAAATTGAGGTAGATCTTGAAGAAAGCATAAGATTTGGACTAAAAGGGAGTGGAATGTATATGGGTGTATATGTCTGTAGATGTATATGTGTGTGGATGTGTATGTGTCCTGTCATGTACATATGTAGGAACAACCTGAAAAGTCACTGGAGCAGGTATGGACATGTTATGGGTAGAGAGAAAATAATTGTGTATCAGTGGAAGACCCTTTTGGGAATTAAATAAGAAATAAAGCTGAACAATTTAGGTGAAACCAACCTGTTGGCATCCCTTGGTCTTCTCTTTAGAAATTTAAGCTTTACACTAAAATCATTGAAGAATCCCATTCCCCAATCAAATATGTATATACAAGTTTTATGAAAATGTATTTGTACCCTTAACATATTTGAAATTTGGGTTGTCCATAAACAGAAAATAGTGTAAAGAAAGTTCGGCAAATATCTTTAGATTTCTCACTGTCTCAATTATGTAAGATTCATAGTCTTTATTTTTTCTTTTTTTGAACTTAAAGTATTTTTTTAAATATTTTATTGATTATGCTATTACTGCTGTCCCATTATGCCCCCTTCATCCCCCGCCACCCTGCACACCCTCCCCCACCCACATTCCCCCCCTCTAGTTCATGTCCATGTGTCATAAGTTCTTTAGCTTCTACATTTCCCATACTATTCTTGCCCTCCCCCTGTCTATTTTCTACCTACCATCTATGCTACTTATTCTCCATACCTTTCCCCCTCTCTTCTCCTCCCACTCCCCTGTTCTAACCCTCCATGTGTTCTCTATTTCTGTGGTTCTGTTCCTGTTCTAGTTGTTTACTTAGTTTGTTTTTGTTTTAGGTGTGGTTGTTAATAATTGTGAGTTTGCTGTCATTTTACTATACACATTTTTTTATCTTCTTTTTCTTAGACAAGTCCCTTTAACATTTCATACAATAAGGGCTTGGTGATGATGAACTCCTTGAACTTGACCTTATCTGAGAAGCACTTGATCTGCCCTTCCATTCTAAATGAAAGCTTTGCTGGATAGAGCAATCTTGGATGGAGGCCCTTGCCTTTCATGACTTGGAATACTTCCTTCCAGCCCCTTCTTGCCTGCAAGGTCTCTTGCAGAAATCAGCTGACAGTCTGATGGGAACTCCTATGTAGGTGACTGTCTCCTTATCTCTTGCTGCTTCTAGGATTCTCCTTCATTTTTACCTTGGCTAATGTAATTATGATGTGCCTTGGTGTGTTCCTCCTTGGGTCCAACTTCTTTGGGACTGTCTGACTTCCTGGACTTCCTGGAAGTCTATTTCCTTTGCCACATTGGGGAAGTTCTCCTTCATTATTTGTTCAAATAAGTTTTCTAATTGTTG
>CM052548.1:31170661-31192846 GCA_028533065.1 Trachops cirrhosus | reverse complement strand
GATCCCATGTGGGTGGGCTTGTGCACCTCGTGGGTCTTTCCAAAGACCTCCTCTGTGTGTATGGGAGTCTCTCCATGTGTCTCAACCCCCACAGGTGTTTTCAGTCAGTGCCCCAAGGCTCTATTTCGTGGTGCTGGGTTCCTGGGTTGGGTGCAGTGCCTTGCTTCACAATCATGGCCTCGCTGGGTCTGCTGGTTGCCACCCCTCAGCCAGTGTTTGCCAGCCGCCGCTTGTGCACCCAGGGTCTGCCCACTGCGGTCTTGTGCACCCGGGTTGCCTTATGCGCCCCATCCCCCAATTCTCTTTGTGCTGTGACCCCTCTCTGCCAGGCTGCCCGACTCCACCCCTCCTACTGGTCTGGATGAACGTGTCTATTTTAACTCCTTGGTTGTCTGACCTCCATACAGTTCAATTTTCTGTCAGTTCTGGTTGTTACTCTGTTTCTAAATTGTTGTTGTCCCTATCTTCATTGTGTGGGGAGGCACAATGTGTCTACCCATGCCTCCATCTTGGCCGGGAGAGTCTTTACTTTTTTTAATTACATATATATATATATATATATTTATTTATTTATTTATTTATTTTTACCATCAAGTAGTTTATAAGGTGACCTTGAGGAGATCCAGATTGAGACAAAATGACCTTGGGCAATGGGCTTTTATGACATGCATCTAGTAAATTCTGGAACATCTAATGTAGAGGAGGTGAGAAAATAAGAAGAATGACTCATTATAGTTTAAAAACTAGAAGAATATGAAGTGGAAAAGATAGGAAGTAACAAAACCCTACTTCAAGTTTTGATGTTGGTGATGAGGAAATGATGGATTTGTTTTTCCTCTTGTCATCATCATTTCTCAATTCTTGTTTTCTTTCTGCTTTGATGATTTGGTCAGTTTTTACTCCCTGACTTTCTCTTTCTAAAGTCTTAGTGTGAAAGTTTCCTATATGGATTTGTTGTCAACTCTCACATAATTAAATAGTATCCTTTGTAGGCCAATGTCATCACTCATTACAGTGAGCATAACTATTCACACCTGCCTCTCTCGGATTCCTTTGGAAGAAAAAACCCTACATATTTCTAGTTTCTAGTACAGTGTTTGTCATGTGGTAGATGTGAGTTGATACTTACAAGTTGAGTTAAGGAACTTTTTTTGGCAATGATTTATATACTGGGACTTGGATATATAATATCAGGAAAGTCAGTTCTGGAAAGTTCTACCATGGTAAAAAAGATGTCTAATTTCTTTCTCTTTTTTGATATAACTTGTATAACACTGCTCCAGTTTCAGGCAAAATATTAGGTTTAGAGTGGAATGAGAAGAAGTTTTAAAGTTCTTTATTTTATTTGTTTTTTGGGGGGTTTATGAACTCTCAAAATGCAGAAATGCTGAAAGTGATATCTGCCACCACACTTCCAGATTTCAAAGGTCACTTTGGCCATTTATTTCTGAGCTGTGTGGCAACTTCAGATGTGTCCCCCAACATACTGTATGTTTACAGTCTAGGGAGCACTGGTGAGAGTTAGACATGGAATCATGAACTAAGATGCCTAAATCACTCTTTATATTTAACTATCTGCATTTAGATATTAAAGATTTTTTAAAAGTCAATTAGTAATAAATAATTTATCTGATGGAGCCTCAGCTAAAAATGAGGATAACAGCTGTTGCATTAAGGTATTTAAGATGCTGTATGTTAAATCTTTACATGTATGACATTTATGTTGCTCAGCTAATTTGAAAGTTCTTTCTCAGAAGCAATTCACTAAAAGAGAATGTCTTATGAGGAAAAAAACTCATTACAGAGAAAGATAGTATTGTTAATTTTAGGAGTATGTGAGATACCAAATTGACTATTAACTGTTTTTTTGACCTTGAAGATCATATTTTTTCTCTCTCTCTGGGTCTTAAGTTTCCATCTCTGAATGAATATATAATAATTTTGTTGTTTGTTTTTGAACATGGATTAAAAACATTTATAATGCACCTCTTGAAAAATGTGAATTTTCTTAATAGGAAATATTTCCTATTTTAAGTTTTGTAAGTATTAATATTCTTAATATATTTGAAATTTTCATTGCCTATAAACAGAAAATACTATACAGGAAAGTTTGGTATATATCCTTAAACTTTCACTGCCTAAATTATATAAGATTCACCATCTTAATTTCTTTGAAATAGCACAGTTATAGTTATTTTGTTATAGTTATTTTTGTTGTATAGTTATTTTGTTGTATATATTATTCAATAAGTAGAAACATAGCATTTTCTTTTTTCTTCCTTAAGACTTTTTACATTTTAGGTCAATTTTCCAAAGATTCTGCTTCAGAAAAAGACTCCTGGGCTGAGTAATTTTTTTTTTTTTTTGCTAACCTGCGTTTGCAATTTTAAGCATCTCATTACTTCAGGGATATTATTTGTTGTCTGGTAAAGTCACATTCATCTACCCATAATCATTTATTTAGTGCCTACTAGGCATTTTTCTGGGTTTTGGAGATAGTCATTGAAAACACACACAAAATTTCTGCCATCTACAGCTTATGTTCCAGTGAGAATACAGTTTAAAAAAAAACTTGAAAGTTAGATAGTGATAGGTGCATGGAGGAAATTGAACAGTTAAGGGTGCATTTGTAATCTCAAATATGGGAGTCATGAAAAGCATCATTAAGGAGGTGAAAGGAGTTAAAGGAGTAAGGTCAGTGGGTATTTGGAAACGAACATTTGAAGAATAAGCTTCAGAAAAGGCAAAGAACCTGAGACAGAAGCATGCTAGAGTGCTCCAGGAAGATCTATTTGAGAGAGTAGTAAGTAACTTTGAGAAGAGTTGTGGCAGGGAAAACCATGTGAGAACTTCAGCCATTGTAATTTGGCTGTAATTTAAAATGAAATGGGAAGCCATTGAATAGTTTTGAGAAGAACAATGACATGATCTGTCTTGAATTTTGCTAGATTATTGTGGCTTCCTTGTTGAAAAAGAACTGTGTAGGGAGTAGAACAAGGGACACCATTAGGAGGCTAATGCTGTAATGTAGGCAGGAAGGATGGTGCTTAGACTGGGTTGGCAGGGGTGGAGGTGATGAGAAGTGGTAGCATTCTGGATAGATTTTGAAAGTGGAGCTGATAGGATTTGATGGACTCAATTCCATGCTAGACAAAACAAGAAGAACCAATCATGACCCAAAGATTTTGACCCCAAACAAATAGAGTCATCATTATTTGATGTGGGGAAGATAGAGTGAGAAGCAATTTTGGAGGGAAGATCAGGAGCTTATTTTTGGATATATTAATTTTGACATGTTAGACTAATCTGGAAGGAATTAACTAAATGGAAATTTAGATATGAGACGCTGGAGATACAGATTTGGTAGTTACCAGTATATTGATGATATTTAAACCATGAGATTGTATAGGGTCATCAAAGGAATAAGAATGTCAAAAAAGAAGAGAGAAGAAGTTTTAGAACTGGCCTTTAATTTTGAGCATTGTAGAAAATGAGAAGGAATTTACAAAGGAGAAGAAGGATGAATGCCCAGGAAAATGAAGGGTACTGGAACCTAATTATAGAGTCACATATTGTAAGGATATTAAATGCTGCTGCTAAGGTCAAGTAAGATAGGAGCTGAGAATTGGTCAATGGAATTAGAACAGGGAAATCATTGTGGTAGAGTAGCAGGGGTGGGGAGGGCACAGAAGTATGTTGCAGTAGGTCTAAGAGAGCAAGAGGGGACAAGTTTAAGACAATGAGTATAAAAACTTTTGCAAGGAAATTATTAGCTTATTTCTGATTATGATGTGAGTCCTAAGTATAAATGTTAATAAAATTACTGTTATTAGTATGTTAGTATACTGCAATGTGTAACTTCAAATGAATGTTATAATCTGCAAATTAATCATTTTAGATAGCTTACTTCCTTTCCAAGGATGCTTCCACTGACCAAAATGATTTTGAAAAAGAACATTTCTTGCATTCCTGAAACAAAATAATATTTGAAATAGAAAGGACCTTTAAGATCATTTCTACAAACTCTCTCAGTTAAGGTTTTTCTCTACTTTCTGACTTCTCTTTACACAGCACTGATAATTATTGAGGAAGTATTAAGGGGCTCAGATTATTTTTAAAAAATGAGTATCTTTTAAAATTCCTCAAACATCTCTCACATGCCTTGTTATACAGATTTTATGTCAGATTCAAATATGACATTGCTTTTGATTGACATGAAAGATTTTTGTACCTGATTTAAGATAACTTTATTACTATATTCATGTATTTTAAAAGTCTGAGATTAAATGAGTAGTTTTTCATGTAGTTTTAATAGTCACATTTTTTCTGCATTAACTGAGGACTAATATTTACATGTAATTTAGAAACTTGGTCAATATGCTTTATAATTTTACTTTGTGTTTTACCATGGATGGAAGATCTTAGAGGCAGATTCTAACCAATACCTCTTTCCAGAGACTCTTCAAAGCCAAGGAAAATAATTGGAAATATTAATAATTCTTACAGTAAGCTTTTGAAAGGAAAATCTAGTTGCATAGGTGGCAGTAGGATAGGATTGCTTAAGAGTTGGTTAGGATTAAATATAGCTAGAATATTTTACTGTGGCTATCATGGAGCAACTTGTACCCAACTTGCTCTCCTACCTATTACTGTAAGACTAAGCAAAATGTATGGGCTAGATTATTTAAGATCTATGAGATAAAGGAAAAACATGAGAGGAGTATATGTTTGCAAAGACTGATTGAGGCATGTTCCCTATTATAGGCAGGAATATGGAGCCCAGGCAAATCATGGTGGCCTGATTGAGGAGAGAAGGTAGATATTAGAGTTTGGGGTTGCTGAAGTGGCTAGTATTTGTAAGACAGGTTTAGAAAAGAGATAGTTGTGCAGAGGGGAGCAACTGAAGTCTGTGAGGGTTATACTGCAAGCTTTTGACCAAAGGCTAGTGTGGTCATGTACAGTGTAAGTTTCAATGTGTCATGATGAAGAGTAGTTGTTGGTGGCCTGAGAGCTGAAGTGAGAGTCCAGTGGGTGTTGGAGTTTCAAACCAGCCAGAGTGGAGAGACCTTGCATACCTTTCCAGGCTTTTAATTGAGACCCAGAAATGTCAATTGGAGTAAGGTCAAAACTATAGTATGGATAGGACTAAGGACAAATCAAAGATAGTTTCAAAGAATAAAACCAAGTCTAAACAGATCAAAAAGAGCTGCCAATAATTTAATTGCCACCACTAACAATCTCAATAGCTTTAAAAGAGTCAATACAATCCATATTCCTTAATGTCCAACATATAATAAGGAATAACCTGACCTGCTTAGAAAACTCAATTAAAAGAAAAACTCAATTAAAAATTGGGAAGAGACTTAAACAAACACTTTACAGAATATGCTTGAATGGTAGTTACCACTTAAAAATATATTTTGCATGTGGGTAAGCCAGGAGGAACAGCTGGAGAGTGAGACAGACCACACAAACTAGGGCTCCAGGGTGGGAAATAAAGCCTCAAAATCTCTGACTGTAAAAACCTGTGTGGATTTTGGCAGTGAGAGAAACTACCAGCCTCACAAGAGAGTTTGTTGGAGAGATGCACAGGGCCCTAGAATGTATACAAACCTAGCCATCTGGGAATCAGCACCAGAAGGGCCCAACTTGCTTGTGGAAAGGCAGGGGAAGTGACTGAAAGTCAGCTGAGAGCTGAGCAAGCCTCATTGTTCCCTTTCAGAGCACTCCCCCAAATACAGCTCCACGATGCAGTGAGGTGGGTTGCCCCACCCAGGCAAATACCTTAGGTTCTGCCCCTTACAATGTAACAGATGCACCGAGACAAAAAAAATATGGCCCTAATGAAAGAATAGATCAAAGCTCCCCAAACAGAACTAAGTGATAAAGAGATAGCCAACCTATCAGATGCAGAGTTCAAAACACTGGTAATCAGGGTGCTCACAGAAAGGTTGAGTATGGTCACAAAATACAGGAAAAAGTGAAGGCCATGTAAAATGAAATAAAGGAAAATGTATAGGGAACCAACAGTGATGGGAAGGAAACAGACTCAAACCAATGATTTGGAGCAGAAGGAAGAAATAAACATTCAATGAGAACATAATAAAGAAACAAGTATTAAAAAAAAAATAAGGAGAGGCTTAGGAACCTCCAGGATAACTTTAAACATTCCAATATCTGAATCATAGGGGTGCCAGAAGGAGAAGAGGAAGAGCAAGAAATTGAAAACTCATTTGAAAAAAATAGTGAAGGAGAACTTCCATAATCTGGCAAAGGAAATAGACTTCCAGGAAGTTTAGCAAGCTTAGACAGTCCCAAAGAAGTTGGACCCAAAGAAGGAACATCATAATTACATTAGCCAAGATTAAAGATAAGGAGAGAATCTTAAAAGCAGCAAGAGTAAAGGTGACAGTTACAGGACAGTTAAAGGTACAGGGAATACGAAGCATAAATAGTAGGTACAAAATAGACAGGGGCAGGTTAAGAATAGTATGGGAAATGGAGAAGCCAAAGAACTTATATGTATGACCCATGAACATGAACTAAGGTGGGGGAATGCTAGTGAGAGGTGGGGTACAGGGTGGAGGGGAATAAAGGGGAGAAAAAAATGGGGCAATTGTAATAGCATAATCAATAAAAGTTATTAAAAAGCAATACTGGATAAGACTACTTTCATCCACAAGAGGTTACAGAATTACTGCCTTAAGAAACAGTTCTTCCCCCATATGGTGGCTTGTGACAGTAATCCTTGAGAGGGCAATATGAAAAGGTCAACCCTTCAAATTGACTCAGCTTTTTGCCTAGAGGTTTTTTTCATTCTGTGGTGCAGGAAGTGTAAAACCAAAGTGAACTTGGCAGTTTTACTGAGTTCCGAAAATAAAGGTCAGATTTGTAGTGGTCAAGATGGCTAAACTGTACGGGCTCAAACTCTGGACAGAGGGAGCTGCTGAAAGAAAGTGGTGTAGAGAGCTGCAGGGATGTCGTGGCAAATGTTTGGCTGGCTCTGCAGGTGGAGGGTGAAACCTCAGAGGCCAGGCAAACAACGACTTCCAGAAAAGAATGATTTCTGAGGGAAGTAGGCATATAAATGGAACAATTTTACTGAATTACATTAAAAGTAGATTAGATGCTGCAAATGAAAAGATTAGAGAAGAAATCTGTCAGCATAGAATTCTAAACTCAAAGATGTATTTCTCAGAAATGAAAGTGAAATATAATTCTTTTCAGACAGCAAAAAACAAAGCTGAGAGAATTCACTAGCAGATGGCTTATACTACAACAAATCATTTTAAAAAATTCTTCAAGCAGAAGGAAAATATTACCAGATAGAAAGTTGAATCTATACAAAGGCCAGAAAAGAATGGAAATTGTAAATATGTGGATAAATAAAAAATACTTTTGCATTACTGTAAAAATATATTTAAATTAAAAATAAATTGACAGTTAAAAGCATAAATAATAGTGTAATATGGGGTTTCTAACATCATTGGGTTTTTGATAGTTATCTTTATTGTTTTTCTCCTGAATGTGCACATGAAGTACGCTGGCCCAGAGATAGACTTTTAATTAGTTACTCCACAGTAAATAATAAGGGTATTGTCACCTCACCCCATTCAGGAGGATATGATTTTCCCTGGAGTGACACGTGAAAATGGAGTCAAATATCCTACAAGAGTAGCTAGACACTCTGTAGATGAAATAAACTGATTTTTCTTTTCTTATAAAGGGGAAAAAAGGTTGCCTTAATTAATGCCCTGTTAGATGGTAGAGTGTTGTTATGGACAAATCCTCTGTATAACAGCCCTGTGTGGAGCTGTAAATTTAAGATCTATGCATTTCACTGCATATACATTTTATCTTAACAAAAAGGTAGCTAGAACATGACAAAAATCTTCATTTCTAAGTAAATAATAGGGAGCTTTCTATCTAATGGTTCATAAAGAGAGTTTACAGAATTATATAAGTAATTTATTTTTATGAAATAATAAAAGAAATTATTTATTTCACATTTCTATAATTAATTCTCATTCCTTAATTGGCATTAAATATTTGCAAGGATTATAGTTCTCTAACAGTATGGAAAATCATAGATTTTGAACTTCAGCATGGTCATTGAAATGATCATTGAAATGTCAAGTATATCACAACAGCAAAAATCAACTTTTTAGTTGCTTTGCTAAATAGTTTTAGATTAAAGGCATCATAGGTCAGTGAGAAGAATGGGATTTGGAGTCTTTGATTTGACTTTTGGCTTTAATTTAAGAATTATAAATGTATATTTTAAAATTCAAAATAATAAAGAAGGCAATATGAAAAAAATGGATATAAAAATTTAGCTCCAGAGAGATGTCATCGATTGGCAAAAAGTTAATTTATATTGGCAGCCTTCAAGGATTCTAAGAAAATATTTAAATAAAGTAGTATGGCAACCTTTTTAGTAATAGAAAATTTGAGGTTTTGGAGTTGTTTAAAAAAATAGAGGGTCAAGGAAGAAAATTTGAAGTTTTGGTCCATGGATGGGATGCAAGGTAGAAGTTTTTTTTTTAAGTGCCAGCTTTGGGTTCTGGATTCTGTTTAATTGCCAATATACTTTTTAAGGTTATGCCTCTTTAGAACATATAGTCTTAACCCCTTATAGATTTATTGATCTATACTATGTTCTTTTGGGAACATTTATTTTAATAAACAAACATAAACTTCAGAAAGTATATTTTATGATTGATTTTAAGACATGGTCTTGACCAAGGATTATCTTGAATTTCAAACATACATTTCCACAAGCATTGTCATTATTTTCACTACTGGTAACATTATCCTTTATAAATAGATTATTTCAATGGACTTAATATAGTATTTTAATGTTAGGACTTTTAAGTCCTTAAATCTATTGGCTCTGCTTTTACCTGTGAGTGGAAGTCTTCTTTCAGAAGAATATTAACATAAGAGGTGCATAAGTTCTTTTGAATTGGTGACTTGGGATTCTTAGAGGATATTCCCAGCAGTGGAATTGCTGGGTCAAAAGGCAGGTCCATTTTTAGTTTTTTTAAAGGAAATTCCATACTGTTTTCCACAGTGGCTATTCCAGTCTGCATTCCCACCAATAGTGTACTAGCATTCCCCTTTTTCCATGTCCTTGCAGCACTTGTTGTTTATTGACTTATTAATAATAGCCTTTCTGACAGGTGTAAGTTGATATCTCAATGTGGTTTTAATTTGCATCTCTTTGATGGCTAGTGATGTTGAATACCCTTTCATATGTCTCTGGGCCCTCTGTATGCTTTCCTTGGAGAAGTGTCTATTCAGATCCTTTGTCCATTTTTTAATTAGATTTTTGTCTTCCTGGTGTTGAGCTGTATGAGTTCTTTATGTATTTTGGAAATCAAACCCTTGCCTGATGTGTCATTGGCAAATATGTTCCCCCACACAGTTGATTCCCTTTTCATTTGGATGATGGTTCCTTTAGCCATGCAGAAGCTTTTTAATTTGATGTAGTCCCATTGTTTTTTTTTTCCTTTATTTCCCTCGCCCTAGGAGATATATCAGCAAAAATGTTGCTATGTGGGATATCTGAAATTTTCCTGCCCATGTTTTCCTCTAGGACTTTTATGGTGTCATGACTTATACTTAAGTTTTTTATGCACTTTGAATTTATTCTGGTGTATGGAGTAAGTTGGTGATCTAGGGTCATTTATTTGCATGTACCAGTCCAGTTCTCACAACTCCATTTATTGAAGAGGCCTTCTTTACTCCATAGTGGCGGTATTTACAATAGCTAAGTGCTGGAAAACAGCCTAAGTGCCCATCAGTAAATGAGTGGATCAACAAATTGATACATTTACACAATGGAATACTATGCAGCAGAAAAAAAGAAGGAACCTTTTGTGACAGCATGGATGGAACTGGAGAATATTATGCTATGTGAAATGAGCCAGGGGTAAAAGGCAAATACCACACGATCTCACCTGTAAGAGGAATCCAATGATCAGAATAAACTAACAAAGGAAATAGAACCACAGGCATGGAAACATGGACCATACTGAAAGTGACCAGAGGGGAGGGGAAGGGGGAAAATGGTGTAAAGAAGGGGAAGGGACTAGACAAAGAACATGTATGAATGGCCCATGGATATGGACAACAGTGTGGAAATTGACTGTGGGAGCAGGGTGCGGGGAGGTGGTGAGATGGGCAGAGGAGAGCAAAGGGGGAAACATTGGGACAACTGTAATAGAATAACAATAAAAATGATAAAAAAAGAAAAGCATTCTTCAAATTACTAACAGCTTAAAATGTTATAAATTATTGCCCTAATGGAATATAAGAACCCAAGTCTCATGTTAGTCCAGATCCTTGGAGAAGCAGCATCAGACATGTAAGAGACTTCTTAGGGGAAATGCTTTTGAGGGAAAATGGGAAGGGAGTTAGGAGAAGCCAGGAGACAATTAGACTGTGACACAGGTGGGTCTCTGTGAAGGAGGGAAGTAAAGAAGGAAGGTTGGGTACAAGCGTCTTAGATTGCTGTACTGATCTGATACAGTCACCAAAGCTGATGGGGAATCCATAGCCAAAACTCCTGCTGATATAGCCTTCCTTCTCTCAGAAGTAGGTCTGTGTTTGTAGGCTTGTCTCATTCCATAATTGGCTGGGAAGTGGAAAGGATTTCACAGCATTGCAGCTAGACCTCTGGGACAGTTATGCTTCCCCTAGGGGAGATCTGAGAGGCACGTTTTCATGGCCATCATCATCTTCAAAGGTGAAACATCCTCTCTCTATTGCCAGGGAGGATTAGATTTACTATTTATGTCTATTTCTACCTCACCCTTATAAAATCGGGACAACAAATATTTATTAGTCAACTACAGTATATCAGGCATTTTTGTATAGTTAATATTTATTCACCTTTAATGCAGATATAAATAAGTCAATATTTATGATTAAAAATTGAAGATAAGGGATACTAAATTATTTGACCCTGACAGAGTTAATAATGGGAAAGCAATTTAAATATAGATTTCTTGTACTTCCAATGGCCGGTTTTTGTTATGAAGTTATACTGCCCAGATTTATCACTTGAAGAGGTGCTAATATACAGAAATGTTAAATGACAGGTCAGGCATGGTTGAATCATCAAAACAATGATGAAAACCATATTTATACTGCCTTGCCCTATTCAGGCCTGTCCTATTTGGATAATATCTTTAGCTCTTACCTTTCATTTTTCATTAAAAGTTTTCTGAGAAGGGTGTTCTGAGAATATTGCCCTCTCCTCTTATTAAGAAAATGATCTTTGCTAATGTGACAATAGGTGCTAATAAGCACACCATTTCCTGGCAAGAGGTTCTTTTATGTCTGAGAGGCTTTTGTACACGAAGAGGCACATCAATGATTATTTGTTTAATGTTCAGTGTATCAAACTCATAAATGTAATAAACAACTTAAAGTCATTTCAACATTTTAAAAGTGAATTGTACATTTTAAATTTCATTTGAAAAATTAAACTGTAATTATGAAATTATTATAACTAATTTATGTACCTTAGACAAAATACAAAGGACACACTTACCACTGAACTAATTATGTACACACAGACCAATTCTGTGATTTAATCAATTTTTATCAGTGCTCGATTTGTTAGCATATCTTTCAAATATTATAGCTACAGTTATTTTGACATCTCTTAAAGGTTTAGTAATATTACTTTGATATATTTCTAGAATTGTAGTTATCTTTCTTAAACCAGAAGAGTAAAGGATGTCTTTTCTAAACAGGTTTTAGATTCTTAGTTGGGACCTGAATCTACCTTAC
This sequence comes from Trachops cirrhosus, assembly GCA_028533065.1. Lineage (NCBI taxonomy): Eukaryota > Metazoa > Chordata > Mammalia > Chiroptera > Phyllostomidae > Trachops > Trachops cirrhosus. The sequence goes on along the minus strand of CM052548.1, from coordinate 31,181,044 downwards.
TTCTCCCAAGTTGATTCCGAATTGAGCCATTGATCTTCAAACTGAGCTTCTTTTGGTGTTGTTAAATTTTCACTGTTAGGTCAATTATGCTTTTTAAAAAATATTTTTTATTGATTATGCTGTTACAGTTTTCCCAGTTTTCCCCTCTACCCTTCCTCTACCCTGACCCCCAACCCTCCAGCATTCCCCGCCTTAGTTCACATCCATGGGTTGTATACATAGAATTTCTTTGAGTCCTCTGTGCCCCATACCATTTTTATCTCTCCCCATCTACCTTATGCCTACTAATCATGCTTCTTCTTCCCTGTATCTTTACCCTGCTATTCCTCCCTTCCCCCTCCCTACTGAAATCCCTCTGTGTGATGTCCATTTCTCTGATTCTGTTCCTGTTCTGGTTGTTTGCTTAGTTTTTGTTTTTGCTGTTCTTTTTTTTAGGTTTGTTTGTTAATAGTTGTGAGTTTATTGGCATTTTACTGTTCATATTTTTGATCTTCTTTTTCTTAGATAAGTCTCTTTAACATTTCATATAATAATGGCTTGGTGATGATGAACTCCTTTAGCTTTACCTTATCTGACATGCACTTTATCTACCCTTCTATTCTAAATGGATGATTTGCTGGATAGAGTAATCTTGGATGTAGTTCCTTGCCTTTCATGACTTCAAATACTTCTCTCCAGCCCCTTCTCGCCTGCAAGGTTTCTTTTGAGAAATCAGCTGATGGTCTAATGGAAACTCCTTTGTAGGTAATTGTCTCTTTTCCTCTTGCTTCTTTTAGGATTCTCTCATCTTTAATCTTGGGTAACTTGATGATGATGTGTCTTGGTGTGTTCCTCTTTGGGTCCAACTTCTTTGGGACTTTCTGAGCTTGCTGGGCTTCCTGGAAGTCTATTTTCTTTGCCAGATTGGGGAAGTTTTCCTTCATTATTTGTTCAAATAAATTTTCATTTTTTTTTGCTCTTTGTCTTCTCCTTCTGGCACCCCTATTATTTGGATTTTGGAACATATCAGGTTGTCCCTAAAGTTTGTAAGGGTCTCTTTACTTTTTTGAATTCTTGTTTCTTCATTTTGATGGTTGTTTATTTTTTCCTTTTGTTCCAAATGATTGCTTTGAGTCCTGATTTCCTTCCAGTCACTGTTGGTCCCCTGAACCATTCTGCTTTGTTTCACTCTGGATATCCTTCATTTGTTTTTTTCATTTTCTTTGTTCATTTCTTTTTTTTAATTTTATTTTAATTGTTGTTCAAGTACAGTTTTCTATCTTTTACTCCCATCCCAGCCCACCCACCCAGTCCTCCCCACCTCCCTCCCATTTCTACCCCCCCAAGTTTTTGTCCATGTGTCTTTTATACTTGTTCCTGTAAACCCTTCCCCTTTTCCCCTGAAATTCCCCTGAAATTCCCTCCCCTCTCCCCTCTGGACACTGTCAGCCTGTTCTCTATTTCAGTGTCTTTGGTTATATTTTGCATGTTTGTTTGCTTTGTTATTTAGTGTTTTTCCATTTTTTGACCAAGCTCAATCAGATCTGTGAGCATTTTGATTACCAAGGCTTTAAATTCTCCACCAGATAGGTTGGCGATCTCCTCCTCACTTAGTTCTCTTTCTGAGTTTTTGCTGTGTTTCATTTGGGCCATATTTCTTTGTCTTGGGGCAGCTGATAGGTTGTAAGTGGGCAGGGCAACCTTCCTTGCTGCATTGTGGTACTGCCTGTGGGGGAGGGACCAGAGAGGGAGCAGTGCAGCTTGCCTGCTCATCTCTAGTGCACTTTCCAAAGAACCCTTGTGTGAGACTGGGAACTTCTCCCTCCACTATAGCCTATAGCCACCTCTTAATCCCCTTAAGTCAGCCCCTCTCTTTCAGCCCAGGGAGCTCCATAGCCAGACCCACCCCCAAGGTTCCCGCATGGTCCCCCCTGCCTTACTGGTCTGGTTGTTCTGGTTGATTTTTTCTCTAATTCCTTTGTTGTCTGAATTCCCTGCAGTTTCATTTTCTGGTTATTTTGGTTGTTTATTGATTTCAGATTGGTTATTGTCTTCCTTTCAGTTGTGCAAGGAAGTGAAGGGTCTCTGCCTATGCCTCCATCTGGGCCAGAACTCTCCATTTATGCTTTTTTAAAGTTAAAACCTTTTACGTAGATTTTAGATGATTGCAATCTGCTATCTCCTGTACTTCATCATTGTGATATGCTGCTTTTATAAAGATATACAAGGTTTCTCAACAGTACTATTTAGTTTTTGTTATATTTCATAGAGTATTAAGGATTGAGCCCGTTAACTTAGCGCCAGTGTGTAGTAAACTAATTTTATTAATCATCTTGGAACACATGGTTGAAACTCTGCTATATTACTGAGCTGATTGTGTTAAATGCCCATTTCTCCCCCACCTGCCTGTTATATACGACCAACAAAACTGATCTATATTTTCTTTCTTGGTAAAGTCTGCCCTTTCTAAGATTGTTTGATTTCTTCACTGTTAGTTATTGTTTTCTGCTTACACAAAGAGAAGCAAATATGTCTATTTTTTTAGAAACATAGAATTAATAGAATAAATATATCAAACACTTATACACACATACATGACCTTTTTTTATTTATTTATAGTCATCGTAACTTATTCACTTGTCCTTTTCTGCAACCACTTATCTATACAATTTATATTAACTTCACTTGTTTGAACATCACCATGTACTAATAATGTACTAATGTCCTTTTGCAGATTCATCTTGCTCCTTAACTTATACCAGAAGCTATGAATAGTCATTACTTGCCCAGAACAATCATTTTTAAGTTGACTCTATTTCTTTTACAGCCACAACACATTCTATTCACTGGTATCCCTAAGATGCTCTCAGCTTCATGAGATCAGTTACCCTCCAGATAATTCTGGTTTCTTTTAGAGGAGAATAGTATTGCAGAGCAGATCCACAAAAGAAGAGTACACATGAGAGATAATGAGAACCAAAAGTAATGTTGTTACTGCTATTGAACCAATTTTAGTGACAGAACTTAAAGTATATCTCTTTATGGTTTTGAGTTTTATTGATCTTTTTCATATAGCTTACCATACCCTGCTTTTTCATAGTGTTTCCACTTACACTTAATTCTGGTTTCTGCTGTAAAATGAAGGTAGAATTCTGATGCTAAGAATTTCAACAATAGGGCTTAACACATGACTCATGAATTAAATATCAACATCATTCAACCATAGAGATAATTTCAATATCATTACAGACATTGTGTACGAAGGAATAGCAGCTGCTCATTCCCCCAGACCATGCTGTATTAGTAGTTGTCTAGTCTAATGATACTACTCTGTACTATGAATCTAGCACAGTAGGGATCTTAAATAAATGAAGTTTTAAAAAATTTTCCTGCAATTCAAGGAGGAGACAATCTTTATTTTGGAGTCTCAGAAATCATCAGTGCTCACACATTAACCTGTTTGTTTTTTTTTTTTATTAGTTTTGTTTCTTGGTGAATAATGCAGGGTGGAGATAGTAGATAGAATGTGTGAGGATGTGGAGACCTGTGTGTCTAGAACCTACAAAGGATACTGGGAATATTATAGAGATGATTCTTAATTGCAGATGATGGATTTATAAGGGGTTAAATGATTGAACTGTGGAGAGTTGGAAAGGAAAAATTCCAGATTTGATAGAAAAATTCAAAAAGAATAAGAAAGCAGCAGGATGGCTGCACGGGCTCCAAAAGCTGAGTCACAGCTTTTGAGTGAGTAGCTCACATTACGGGGGATGGCCAAAAGAGCCAAATGATTTCTGTGAGTACTTTTTCCAATAGTAGAGCTAAAACCTACGTAATTAATCACAATCATTTTTTCCAAAAATACAATTATATGTACAAGCAATCTCTTAATTTCAGAGGTTTGACTTTCTTAAGACCCACATTTCATACAAAAAAATATGGAAACTTTTTTTGTATGCTGAATTTGCACGTTTGTATGGCAGCTGGAAAAAGAACAGTTTGAAGTATAGCATGGTGCCACTGCTTGCCAATCAGCAGTTTAATCTTTAAAAGTCATTGTTATCTCGTCAAAATAGCAGTGTTTGCACAATTGTTTGAACTTTGAAGTTACTTTAGATTGGAGAAAGGAGAATGATAAAATTGATAATGCTGATTTTCATAAGAATAGCCCTCGTGTGTGTACTGTACCTGGGAGAAGGCAGGATGTCTGTCATGAGCCACTTTGAGAGAGCAGCAAATCTGTAGCCTCACTGAAAGCTCACTGGACCTGAATTAAGAAAGAAGAGGACGATGTAAAACCATGAACAAAATGCCAGAAATACATTGTCAAATACTTTGAATGAAAGTCACATTTAATTAGGGATTTCATAAAAGGTTTAGGACTTTGAGGCTAGAATCTTTCTTTCAACATCAAAACTGCTGATTGAACTTTTATGTACCTTTTCAGAGGTGCTTCTAGTATGTTGTTTCTGAAAGCAGGGGATTGCCCCTACCTAAAAGGGAATTTATATGCTAGAGATCCCATGAAAACAGATGTTATATCATATTTCTGGCACAATAGACTCTACTCAGTTAATACTTGTTTGAAAAACAAGTGAATGAGCTATTGCACCATAATTTTCCCTACTAAAAATTACAAGTTAAAAATCAAGTGATCAGCTGAATTGGGACTCTCGTTTCTTGCCATCCCTCCCAGAGATTCTGAGCCTGGTGTCTGATGGAGTGAATAACTTGTTTGACTCAGGGCATTGCAGGGCCTCGGCCCTCCTCTTAACCGTTATTTGTCAGGACAGCTGCAGTCATGGCTGCAGCTTTTCTTGTGTTGACTCTCACCTTGTCCTCAGTTTGCATTAGAAAAATACAACAGTAACATAAACGACTAGACATTTCTCCCCATTGGGTGAGAATCTGAGCAAGCCTCTAACCCTGTTTGTCATACTAGCCACAAACTGGAAGGCTGTAAATTCTCTGTTAGTTAACACTGTTTGAGGTGAATAACGAGAAGTGATAGGAAACAATTTTAGAAAGATGAAGTTTGTAGGGAGCTCTTCTCTCTGCAGGACTCTGAAAAGAAGAAAAAAACATTCTTATTATTTTCCTTTTTCTTATTTTGTTAGAAATGTTTACATATTTTGATTAGTCACACTTGGAGATGAAATAACACCTGATTACTTATTAGCACCAGTGGTGAAATCTTGGTGATTTTTTTGATTTTAACAGTGGCAACAAAGTTAATCAATGCTTGTTACACACAGACAGGTAGTAATTTAATGGAATTTACATTTGTGTTTGTATCTAATGACAAGTTATTTTCACCTCTCCATTTTTTTCTTTGTGTTTTTCATGAAATAACTTTCTGTGAAAAGTTTAGTTTTATGCATTCCAAGGTATTAACAACTCCATCTATCCTACTAGTTTTTAAACTCTGTGTTAGCTGAAGACATCTTCATCGTAGTAAGAAGTGGAGGACAGAGAAATTAATGTGTTGGGAGGAACTTAGTAGTAATTGAATTATTTGTAGATTGAAACTATCTGGTAAGAAACAAGACTCAACTTTTAGAAAGTTTATAGACATAGTATTATTTATTGTTCTGTTATGAGTTATTTTTGCCTAGTTGTATCACCAACCTATACACTTCTTCATTTTTGCGGATGATTAAAATTGAATTGTTGACTTCAAGCATTGTATTTTATAGATGAAAATAAGAACAAAGTAAGGAAGAAAAACTAGCTCAGATAGCTTAAGCAGCTTATCTAAAGACACAAAAATTTCATGGTTGATTCAATTTATTTGATTCTCAAGCTGACCCATTTATGTATCACACTAGACAGGGCAGTGTCACTACAAAGTGCAGATGGCTAAAAGGGGGAAAAACTTCTTATGTTTCATGATTTAGATTCACTAGAAATGTCTTCTCTAGGCAAAATAGAAGAGTCATAAAAAGCATGGGCTTTAGAGATGGACAGAGCCTGGGTCTGGACTGTGTGAACAAGGATTTTAGTTTTTGGATGCTGTAATCTATTTTACAATCTGGTGGAATAATTTCGTCTTGAAATTCTGCAGATATTTGCACAAACCTTTATTTATTCAACAAACCTATATGAGCACCTTGGATTTTAAGACATCACCCCAATAATTGCAGTAGAGCATTATAATTGCAGTGAGACACAGTCTTTGTGCAGAATCACTGTAGTTTTGCACTTTTTATTTTACATATTTAAATCTGTATTAGATGGTGGCCCATAGATATTAATAAAAGAAATAGTGTGATTTGGGGTCAGCAAATGTATTTTAATAAAGAAAGAACATTTAGAAAGAAATATAGAAACTAGTAATGAAAGATTTAAGTGACATAAAACGATTAAACAGATTTAAACCTCACTGAGTATTATGTTCGATAGTGCAAAATTTGGCTTATCTAAACCACAATATTATATTTTATTGGTAATCCAGGTTATGTTTATTGGGTGGAGTCTAAATAAACAAGTAAAGGGAATCATTTAAGAATAATGCATGTAATGCTCAAGGGGATGTTTTTTATAAGTAACAGTATTGTTATGATTTGAAGTATAGGTTTCAATAGAAGTAGAGTTTGCAAGGAATGTTTTTGGGTATAGGTTCAACACACCATATTATTACAAATGAAAATCACTTATAAGAGCTTCTTCATTAAAATGTGTCATTATTACAGTCATTTGGTGCATATTTAAATATTAAAAGGAAAAAGTAATCTGCACCCACACCTGGTTGTTTATAATTGTCCTTGATTTTAACAGCAAAATTGCTCTGTAGTTAAGGATGTTCACATTATATTCACAGATCTTCTTGCTATTAATAGTTTTCAGCACTATATTCCACTTTCATGGTGGTCTGCTTAAAAATATATATTCAAAATTTGAACATTTTTGCATTATGAAATAGGGGAGAACTAGACACTCACTTTCTTCCTCCCCTAGTCTTGGCATGATTACTACTGTACAAAGCTCCTTTCCTCTAGAAAGCTGTTATAAGCTGTGAGGTTAATGTACTTTTTGTTTGGGTCAACATACATGTTTAAGGGCATGCAGGGAATAATGTAGTTAATATTCTCATATATTTAACTTCTCTCTGAGAAAGAAAAATCTCTCTGAGGATATGGTCAAGATGGTACTTCCATACATGTCCCAATGGCTGGCCAGTTTTCTTCCCTCTGTTCTACCTCTTGGTTGAATAATGGTGATGTGAGATGCAGGTGGGACACAGATGTGACAGGTAATGAGTAAGAAGGTGAATGCAGCACGTGTCAGCCAGAATAACTCCATCAAAAGTAGGAGGAGAGGCATCTTGTCTCACCTCTTGATTTGTCGACAGGACCCTGACAGCATATGTTCCCATAGTGTTTTTTAAATCGCGATATAATTGAAATATACTGTTACATTGTTTAAAGAGCACAGTGTGTTTATTTGATACACATATATATTGTGAAATGATTAGCATGGTGGCATTAGCTAATCCCTTCATCATATCATATAATTAACACTTCCATTTTTTTGGTGAGAACATTTAAGATCTACTTAACAACTTTCAAATATATAATACAGCTTTATTAACTATAATCACCATGTTGCACATTAGACTCCCACAACATACTCATTTTCTGGCTGGAAGTTTATACCCTTTGATAAACATCTCTTTATTTCCCGTACCACTGTCTTCCCCACTCCCTGTCCTGGCATCCACCACTCTACTCTCTGTTTCTGTGAGTTCAGCTTTTTTAGATTCCACATATAACTCATATAATACAGTATTTGTCTTTCTCTGACTCATTTCACTTAACATAATGTCCTCAAGTTTAATCCATGTTGTTGCAAATGGCAGAATTTTCTTCTTCCTCCAGTCTGAATAATATTCTATTATATAGATACATATACCACATCTTTATCTATTCATTTATTGATGAACACTTAGGTTATTTCCATGTCTTGGCTATTGTGAATAACACTGCAGTGAACATGGGACTGCAGAGATCTCTTTTGGATCCCAATTTTATTTTCTTTAGAGATTATATGTGTATGTGTGTATATTTTTATATATATGCTTTTATATATACTTTATATATAAAAGCATATATATATGCTTTTTAATTCTGCACAGCAAGCAAAGCATCAACAAAATGAGAAGGCAACCTATGAAATGGGAGAAAATATTTGCAAATTATATATCTGATATGGAGTTAATATCTAAAATATATAAAGAAGTCATATGGTTTAGTAGAAAAAGAAAATCTGATTTAAAATGGGCAGAGGAACTGAGTAGACATTTTTCCAAAGAAGACATACAAATGATCAACAGTTTCAGAAAAGTTGCTCATTATCACTAATCACGAGGGAAATAAAAATAAAGTCCATGATGAGGTATTACCTCATACCTGTTAGAATGGCCGCCATCATAAAGACAAAAGATAACAAAATGTTGATGAGGATGTGGAAAGATACACTGTAGGTTGCAATGTAAATTGGTATAAATACTATAGAAAACTGTATGGAGGCTCCTCAAATAAATTAAAAAGCATCCAGTTTTAATTGCTGTGAAAAAAATAGTAATTTGTCAATCTCATTTTATCCTTTAAAAATTTTTTTCATTTTTTTATTGTTGTTCAAGTATAGTTGTCTCCATTTTCACCCTGCCACATTCCCCCATGCCACCTATCCCTGCCTCCCACCCTCGAAACTACTCCTATTGGCTTTGTCCATGAGTCCTTTATACATGTTCCTTGATGGACCTTCCCCTATTTTCCTCAATTATCCCTCTCCCCCTTCCTCTCTATTTACTGTCAGTTTGTTCTTTATTTCAATGTCTCTGGTTGTATTTTGCTTGTTTGTTTGTTTTGTTGATTAGATTCCACTTATAGGTGAGATCATATGGTATTTGTCTTTCACCATTGGGCTTATTTCATTTAGCATAATGCTCTCCAGTTCCATCCATGCTGTTGCAAAGGGTAGAAGCTCCTTCTTTCTTTCTGATACATAGCATTCCATTGTGTAAATGTACCACAGTTTTTTGATCCACTCATTTACTGATGGGCACTTAGGTTCCTTCTAGCACTTGGCTATTGTGAATTGTGCTGCTATGAGCATTGGGGTGCATAGGTTCTTTTGAACTGGTGTTTCTGGATCCTTAGGGTATAATGTCATCAGTGGAATTCCTAGGTCAAAAGGCAGTTCAATTTTTAGTTTTCTGAGGAAATTCCATACTGTCTTCCACAGTGCCTACACCAGTCTGCATTCCTACCAACAGAGCACTTAGGGTTCCCTTTTCTCCACAACCTCTCCAACCCTTGTTGTTTGTTGATTTGTTTATGATGGCCATTCTGACCAGTGTGAAGTGGTATCTCATTGTGGTTTTAATTTGCATCTCTGTGATGGCTAGTGGTGCTGAGCATCTTTTCACATGTCTTTGGGCCCTCTGTATGTTCTCCTTAGAGAAATGTCTGCTCAGGTTCTTTGCTCATTTTTAAATTGAGGTGTTTGTCTTCCTGGAATGGAGTTGTGTGAGTTCATATCCTTTAAAATTTTTAACTTGAATAAGCTCTTACCAAACTTTTTCATACAAAGTTCAGACTCATATTATCTTGACAGTTAGATATGGAACAATCAACTCCATTTACTGGAAAATAATCAAAAGTATCAGAGGGGCATTTGGTTACCTCTTCTGTTTACATTAAGTTGTTATTTGCAGTTAGGTTCAGCTACCAGAATTGGGCTGTAGTCACCCATTTGGCAATTAACTAGGTTTATTGCCACTAGAAAGTCATTTAGCCTCAGCTATTTTTTTTGTTAAATATTGGTTTTGTTTATTAATTGAAAGGTTTGCTAAAATATCTGCAAGATCTCAGGTTATATGGATGCTTTTTCTTCCTGCCAGTTCCATTAATCTTATCCCATTACCAGAGAGTAGTTAAGAGACTTGCTGGGTTTTTAGTACTGAGGTCTTCAGTGACTCTTTTTTAAAATATAAAGTTCTGCTAACCCTCCATGTGATCTCCATTTCTGTGGTTCTGTTTCTGTTCTAGTTGTTTGCTTAGTTTCTTTTTGTTTTTGTTTTAGGTGTGGTTGTTAATAATTGTGAGCTTGCTGTCATTTTACTATACATGTTTTTTATCTTCTTTTTCTTAGATAAGTCCCTTTAACATTTCATATAATAAGGGCTTGGTGATGATGAACTCCTTGAACTTGACCTTATCTGAGAAGCACTTGATCTGCCCTTCCATTCTAAATGCAAGCTTTGCTGAATAAAGCAATCTTTGATGTAGGGGTGTGGGAGGAGGAGAGAGGGGGAAAAGGTACAGAGAATAAGTAGCATAGATGGTAGGTAGAAAATAGACAGGGGGAGGGCAAGAATAGTATGGGAAATGTAGAAGCTAA